>JAODLD010000144.1:5405891-5419496 GCA_026781065.1 Mormyrops boulengeri
CCCCCCCCCCCCCCCCCCCCCCCCCCCCCCCCCCCCCCCCCCCCCCCCCCCCCCCCCCCCCCCCCCCCCCGCCGCATGTTGAAGATGCCGGAATCTGGGCCCTCTTGAATAGTTGTGAAATGTTCTCCGCTATCAGGTCTAGTGTGTTATGCAATACACCCCCACGAACTGTCAGTGTAATTTTTTTGTCATTAATTGGGGAATTTAACGTACCTTTCCCGGGCAATTTAATCTGGGTATTCAGAACAGACACATTTACATGAACATCCCAGATAGGATGTCCCAATGTCCCAACACTGCACCTCACTAATCCTGCATTTACATTCCTCCATAATACCCGGATGGCCCACATGTGCGTCTACATAAAGGGGCACACCTTAGCTTTGCGGCTCAGAACTCTCAGGTCACGTGCTCTGGTTCTCAGAGCTCTGTCTGTCTGCATTAATAATTGCTTCCATGCTGCACACTCACCTCTCAGTCCTAACAGTGCGATTTTACCATGTTTTTCTGTAGCATTTGCAGTGTTTTAACATGAAAGCACGAAGACCTTTTTGATGTTTTTCAGTAGTTGTATACGTTGCGGGGTCTGAGCCTCACCTTACTTTTATCATGTGCTTCCTTTCGGTTTAAAGAGACAACTGATGACTTTCCCGTCTTTCCAACTGCTTGATCCCGTTAAGGATTGCGGGGTCACTTCACAATTATTTATTCTAAATTTAATATGTCAGCAACTGACAGTTTATGTATAGAAGCAACAATTTGTTGTGCTTTATTTGCGAATTACGTGATGCAAACGACATAATGTCAATTTTACTTATGTGTTGATAATCATTTCGGAATATTTCAGAGAAAAACAGTGAAGTATTTTTTATTTAAGCACATAAGTTACCAGTAAGTACTGATGCTCAACAAAGGGAGGGAGGGAGACGCTTTCCTCCCAGTCCAAATGCCGTCTTTCCTTTCTTGCTCGTCACTCTTCTCGGTGCCTCCATATGGCCCGAGTCCCCGTCAATCACATACGGCCCGCCGGCGGCTCCCTGCGCTATAAGCTGCTCTGATATGGCTGCGTCTGGTGGACAGTAATAATACCGTGAGGTTCAAAAGAAAGAAAGAGAAAGAAACGAGGAAGACGCAGAAGAAGGGAAAGCGGCGCCGTGCGTTAAGGGAACGGCGTGCTGGATGACATAAGTGCGCTTCATCATTCGTGCTCAGAGAGCATAACGCTGGGAGCGTCTGAGATCCTGTAGAAGAAGTGAAAGAAGAGGGGAAAGAGAGTGCGAGAGAGTGACAGAACGGAAAAGCTGCGATCATCACCGCTCCTCCACCGGAATGATGAAGAGCATCTGGATCATCTTTACCATCGGACTCTCAGCTTTTCTTTCGGGAACCAGGGTAAGTGTGGAGGGGGATTCGGGAGCCGCCGTGAGCCCGTGTCACTCATCACCTATAACCCCGGATAAACTGCCCCGGAGCTTTAAAGTTACAGACCGCGGAGCTTGGGCTCCTACGGTACCGTCCCGTCCTGATATGAGCGGTAGCCTCCCAAAAAACTTAGACTCCCCCGGTTTGATTAAAAGCGGAGACGGGCATCGGGCTGCGGTTTCATTGCGATGACAGTGGCGACATGTTCAGACTTAGTGTAGTGTAAAAAAAAAAGAAAGAAAACAAACATCTGTAAACCATGTGTGTCATGGTTTTATAATGCCATAGACTGATGGATACAAGTTTTCCTTATTTATTTACTCGCTTTCTCAGTAGGTCTATAAACAGTTACTGTTGCTGTTATTGTTATTTTCAGATTTTGTAAGACCGATATAAAATGTTATCGGGCTGACTGTGAAGAAAACATATTTTCCCCGGAAACACTCCAGGCTATATAAAGCCTACAGTGTAAATTCAGACATCTTTAGGGGAACTCGTTAAATATATTTAATGGGATTCGTCTTGGTGTCCTGCTGCGGGGGTTATTATTATTATTATTATTATTATTATTATTATTATTATTTATTGACTCCTCCTGACGTGATCGTGGTGAGGAGACAGTTTGAGTCTCTCTTCAATGAAAAGCCATCATTAAAAGCAGCGTGGGCTCTGAAGATGAATTAATTACTTAATTGCTAATATCCGTGTTCAAGTGCTCAAACCTCAATGACTGTGGATGAAATTATCTTAATTTCTGAATGCTAGTTCATAGGAGCGTCTTTGGAGGTTTGGCATTTCTGAGATGCAGGTGTAGCTAATTTAGTTTAGATTGTTATTGTGTTCATAACGGAACAGAACGAACGTTAAGTGTTTGATTTACTTTTTCGATTTGCCCGACACCAAAATCATCTGGCAATCAGACGTCAGCCCTGGAATAAATTCAAATACGTTTTGAGAGAAATATATTATCCTGATAACCACAGATTTCAAAAAGCATTAATTTGGCTCAAGAAATATCAAAGTCTCAAGAAATTCTCAGATCTCTCAAGAAATAAATATTTTATAAATATTCCTTAAAAATACTCATTGAATAAGAAATATTAATTGTCATGAACCATTAGGGGATAATTCTCAAAATTATCCATAAATCTATCCATCTCTACATCTTCCAGCTGCATTTTCAGGTCCGGATTATAGGGGGGAAATAAAAATTAAATTTATATTCATCATGGTTTAGTGCAGTGTTTCTCAATCTGGTCCTCAGGGACCTACAAACAGTCCATGTTTTTGCTCCCTCGCAGCACCTGGTAGGTAGCTGAGAGGGAGCAAAAATGTGGTCTGTCTGGCAGGGAGCTGGGAGGGAGCAAAAACGTGGACCGACTGTGGGTCTCCGAGCACCGGATTGGGAAACATTGGTTTAGTCCAGGGGTGGGCAATCTTATCAGCAATGGGCCGGTGTGTATGCAGGTTTTCGCTGCAACTCTCTAATTAGGTCACTAATTAGAGGACTGATTGGCTGAAGAGTCCTCACACCTGGGTTTGGAACAGCTGACCTAAAGGTTATCCCAAAAACCTGAATACACACCGGCCCTTTGCGGATAAGATCGGCCACCCTTGGTTTAGTCAGTGCTGCAAGCCTTTGCAAACAATAATTAGTTAATTGAAAACTGTCACCAGCCTTTTTATTTGCAGTTGTTTTGATTTTGATATTTCTTGTAAGCTGTGAAGTTGTCGCCACCCCGGTAATTCATTTACTGACTGTATGCTGACTCTGCCTTCAGTGGAGTTGTCTGATTTATAATGGCTATAGTGGGGCTGCTCATTCCTGCTCCTGGGTATCCACCACCCTGCAGAGCTTAGATTGGAGCATGTGATGTGATTGAAAATTCAGAACTCAGTGTTGTTGAAACTTTTTTTTTGCTACTATAATGCACCACTTTTTTCACAGTGGTTTTGGTTAAAATTTGATGATGTGGGTGAGTCATCTCTCAGTAGAGCTTCGCTTGCCTTGGTTTGTGGCACTCCTCAGCACGGTGTTTCCTGCCCCCTAGCTTCTCTGAAACTGGTTCCTCTTTCTCTAGGTGCCAGATGCAGACACCAGTATCCTATTGAATCATTGCTTTCCAGTAACCCCAATCTTCAAGTGGTCTTTATTTCCACTTTATTTTCCAGTTATTTGTCGGTCATTTGCTGTCTGTTATTAGGATGCAAAGAGGTTTCTAGGTCGACTAGATGACATCGAGTTTCCCGGGAGCAGATTGGCACCTTTTGGTCTTTGCTTTGTTCACATTTTCTTGCATACTATCAAATGCACTGGGGTGATGCGTTGGGTTGGGGGTTCAAATCTCGGAGTTTGCATGTCCCCTCCTGGAGGTCAGCAACAGTCGGGTTAATTGGTGTGTTGGAATTATCCATAGCACATGATTATTTGTGTGTGAGGGCAAGTATGTGCCCTGAGTTCAGAGGCATAGCATCAGGGCAGGCAGCAGCCAGGGGCCCTCGAGCTGGGAGGGGCCCCGAGGGCAGCGATTACATTGCACATTGCAACAACAAATCTGTTTTATTTGTGTATTCACTTTTTCACAAAAGTGAAAATAAAGGACTTGCATTCGTTAAATTTTCTGTGTTGATATTATTAATTTAGACTTCAGCCCAGGAGTTTTATGCCCTATTCCAGCCTATTTTGTCTTCGTTCTCGGGGGAACTTTGATTAATGATGGCACAGTTCAAGTCTTATTATCCCCGTAAAGAAGAAATTAAATAATAGATCAAGAAGAAAATAAATAATAAATAGCATACTGAACTGTTTAATCAGTCTGATTTTATCAGCTCTGCCTATAGTATCTTTCTAACATCTTCCAGTGATTAGCAATAGCAACCGCGCACTGCGCCTCACTCAGCCCTAAATGACAAGCGTATTTTACATTTCTCTGTGCAGAGCAATTGTGGTCTATTGTGTGTACGTGTACGTGTGCGTGTGCATGTGTGCGTGTGCATGACAAAACGCAGCAGTTAACAGTCTGACGCGTTTCACATTTTTAAAGTTATGAAATTATTTTGTATCCAACTGGCTTCATTTTAAACTTCTCAAATTATTTTGTTTCTGACCATCACAACAGCTAAGCAGCCCACTGGGAATTCTCCAGAGTCACCCAACTGGCCACTCCGGTCATGGTTGGAGGGCCCATGGAGTTTTTTTTTTTGCCTCAGGCCCCCAGAGTTCCTAGAATCGCCCCTGCCTGGACACCTGCTCCAGTCTGTACAGCCCTGACCAGGGTAAACAGCTAGAGGATGGATGGATGGATGGATGGATGGATGGATAGATAGATTATTGTGTTTCATCACAAATGAGACATCACCAAACTTTAACATGACTCCCTTCGAATAAATGCATTATTGCTGTACTCTGTAATTAGCTTGCCATTGTTTTTTTTAGTTCAAGTACAGATTTTATATATATATATATATTTTAAGGAAGCCCTTTAATACATATTACATGGACATATTTACAGACCAATGTTTTAGTCTCTAAGTATGTGGAGTGTGCATGTTCTCCGCGCGTCATCGTGAGGTTCTGTGATGGGTTAGCGCCCCGTCCTGGGCTGTTCCCTACTTCACGCCCATAGACTCCAGACCCCCCCCCCCAAGGGCCAAGCAGTGATGTTGATACTATGGTCATGCCTTTCTGCTGGCACGGAGTGGATAATAATCTGCATTTTAAATTGCAAACACCTCTCAGAACACTTTTCCTCACATCTGTTGATAAACCAGCCATTCTTGCTTCGTATCTGCTGACACGTGGAAATGGTTAAAATTGTCAAAAAAAAACACGGTAAATCCACGAAGGAGCTGGGCAGGATGACTTGTCTGTGTTTGCCTTACGTCGTTACTTGGGGAGAGCTGTTATGTCTAAACACATCTGCTGAGCGTATGTATGTTTGTTTGGAACAGCAGAGAGCGCGCGCCAGTTCTCCTGGAGATCCTTGGCCTGTGTGAATCGTTTCACATACCAGCCGCCTTCCAAGAAGCGAATGAGTCTGAAGGGGAATCTCGCCGGCACTTCCTGTCAGCAGGCACCGCCACTGAAAAGCACTGCCGATTGGCTGCTCATATTGTCTACCCGCCCCCCAAATCCCCCCACCCCCAACCAACCCTGCCGCAGGCTCTTAATTAGCTCTGCAAAATGGAAAGTTTGAAGGGAGATGACGGGGTTCGGTTCGGAAGGGGTCGATTCTGTCTGCTATAAGCATTTATCTCACTGGCCAACTCTCAGTTGCTGGGGAAGGATTTTACATTAGGGGCTATTGTCATCCCTGTTATTGTAAGTTGGGTTAGATGGTGGGGGCTCACATGACTCTCGTCTTGTTAAGGGCTGCAGTGCTGTTCCCAGGTCAGCTGTCTATTTTAGCTCCTTATGGCAAGCGTGAGTTCTTGCATGTAGCATCAGAACATATTGTGATGCTTAGCATCCTGTTGTGCAGTGCCTAATCTAACCTAAGAAGTGTGCTGGAGCCCTTAAGTTTACATCTAACATCAGACGGTGCCCTCACACAATGGCAGAGCGAGGGGGGCTACTTAAAGAGACACGATGTCGGCTGTCCCCGATTCGCAGTAAATCGCTGTAACCCCGCGCCATTCCTGCGTTTAGCTAGGTGAAGCATCACTGTACTCCAGCTGCTTGCCACATGCTGAGGCTGATTCTGACGCCGGCCTGCTTTTTGATGCAGGGACTGGAGTAGCATGATGAATAAGTGCGACTCCGGATGGTTCCAGGCCAAGCTGGAGGGGCGCCAGCCCCAATATGCCCCTGCCATACGGCCTCTGCCAGGCGCCCATTTGTGGGAAAGTCGCCGTTCGGGGAATTTTGTTCCAGATGATCCAAGGGGAATTAGAAAATCCTACTGGTGAGCCAAAGATAAAATCAGCTGACTGGTTTGTTTCCTCTTTCCAGTAAAGATGCTGCATAGATTCCATGAAGGAAGGCTGGGTTTTATAATTCCTGTTGGTATTTTTTTTTACTTCTGAAATGCTGCACCTTATTTTTATGTGTATTCACATGGTCTTGCCTTGATCGATTAGCCGACTTGACATAGGCTGCCCAAAATGGCGTGATTCCTGCTCGGCGCTCCTGTCTGCCCCGGGCCGTCACCACCGCACTCAGGTGCTGGTATCATCTTAGTGCTTCTCTGTCAGCTCATACCAACCCTCTTTGCAATGGGCACAGGCAGACCTACTGGTACATTCCGTACCTTCTACAGTATCCTCACAGTGTAGATATATCTGTCCCATCTTCTAGGTGCACCTTGCTTGTACTGGGTAGGGCCCTCAGGAAGGGCAGGTGAGTAGAGCATTTGGTCACCTCTCTGCACACATTCATATACTCAGCTGTCATTTTTGCCCTTGTGACCTTCCTGTTAGCTTTAACGAGTCCGGCCGTTCTCCTCTGACCTCTCCGATTAACAAGGTGCTCTCACCCACAGAAATGCTGCTGCCTAGATGCTCTCTGTAAACTAGAAACACTGTGAAAAATCCCAGGAGGGCGGCCGATTCTGAGATGCCGGAACTGGCCAGTATGACACCGACAATCACAATAAAAAATCACTTTATCACACAGCACAGCCAAAGGTCACCTGCACAGCGAGTGAGCCTCCTGTCCCTGTCTGATTCTCTGTGTTCAGGCTGTGTGGAGGATCGGGCTGTTTGCCTTAACGAACCGGTCAACCTGAGAAACTGGCCACTGACTATATATATTTTTGCAAGTGGTAAATGCGTATAAAATAACTATAATCTCCCCATCTCTTTCTAATTGTCTATTTTCCCTCTCTCCCATCTCTCACTCTCTCTCGCTCAGTCTTTGTTTGTACCCCCTCTTTTCCTCTCTTCCCCACTCTCACTCTATCTTCCCTCTTACTCTGTCTCTCTCACTCTCTTTCACTCCTTCCCTCTCTCTCTAACTCTCTCTTCCCCCTCCTCTCTTTCTCTCTCTCTCTCCCTCTCTCTTTCTTCCCTCCCCCCCTTCTCTCTCTCTGGTCATATGCCACACTGCCTCATACATAATTGT
This sequence comes from Mormyrops boulengeri, assembly GCA_026781065.1. Classification (NCBI taxonomy): domain Eukaryota; kingdom Metazoa; phylum Chordata; class Actinopteri; order Osteoglossiformes; family Mormyridae; genus Mormyrops; species Mormyrops boulengeri. Next base: position 5,413,375 of record JAODLD010000144.1, read on the forward strand.
CCTGACCAAGACGGCAAACTGCTGCTGTCGGCACATCCAGGGACAAATGCCGTGATGGGATTTAGGTCAGCCGGTCGTCACGTGGAGACTCGCCCCTGTCTTTCCCTCACTCCCTGCACAGTCTGACCGCACCTCACTCTCCGCAGAAATGCAGTTGTCCAGCCATGCCAATGCCGGCTCTCCCAGCACCTTCGCGACAGGTTACCAGTTTCATACTACTTCCTGTAGCCTGGATTCCACTTCCTGTTCTCTTTGTTGCCCCTCCCCCTTGACCCAGAGCACAGTCGGTTTTGGTATTAAGAGCCAGCGCCGAGGCCTCTGCACCTCCTTTGGCTAGTAGCATACATCGGAATCTTCCTTTCATTTACATTTATGTGTTTGTACTTTACCCAACACTGAATTCTCAGAAATACCAAACGACACATTTTCCATAGCTGTGTGGGCAATGAACAAACTGGGGTAGTAGTGGCCTAATGGTTGGAGAAGCATGCTTGTGATCAGAAGGTTTGAATGCTGGTCTGAATCCCTGACCAGCAAGGCACCACTGATATACCTGGAGCAAGGTACCACCCCCACAAACTGCTCCACTGATGCTGAATAATAGCTGTCGACTGCTATGTCACATATGGGTTAAATGCAAAGGATGCATTTCATTATCTGCCGTGTCGTGTGTCAACATTGACAATCACTTTCGCTTCAAACTGTTAGCAATACAGGGCTGATTTTTGCCTGCAAAACCAACCTACCTGTAAGAGAAGCTCAGTCCTGGACTTTTTTCCACAGCCAAGCTCTTTAATGTTTATCTCAGTAATGCACCTTTAACTGCACATTAAACAAAAATCATTCCAGCATGTGGGGGACCGTGTGTGACCAGAGAAGGACAGTGACTCGACAGACAGCGGATACCACAAGACCGGCCGATGCCCTTAAAATGCTCGTAATGTCTCCAATCATAGATTGCCAGATGTATTTGTGGTTGGTTTGTGATGGTTTATGTTAATGTTGGAGCTGTGTATAGTGCTCTTAAATAATCTATTAAATGCAGCACCTCCGTCACCGGTGGTCTCTTGTGTCTGGTAGTATTCTGTGTAATATATGTGGCGTTTGTAGGATCAAGTCCATTTTGTGGTCATATCCTTTAGAAAGATCCCGTTGCTTTTTTGAAGGGTAAAAATACCCCCTTTTGAAAAAGAAATTTGAAAGTATATACATGGGCTTGTTTTGTAAAAAGAGAGCTGTACAGTAATATATATGTATTCAGGGATGGATCACATAGCATCACATAGCAAAAATAATCGTCTTGCAGTCACGAGCCATCCTGCAGTCTCAATCCCGAATGAGATTTCTGATACTTTAACCGTAACCATGGACACAGGAGGGTGATCCCTGGTGACAATCCTCCCCCCCCCCCCCACATACCTGTCCATCTGTCTGCGAGGACACGGCAGTCTGCGGACCTGCCCTAATCTAGCATGTGCTGCTATGCCCCAGCTGACCCTGTAAACTGCTTAATACACAGGGAGGTAGGTGTGTGTGTGTGTGTGTGTGTGTGTGTGTGTGTGTGTGTGTGTGTGTGTGTGTGTGTGTGTGTGTGTGTGTGTGAATGTAATCAAAATTTAAGTGTCAAAAATCTAGTATTTTGTTTGCTTACTTATGGTTAAAGTTAGGGCTGGGTAGGGATTAAGGTCTTCATGTTGGGATTAGAATTTTCCCCATAGAAATGGATGGAGAGTTCCCACAAAGATATAATTACAAACTTGTGTGTGTGTGTGTGTGTGTGTGTGTGCGCGCGTCTCTGTCTCTGTTTGACCACATATTTTCTACAATGTAAACCACCTCCATCTTAATCTTCCTCCCTATCCCGGATTAGCTGGCTGTATGCAGTCATTGCCTTCTGGCTGTGTATGAAATACAGTCACCTAAACATTCCCAGAGTGGGATATGACTGTGTAGGACCCTGAAGGTGACTCTGTAGGGCGCTCAGGGTGGCTCTGTAGGGCCCTGAGGGTGACCTTGAAGGGCGCTCATGGTGGCTCTGTAGGGCCCTGAGGGTGACCTTGAAGGACGCTCAGGGTGGCTCTGTAGGGCCCTGAGGGTGACCTTGAAGGGCGCTCAGGGTGGCTCTGGCAGGCATTGAGGGTGAGCCGTAACGGTGTGTTTTACAACCTTGCAGCTTCCTTTGTGATGTTGGGACAGGCACCCAGGCGTGGCCTGAAGTTCGCAGGTCATGCGGCATGGGGGGAGGAATGGGAAGGAGCAGGAATGGGTGGGGTGACTTTCACGACAGGTGGGGCAATTTTAAGTGGGACAGCATTAACATCAGATGGGGCAATTTTAAGTGGGGCAACTTTAACATCAGGCGGGGCAACTTTAATGTCGTAGCTGATGGCAGCACCCACTGGCCATAAAGGGCTGCATCCAGGTACAACACAGACATCCACGCTTCAGCCTCTGTGAAGGACCTGCTTAGTACTGCAGACTGAGAACCAGTGCTAACATAGTCACTTCCCCAAAACGCTGTTTTGCTAGAGTGCATGAGGTGAACTGAAGGCAAGACGAGATGCTTGCAGGTTTAAATATCAGCTGAGATCTTTCTGTCATCTGCCAGTTATTAAGATCCGCCTTTGGCCGCAGTGCTTATTTTCATTTTTATGTGCGCCTCTGGCTTTTTTGAATTTGAACGAGATTTATGATGCAATGAAGGGTTAGTTGTGTTTTATTTATTTATTCTGCCTGGGGTTGAAATTTACAAGCTTGGTGGGGTGGAGGTTTATTAGTGGGTATGATGCTGGGGCCATGAAAGGATCTTTGGGCAGCAGCCGGAAATTTCCCTATATTATAAATCATGTTAACGCAACTTCTGTGGCAGACTGCATTCTTATCTTATTGCCTTCTTCAAGAACGTTTTTTTTTTTTATTATGAGACTTGTATGCCAATTAGGTTTTGGGCTATTTGGGTGATTATTCAGTATTTAAAACGGTTTATTTTTCAAGACCTTCTCCCGCCTGTGTGAAGGTGTATATCCCTTTGCTCTGTGTTTAGTCTCTCTCAGCAATTGACTGTGGTAACCAGTTAAACAGCCAGAACCAGGCTGCAAACCAGCGTTTAAATTACACCTCATTATAGGAAATAATGCCGCCTTTGTTATTGTGTTGCAGACTGTAAATTTAATTGTATTTTATCCGTCGCTATCAAAGGTCTGGCTGCAGGCTCCAGCGTAGGAAGGTGTGGGGGTCGTGCGCCCTGTTCACACTCGGAGAGCCTTAAGTTGTCCTACGTGGATGCTGGACACTCACAGATTACAGTAAGCAGAACAATGTAAAAACGCGGATTGCAAAAGGGCCGGTGAAGCGGTGCCGTCTGTCACGGCTGATGTCATGGTAAATCACTCTTCATGTATGAGCCTGGCTTGTGTCACTTAGATCTTTGCCTGTCCCTAAAAACTAGTTTATGAATCATTAAATGTTACCTGTTGAATAAATAAATAAATTTACTTCAATTTTTACTTTTTTCGGTGTGAGATGAATCTAACTAAAAGGTGAATTTCTTATTGTCCTTTTTACTCATGTTTACCATGGGTGGAATTAATCGTGGATTATGTATGTCAGATATCTATGTTAGATACACTGTATGGACAAAAGTACTGGGACTCCTGGCCATTACACCTACAGGAACTTCTGTGACATCCCATTCTAAATCCACAGGCACCAATATGGAGTTGGTCCCCCCTTTGCAGCTATAAGAGCTGCCACTCTTCTGGGAAGGCTTCATGAAGTGCGTCTATGGGAATTTTTCTCCATTCATCCAGAAGAGCATTTGTGAGGTCAGGCACTGATGTTGGATGCGAATGCCTGGCTCGTGATCTACATTCTGGTTCATCCCAAAGGTGTTCGATGGGGTTGAGGTCAGGGCTTTCTGCGGGCCAGTCAAGTTCTTCCACACCAGACTCACCCAACCATGTTAATGGACCTTGCTTTGTGCACTGGAACACAGTCATGTTGGAACAGAAAAAGACCTTCCCCAAACTGTTCCCACAAAGTTGTTTTGATATGCATAGATTGATTGTTATAATGGATACGACTGTTATAATGGATTGATTGTTATAATGGATACGACTGTTATAATGGATTGATTGTTATAATGGATACGACTGTTATAATGGATTGATTGTTATAATGGATTAATTTCTAACATCGTGTTTAGTTCACTTTTTATCATATGGAAAACTGCCTATAAAAATTCATTGTTTTAAAAAGAAGTGCTCATTTTGAAGAAAGCATTTGCCAGAGTGTAGTGTTCCTGTGCTGACGGAGAGGTTTGGCTTTCCAGCCTCTCCGTCATGGAATGTTCTAGCTCCCCAGCACAGAGGCCGCCTTTCTTAATGGTCACTGGAGAACCTAAAGCCCAGCATTACAGGATGTTTTTTTCAGTCAGGGTTTGCCAAAGAAATGTTTGTAAATGTTTTTCGTACGCAAGAACACCGTAATCTGTAATTCCTGGATATGGAACTGTTTTGGGTAACTGGAGCTCCCAGGGGTGAGTTTGAGAGAGAGAGAGAGAGAGAGAGAGAGAGGAAAGGAAAAAGGTGGAATGGAAAAGTGAGGAATTTACAACTGATTTCCAGCTGAAACCCTCGTCTAAGGAGGGGTGTTTCCGGGCCAGTTCTTATGGAGCCTTAAATTAGCCAAAACCTGAGTAATCAATCAACGATCTGCGTTTGTGGAGATCGGGGGGCAGCTGGGGGTCGTCACAGGCGATTTGCGGTGCGGAAGAATCTCAGGAATGATAATAAAGGCAGATCAGCTGGAAGTATGGCAAACGCGTCGAAACTGGGAAGAGGCCAGTTCACGTGGTGAAAAGAAAATCTATGATCAAGGTTCCGTGGCTTGAGAACAGTAATTTTTTTTCATTTTGTTAAGTGGAAAGCTTAAGAAAGACCACTTATTATTCTCAATATTAACGCACTGCTGTGTGTTTGATGGTTGCCCATGCATCTTCTGGCAGGGATACCGTACCGCCTGTCCCAGGCAGCAGATGGGACAGCAGACGCGCAGTGGTGTGTTATGGGTAATTTAGCAGCAGTTAGCCTAACCACATTGTTTTGGACTGAGGCAGGAAATCTCATGTGACTCACGTGACACACGGAACTCAGACGCCCCAGACCTGCAGGTGTGAGGAAGTGGTGACGACACCCACATAGTGGTCATGGCCACTATTAATTATTCCATATATGGTTATCGATGCTAATTTCTGAAAAGCGTGGAGTATAGTTCAGTTTTAACTCGGGGCTATCGGAACTGCACGACAAAACTGGCAGTTTAACGTCGTGTGTTTACGTGCTCCCTGACCTCGTTCTGCTCGTTCTGGCGTGATGTCACATTTCCTGCAGTGGCACTGCATTGTAGGGCTTTCAATGACTTCAGCGAGGCACAAAAAAACTGAAGGAGCGCCTCACACTGGCAGAGGATCGAACTACAGACCTATGCCATGAGTAAATAACTGACCCATGTTTTTTCCCTTTCTAATGCCTAAAGGATGACATGAAAAACTTCCTGCTAGGAATTATGGGGATTTTCTGATTTCACACTTTGTTATCACATCTCTCTCTGTCTCTCTCTCTCTCTCTCAAACCCACAACAACCTGAACCCACAACTAAGTTATAATTATATAACTTTCTTGTGGCATTAAATTGGTAAAAAGCATTATATTCAGGCTTATTTAGGGTTTGTAGCTTAGGACTTGAGACTTGACTTGGTATTAGACTATCTTGACCTGAGACGTGACTCGAGACTTACCTTTTGGAACTAGAGTGAGTAAGACTGGAGACTTACTTGTAACTTGAAAGTTAATGACTTGTTCCCACCTCTGGAGTTTCCTACTGTGGTTTCGCAGTATTAATAGTGTATTCTTGATCTAAATACTGAAGTGAAGCTGCCAAAAGTGTTTTTCGAAGAAACCCCCCCCTTCCCTTGCTGCTAGCAGGTGAACTGCAGATTGCTGTGGAGTACGGGGGAGGGGGCACACAGTGAATCCCAGCAGAAGGAGAGTTCCCTTTCTAGCTGGGGGCCAGGCAGCACCTGCCGTCAGCACAACAAAGGCGGCCTTGTCCTGGGTCCCTGG
>JAODLD010000144.1:5419596-5439215 GCA_026781065.1 Mormyrops boulengeri
GCCCCCTCCTGAGTCGGCGCCCAAGGCGGCCGCATATGTCGGCCCGCCCTGCGGGGTCGGCGCCGTCGGCGGCCGGCTCGGGCGGCGCGCGCGGCTGGGGCGGGGGGGGGGGGGGGGGGGGCCGGTTGAGGCAGTGAGGACGCCTCCATATGCAGGCAGGTCTGTACTGTGGAAGTGCAGAATGTGTTTCTGCAGAGCACTCGAGCATTCGGCGTGTGGGATGTGTGTGTGCGTAGGCACAGGAAACGATAAACCTCACGATTTCCTTTAATGGACCTGAACCCACTTAAACAGTTTAATGAAATACATGAATTCTCATAGTCTTCTTTTAACTACATCTTAAAGCTTTTAGGTGTCTAAGGAGGGTGAAATGCCTTGATGTGTTTCCTGTAATTAGGCCGACTGTAGCATTTGCTGCTCGTTCACTCCAGCCACTGTCCCACGTGTTTACAAGGCTTCATTTCAGCTGATCACTGACAGCGGTTCAGTGTTTGCACACAGCTCAGTGTTTATCATTTTGACCAAGTGACTCGCCATCCTGTTTTTTTCATTAATTCAAAGCTTATCTTTCCCTCAGGAAGCGTGGAGATGGAACAGCAGGGAATGCGGACGGGTTTAAGATCTTAACGGCCCGCCGGGAGATCCCCAACAGGCTTGTGTAGTGTTTACTGAGACGGGGGGAGGTGGGGGGATAGTTTAGTTAATGCTTTGGGAAAGGGGAAGATGGATAGGTACTGCAAAGAGCAAGGACACCCAGCAATTAACAGGCAAGGCAGGCAGCTTTTAAAAGGCTTACAGGGAATCCAGCGATATGACAAGGGATATTCTAAACTCTAAAGCAAGGTAGCAGCACCAGTTCATGCCTAAGGATTGCTGTGGCGCCCCCTGGAGCACTTCATGGGCATAGCCTCTCTTTCAGCTGTCTGTACCATGCTGGATATATTTTCCTGGATAATTCCGTTTAGAGAAATGGTGCTGTGCCTGTTTATTCAGCTTTCCTCCTTAATGAATGCGAAAAGTAGCACATGAGTGCGGGTGAGGGTCTGGGATACACACAATCCCGAAAAGGCAGTGAGGAGGATGTGCGAAAAACCAAGTCTGGAGTCAGCAAACAAATAAACAAATTGTTGCTTTGATTGCAGAAACCAGAGGAGTGATTCAATTTGAAAGCCCATCAGCGTGCGCCGGAGTGTGGCCATTTTGAACTTTCTTCCCTTTCAGAACGTGTCCCACCATGGGCCCCATGCTATTTTGCAATCTCAGCTCTCCTCGACCTGGAAATTTACATCTTTCTCTTACATCCTCTAGTCGTTCTCTTTTTCAGTTTTCTTCGCAAGCAAAGATAGGAATATCGAATCTGAGTTGCTTACCAGAATCTTCCAAGTATCTGGCAGAGGTCAGTATAGGCAGGAAGGCAGGCCTACTGGGTAAAAGGTGAGGAGAAGTCAGTGGACCGTAAAAAAACCACAGCCCTCCCATATAATGTGGGGGCTACCTCGTACCCAATCTGTATGGCAGAAGCAGCCCTGGGGAGGGCCAACCTCGGGGGCCCTGAATGGTAGTTTCCATGGGGTTGCAGGGCTATTTGACGGCTTGAAGAGGTGATACTGGCTCACCGCAGACGGGAGGAGAGACTGAAAAGGAGGGAGGGAGTGAGGGAGAGAAGGGGAGGCTCTTTCTGGGGAATGGGGATGACCCCATTGATGGTTTTGTGCGCAGTCACGTGGTGTTTTGGTGAAGGACTGGGAACAGGCCTTGCCGAACAGCCTCTGCTTGTTTACCTTTGACAACGTGACAACATCAGGTCCTGGCAAGGAGTCAGCATTCCTCACGGAATAATCCATCTTCTGTAAGAGCTTCCCCTGGACAGGAGGCACTGGGCATGAGGCAGGGGACATCCTGGACCCAGATCACAGGCACACATGGGATCACACACATTCAAATACACTACTTTCCGTAGGCTTCTGAGGAACCCAAAGAAAACCACAAGGAGTAATTGAAACTTCCACACGCAGGAGTGACGTAACGTTACTACTCTATAAATGGATAAAATCGGTAAAATGTTCATGTTTGAGGAGACTTGTTATTCTGATGTCCCCATTTGAGCCCTGTTGTTCATGAAGTGAATGTATGGCATGTCGCCGCCCTGGTGGTCAGACAGTAAATGCCCTGCCGCTGAGCTGTTTTCCAGTTTGAGATGCTGCTGCTGAGCCTTCCGGCCCTCAGAGACTGAAAAAGCATGTTGTTTTTTCATGGGTTGCTGGGCCTTTGGTCATCCGCGGTGTCCAGAAGCCTTAAAACGCTGACAGATAATGAATGAAGCAGATGGTGTGTGGAGCGGAGCCCCATGGGATTGATGTTTATGGTGATAATGCTGCATGGTTTCTTCCATCTGCATGCAGATATGTGTGAAAGCCCTGAAGGAAGACGGCTACCTGGAAAACTGGCAGTCGGGAGATGGGTTCCATGTTGATGATGATGATGAAGATTTTGGTTCCGGATCAGGTTCTGGTGAGGGGTGCTTCCTGTTATTTTGACATTATGTCAATGTTAGTGTTTGGGGAGCGTGCATTTACATCATTACGACTCTTCGATTGGCTCCTTCTTAAAGTGGATTCTCCATGTTTTCATGCTCTCAGCTTGCTGACAGACATGTAAACGTTTCAGTCACGTCTCTAGGACGCGTCTTGGTGCTCTGGGCATGTGCAGGCCAGCCGTGCCTCTCGGGGGCACCCCTCAGGCTTTTGCCACCCTGTGTCATGTGACTTCCCTGAATGCTTACTGGCTGGGGTCACCGCCCTGCTCCAGTAGCATGTTTTTGTGGGCACTGCCTTATGACGCGCCTGCCTATGCAAAAGGGGTGTTCCTGTCGGTTTTCTGTTACTCCTGAATTAATTGGGCTGTGTTTTGCTTGGCACACCGACAGTGCCGCACGTCTTAACATGGAGTCTTCGGGTAGACTTAACCCTTTCCCTTCCAGAGCTGATTCTTATGGCTCTGATTAACCGTGAGACACTGACATGCAGAAAGCTTAATAACTCAAACATAACAGTAACTTAATTGATCTCCATTCAGCTCATGAACTTTTATGCCTTGTGTTTTGGTAGATAGACAATTTATTAATAATTATTTCATATTTTGAGCAGAAACAACAGTAGAAACCAAACATGAACCGCTTTCTGTTTCTCTTGTGGAGACATCTTCGTAGACCGAGGCATCGAACAGGTCACCGAGCACGCCGTGTTCTTAATTCCTGGGATGCACCCCTCCCAGAGGCCTGGCAAAGCAACCGTGGCCCAGGAAGAGATGCTTACATACACCAAGCCTCTCAGGACAGAGGTGGGTCCACCAGGGCTGTCCTGGGGGCGGGAAGGGGCGGACCCTGAGGGGATTTCCGACTTCCATGCAGGCACTTTCATAGCACCTTCTTTTGCTTCTCAGACCACTGTCCCTGCCACAAAGAACCCCCTCAGGAGGAATGGGGCCCCAGCAAGCAGCAGCAGCCCTAATCTCTATGGGGAAAGAGACAAAGTCAGCTCAGAAAGCCTCTTCCAGAGAACAGAGGTCCTGGCAGGTACGTAGAACTTACTCTGTGTATAAAAGGTACATATCAGATTTTAGGACTTAATCTGCCCCGCATTAAGCTAACACTATACAGGCGTCATTTTCCGAATCTAATCCGTTTCTGAAAATGTGTCTTGGGAATATTGAGAAAGTGAGGAATATCTGTATTTTATGATTAATGTTTATCCCAAATTGGAATACATGCAAGGATTTTAATATGATTGCCTTTGAGCTGACGTACAGTGCTCACGGAGATTCTTGGGACGCTTGCTTAATTTCATAAAAATGTATTGGTTTAATAATAATAAAAGTCCATTGACAAGCAATGTTTAACATATCTGCATATACACTAGCAGTCAAAGGTTTTGGCACCCACTGAGATGCTCTACATTTGCACGTTACTCACTTAACATTTACTAAATACACTCAATATTCTTTGCTAAGAAATACATTTACAGTATATTCACCTTTATTAGCAAGAAAATGCCATGTCAAATCTGCAGTTTATGAAATAAATGGAAAAGCGGTAAAAACTTGGTGTGTAAAGACCTTTGGTTAGTGGTGTATCTTCCACTCAGATATTTTCTTTTTATTAAATGTTATCATTTTTTTTATTCACTCATTCAGTTCTGTTCTTCCCATTGTTCTATTAATTGTAATTGTAGTCATTGACTCCCAAAAGGATTCTATACAGAAATGTTTGGTGTTTACGCGCACACACAGTCAGACAGTCAGACAGACAGACAGGCAGAAAGACACACACACACAGATAGTCAGACAGACAGGCACACACAGACACACACAGTCAGACAGACAGGCACACACACACACAGGCAGACAGGCACACACACACACACACAGTCAGACAGTCAGAGAGTCAGACAGACAGGCAGACAGGCACACACACACACACACAGACAGTCAGACAGACAGGCAGAAAGGCACACACACACAGATAGACAGACAGGCAGAAAGGCACACACACACAGGCAGTCAGACAGACAGGCAGAAAGGCACACACACATAGACAGACAGTCAGACAGACAGGCAGAAAGACACACACACACAGATAGTCAGACAGACAGGCACACACAGACACACACAGTCAGACAGACAGGCACACACACACACAGGCAGACAGGCACACACACACACACACAGTCAGACAGTCAGAGAGTCAGACAGACAGGCAGACAGGCACACACACACACACACAGACAGTCAGACAGACAGGCAGAAAGGCACACACACACAGATAGACAGACAGGCAGAAAGGCACACACACACAGGCAGTCAGACAGACAGACAGGCAGACAGGCACACACACACAGTCAGACAGACAGGCAGACAGGCACACACACACACACAGTCAGACAGGCAGACAGGCACACACACAGACAGACAGACACACACACACACAGGCAGACAGGCACACACACACACACACAGGCAGACAGGCACACACACACACACAGTCAGACAGTCAGGCAGACAGGCACACACACACACACACACACACACAGACAGATAGACCGGCAGACAGGCAGAAAGGCACACACACACAGACAGACAGGCAGACACACACACACACAGACAGGCACACACACAGACAGACAGACAGACAGGGACACACACAGACAGACAGACAGACGGACAGACAGGCACACACACACACACACACACACAGACAGGCACACACACACAGGCAGACAGACAGGCGCACACACAGACAGACAGGCAGATGGACAGACAGGCACACACACACACAGACAGACAGGCACACACACATACAGACAGACAGACAGGCGCACACACAGACAGACAGACAGACAGGGACACACACAGACAGACACACAGACGGACAGACAGGCACACACACACACACAGACAGGCACACACACACACACACAGACAGGTACACACACACACTCACACACACACACACACATACACAAACAACTCCAGAGCCAGCATACATTCTTTGTAGATTTATGCAGGGGAGTTCATGAAAATATCCCATGCTACTTTTTGAGAGCATTCCTGTTCTACTTTGAAAAAGTCATGAAAACTTAAACTAACAAAACATCCCTTCTGAAGTTTCCCAAGGATCAAATCACCTCATGTGAATAAAAGAAAGACCCTCAGCTGCCTGTTAATGCGTCGGCTTTGACGTGAACAGCCACGAATTTGGTATGACACTCATGCTCTCTCACGCTGCGGCCGCAGCTGTCATCGCAGGTGGAGTCATTGGCCTCCTCTTCGCCGTCTTCCTCGTGCTGCTGCTGGTTTATCGCATGAGGAAGAAGGACGAGGGCAGTTACGAGCTGGGAGAGCGGAAGCCACCCTCGGCGGCCTACCAGAAAGCCCCCACCAAGGAGTTTTATGCATGAACTAAAGGCGTAGCATCGGCATGTCATGAAATCTTTGATGCTGACAGAAAATTTTTTAACAAATTATGGTTGATGATTTCATAATGTAATTTGCTGTTTCTTATTCCTTCTGATCAAAGGGCTTATTTCATGTCCGTGTATTTCGTTTGATATATTACATTAACAGCTAAAAAATAAAAGACCTTAATTTTAATCAATATTAATCACAAAGAAATTAACCAGCTCTTTCTAGGGTGTTTAAATGAGACGGTGAGCCTTCCGTATGAATTCATCTTTCCATGGCTCCTTTATTTAGGTGACTCCATAGTATATCTGGGATTACTAAGAGGTATTTTATCGTCTCTTTTCAGGCTGGTCAGTTGCCTTTATTGTAGTTCATGGGGCTGTCGTGTCTAATGTTTATTCAGATATTAGGAAATGTATGCATCCCCCCCTTTCCAGCTTTAAAATCACGTACAATTCTTGCACAGAGCTGAATGCAAAATTCAGCATTTATATTAGATATTTAATATAAGAAACCTAAGAATTAGAAAGATGGTATGAACATCTTGTACTTTTTTATGGCTCTCCCCCCACAATGATTCGTTTTTATGCTAACATGGCCAAAATAAATGTTAAAGAACTCCCTCTTTTCACTGTTCCGAATGTTGCCAAAGTAAAACTGTTTTTTGAACTTTGTGTGTTTTTAACTTTGCCTTTAACTATAGCAGTAAGGTGAACATAAGTGAACCCTATACATTGAAGTTGTGTAGTAGCACCTAATTTTGTTAAGGCTTTTTTAGTAAAATACAGTCACTGTGTTGACGTGAAATTTGCGTAGGACAAGCACATTGTGTTTCAGCGTAAGATGCACTCACAAGCTGACTGTCTGACTGCAATGCACTTGCAGCTCATAGAGGATCGTTCATGTGACACTGCAGTTAGTTTGCTTGGAAAAAAAATAAATTTTTATTTTCAGTCCCAAGGCTTAATTGTTTGTAAAAAAGAAAAAACGTGCAAAACCATATTTGAAAATGTCATAAGCTCTTAAAAGTGCCTTCCATTCTCAAAATGTGCTAGTCCCTATTTAAATATGGCAGACAAAGTTTGAAAGCAGCCAGTATCTGTATCAGTAATCTGAAACCTGAAACACTACTGAATAAACATTGTGGCCTGTAACAGCTTTCGATATTCTGTTTTTGCTTTGCTCTTTTTGGATAGTATTTTATTTATTTAAAAGGTGATTTTTGATTGCTCATGAGGTTTGAAGCTCGTGCCGCACATTGAATACGCACTCGCACATTAGCGCCAACAATCTAACTGGAATTTCTTACTGATGTCACGTCTGTGATTTAACTTCCAATTGTAATTATAATCAAAACACAGGGCTGCAGAAAACAATTCGCTGTAACCTTTTAGTAATTATCACTAACATGATTCATCTACATACACTTTAAACATGTATAAGCCAACTTAAGTCAAATAAAAGTGGGCTTTTGAAAATATAAGGTATAAATTCTTCAAGAGAGGTTTCGTTTGTGATTTAATACCTGTTTCTTTGTTATTATCTAGGGGAAATGATTGCTCGTGGGAGTTTTACTTACACAAAAATGTTCTGAGGGCAGAAGGAAAAATGATTGATTCAGAGAGATAACCAATCAGATTGCAGAGGAATTGAGTCCAAGCAATTAGAGGAGGTAGGACAAAGACATCTGATTGATGGGTCACGCCTCGTCTAGTTGCTTGGACTCACCTCCTCTGCGATCTGATTGGTTATCTCTCTGAACCTTTTTTTCTGCGTCATTTTTCCTTCTGCCCTCAGACCATTTTTGTGTAAAACTCCAATGAGCGAAATGATTCCAATGGTTAAATTAAAACAATGTTTAGAATTCAGCATGATGAAGTAGTTGCATTTAAGTAGCTTAACATGCTATAATGTTTGAAGTTTAACAGTAGTTTAACAGATAAGAATCGTGTTTACTGCATAATAAATGCATGTATTTTACTGTCTACAGTACGCAATGTACCAAGAAGAAAAAAACGCACACACAAAACATCGGTCTTTAGTCCTACGTGAGCCACCGTACGTTCGCTTACAACCAGGTCACACTTAAAAATGTCCAGTTTATTAACTTTTTCGGTCAAAGGTGCAGCTGGCGCGTGAATAAAGTGTGATCCATATGTCATATCAGCCGTTTTTTTTTTTTCACTATATTCAACAGAATTCGCAGTGCTCGGTATTACTTTGTTCAGAGGTATATTTGTTTCGTTAACATAGGAAATTAAACTGAAAGTATCAAGTGACAAGTAAGTGTTTAGTTTCGATTTTATTTTCGTGATAACCCTGTGCAGATGAACAGCATCGTTTGTGATCACATTTCACTTATTATTTGAAGGCTATTTTGTATGAATCAATAAGATCTGCATAATAATTTAATCAGGGTTTTGCATTACGATTTCAGATTTCGATTAAATTTGGCCTGGGAATTACACATAGTGTTTTTATTTCCTATTTACGGCGGCTTTTCTGCTCCCCGGGTAGGAAATGATTTTCTTATCGTATTGTTATTTTTTGTTATCTATTTATCTTTTTTTTTACTGTTACAGGTACATGGTATCAGCTCGTGGGAAAGCTCAAAAAGTGTACTTTTTCATGGTCAAATTTCACTTTTGTCACGGTCAGGGTTCACCGCGTAAACTGCATTTTTGATCCTCAAAGAAGGCATGTGGGTTAGGGGTAAAATGTTTTAGAGCCGGCCTGGCTTTGTTAGTGTGGATTTGTTTCTTCCCAATTAAGTGAAAATGTGTACCCCCCTAACCTTTTTAAATTAATTGGATACCCACATGAAGGCTTGACATTCACCAATGGAATTCTTATTATCTGTTGTTTTTTTGTTTTACTTGCCGAAGTAAGTGTAACCACGAAGTGCACTACAAAAAATGGATATTTTTTCTTCCCACAACAAAATGATGGTCTTGTTTTTTGCTCACCAGTGGTTATGCATTATAATTCTAACTGTCTGGTGTAATTGGTGACAAACGCTTTTACTTCACCAGTCGGCAATGGGCCAGTGACTTGCAGGGACGGTAAACATGGTTGTGATCACGCAGTCAGCCCGCTGTCTTACGGCCGCGTCGCGTATTATGATTAGGATTTTGATGTCCTTGCACGATCCCAGTCCCTCTGGCATGGAGCATGACCAGCCCCACCCTTCCAACACGCTGGGGTTCACTCGTGTCCAGATTTTATGAATATGCAAGAGTCACACATTATGTAACTTTCGGAAACGCTGACTGCATGGAACAAATGTTTTTACTTAGTTCACATTTAAGTCATAGTTAAATGGAGTTTGGGTTAAAGATAACACAAAATTGCCCCATCTATGCATCCGTTAGAACCTGCTTTCTCTTCTTGATTTGTGATGTCATCAAAATTTCCTTCGTAGATGACTGACAGTCAAGTCCTGGGGGGAGTCCGGATTTGGACTCTGATACCGACGGTGCTCTTCCTGTGTTTGGCGTTCACATTGCCGGCTGGTAACTGTAGACCCCAGAGGACGCGGAGTGTTACGGAAATCGCACAGGAGGTGGCTGGCTACACAGATGTGGCCAAGAGGATAATCGAGCTGGCCGTGTATGGGAAGGCGCAGAACCGCTCTTACGACAAGCTGGCGGCCTTCACTGACACCGTGGGCAGCCGGCTCAGCGGTTCTGATAGCCTGGAGCGTGCCATAAAGTACATGTACGACGCTCTCAGGCAGGATGGCCTGGACAATGTCCACCTGGAGCCTGTGAAGGTCCCACACTGGGTACGCGGAGAGGAGAGTGCCGTTATGCTGCTGCCCCGGAACCACACGCTGCCCATCCTGGGCTTGGGGAGCAGCGTTGGGACCCCTAAAGGAGGTAAAGTCACTGGTCCCAGGGCTGACCTGGGAGTTCAGTAAGGCACAGATGTGGCAGATTGTCTAGGGTGTGTTTGGGGGGGGCATGTATATGTGATCAGGGCGTGATCTGGATGTGTGTGATCAGGGTGTGCTTTAGGTGTGTGTGATCTGGGTGTGTGTGATCAGGGTGTGCTTTGGGTGTGTGTGATCAGGATGTGCTTTGGGTGTGTGTGATCAGGATGTGCTTTGGGTGTGTGTGATCAGGGCATTCTATGAGTGTGTGTGTTGTGGGCGTGCTTTGCCAGTGAAGTCAGTGAAATGAAGTAAGAACTCTGTGTGCCTGACCTAAACAGGTCAGCCAGAACCCTCTACATTAGAGACACAAAACAGCAGTCAGAAGCACAGGCACTGTAGGGTCTTATTTTGACGCGCAGCCCACTGCAGGTATCGAGGCCGAGGTGCTGGTGGTGGCATCCTTTGAGGAGTTGCGGAAGCGAGCAGCTGAGGTCAAGGGGAAGATCGTGCTATACAATGAGCCCTATGTAAGCTACGGGGACACAGTGCAGTATCGGGCCCTCGGGGCCACAGAGGCCGCCAAGCTGGGAGCCCTGGCCACTCTCGTCCGCTCCATCACCCCGTTCTCCATCAGCAGGTCAGCAGTTTGCACTTTACCATGTAGCATTCCTTACCCATTTATTCTATGATAGACATTTGTCCAGTTTCTATGACCCAGCAATAAAATGTTAGTTCTTCACAATTTTTGCGTTTTTTTGGAACAATGACTATTTATCTGTATTAAAATTATGTATAAAATATAAGAATATTAACAATGTTTTACAGCCTAATACTACTGTTGTCTTGTTTTTTTGGCTACAGCCTAACTTTGGGTACTTTACAGTACACAGTTATGGAAAAGTCATGCACTTTTGGTTTATGTTCCTCAAACTCGCATTTCACAAATTATGAATAGTTCTTATTTGGTCCATTAATCCTGCATTTTGCTATTTTGATGGTGGGTTGTGATGCATCAGCCCACATACAGGCTGGCAGGACTACCAGGATGGGGTGCCAAGGATACCCTCAGCTTGCGTGACCATTGAGGATGCCGAGATGATGGCCAGGATGTCTCATCTTGGTCAAAAGATCGTGGTCCGGCTCTCAATGGCGGCCAAGACCCTCCCAGACGCCGACTCCTTCAACACTGTTGCAGAGATCAGGGGCAGCGAGCACCCAGAGCAGGTGGGCAGAGATCAGGGGAAGCGTGCGCTCAGAACAGGTGGGCATAAGTCAGGGGAAGCAGGCACCCGGAGCAGGTAGACAGAGATCAGGGGAAGCGGGCACCCAGGACAGGTGGGCATAAGTCAGGGGAAGCAGGCACCCGGAGCAGGTAGACAGAGATCAGGGGAAGCGGGCACCCAGGACAGGTGGGCTGAGATCAGGGGAAGCGGGCACCCGGGACAGGTGGGCTGAGATCAGGGGAAGCGTGCACCTGGGACAGGTGGGCAGAGATCAGGGTAAGTGGGCACCCGGGACAGGTGGGCAGAGATCAGGGGAAGCGTGCACCCAGAACAGGTGGGCAGAGATCAGGGGAAGAGCGTACCCAGGACAATTAATTGGGGACATTTCATCTAATGGAAAACCAAGAAGCACGTTTGGGGTTGTCCCATAACTCCAGTTGCCTTTGCTGGTGAGGGCCTGCTGATGTCACCGTTGAAGGCCACAGGGCAGCAAAGGGAAGGGTGACAACAGACACTTGACCTTGTGAACATGATAACTCAAAAAGTATTTGATGTATCTTATTACCACATCACAAAAAGTTATATTGATGAAGATCTACACCTGATTTTATTTTGAGACAAATTGCACAAAAATTGAAGCAGTGCTACATGGCAACATAGGAAGGAAAGGACAGGTGGGGAATATATTGTTGTTGTCATTCTGACAGCATCTGGCTAGGGTTTTGCTTTGTTTAGAAAATGTTGTGTAGCTCCTGCTCCGATACTGCTTGCACTTGTACCTGGACATTCATTGGAAGCTCAGCCTAGCTACACTCATACATAGTCAACTCCTTGGCAGCCATCTGTATATAACATGCCATTTGCCTCACTTGTATGTCCCTTTGGACAAAAGTAAAGAAGACTGAGCAGCTGTGTGCTACGGAGGGCTGGTTTCGTGCCCTGTGGTCCTTCCCACCACTGCCTGCATACACACTTGGCTGATTTGTAAGGGATGTGGAAACTCGCGCATCTCCATCCTGAGAGTTTTGGCACCATCATGTTCAGCCAGTGGAGAGTAATCTAATTCTCTTATTTCTTTAAAATGATATTATGTTAAAGGCTGACAGACTGTTTCCTGAAGACAGTGACTTAATCGGCTGTCATAAAGAAAAGCTCTGTGTGTGCCCTTACACACATATCCTACCCTTCCCCTCACAGTACATTCCACCCAGACTCTAACCCTCAGAGCCACATCCCACCCAGACTCTAACCTTCAGAACCACATCCCACCCTGTCCCTCAGAGCCACATCCCACCTTGACCTTGTCCCTCAGAGCCACATCCCACCCAGACTCTAACCCTCAGAGCCACATCCCACCTTGACCCTGAGCCACATCCCACCCAGACTCTAAACCTCAGAGCCACATCCCTCTCTCTTCTCCTCCTTGGCAAAGCCTCTCCACATGCTTTATTTATGTATTTAATAGGAATCCTTCAATAGAGTGTTATGGATCCTTTTCAGTCTCCTCCATAATATCACATGGGCTTCCCCGAAGGTCCTTCCCCTCATTAGAAGCCCGCTGGCTGTCAGCCCCGTTTCTGGAGGAGGTATCCAGCTCCTGTAGCATTTCTTACCTTATGGCATCAAGGATACTCTGTACCGTGTTTGCGCTCACAGTCTTGGAGGAGCTGCTGCCTCGTGGGTCTCCCCCGGGGACGGTGTCGTGTTTGGCGCTGTGGGGCCGCTTACAGCCGTGTTTAGCTTATGCATACTTGTGCTTCTGTCATTGGCACCAAACATGGCCTCTGTTGACAAATAATGTAACTTGTGGTGTAAACAGCTCGATTTAACCTAAATAGTTTAGATATGAACGGCATATTGAATTATAATAACAGTGTGTATGTCCTTGCACGTAATGCTATAAGATGTAACCCTACAGTTTTTTTTCCATCTGCAGGTTTTAAATATTTCTTAATAAAGAATGAATACTAAGCTGAATTAATGAAATGAAGTGAAATGAAATTAATAAAACACCATCGCCCTCTGTGTCCTGAAATGTTTTACACCTTTAGTGTTACTGCTTCTCTAAAGTTAAATTTATATATTATTCAAAGTGTAATAATAGCAAGATTATGACCTGATTATGATAGTGACCGTCAGGTTATGAAGGGAGTAAGTTCACAGCAGAAGAGAGAGCTGGACACTGGAGACTGGATTTAAGGATACAGGAAGCTGAATTTAAGGATACAGTAGGCTGGACACAGGAGGCATGAGGCTGGATTTAAGGATACAGGAGGCTGGATTTAAGGATACAGGAGGCTGGATTTAAGGATACAGGAGGCTGGATTTAAGGACACAGGAGGCATGAGGCTGGATTTAAGGATACAGGAGGCTGGATTTAAGGATACAGGAGGCTGGATTTAAGGATACAGGAGGCTGGATTTAAGGACACAGGAGGCATGAGGCTGGATTTAAGGACACAGGAAGCTGGATTTAAGGACACAGGAGGCTGGATTTAAGGATACAGGAAGCTGGATTTAAGGACACAGGAGGCATGAGGCTGGATTTAAGGACACAGGAGGCTGGATTTAAGGATACAGGAGGCTGGACACAAGAACCTGGATCTAAGGATACAGGAAATTCTAAGCATTAAAACTTGTGGACACAGGGAATTTTATTTTTAGTTCCCCCGTAATGGAAGTTTCCATTGTTAAAAATGTGTGCAGAGGCAGCTCTAACTTACACTGAAGACTAATAAAAGTCCATCTGGGCATGTGTGGTAAGCTTACTATCGGCCATGGGCCACTGCAGCATTTAGAAACCAGTGCCTCCCTCTATTCGCACGCTGGCCTGTCATTTCTAAGCCTGCTTCCAGTGGTGCCTGGTGATTAAAAAAAATTTGGGGGTGCAGATTTGGGAGAGACAAACAGAATAAAGGAAACACTTCATAGCTCAGCGATGGTGGGGGGAAAAATCTAAACACAACACATGATCATTTCCCGGCTGCTACGTTTGCAAATAGGATTGATCTGGGGGGCACGCATCTTCCCTACCCCCCATGGGTTAATGCACGTGTTTGCTGATGCTCACATAACATATTATTTAGTCTGCCTATAGCAGGGGTGCCCGACCCATCGATTGCAGCAAGTTACCAGGTCAATCTTGAGATGATTAATGGCAGCCGTTCGATCATGCTCAGCAAAATTAACAAGCAAGCCCAGCACCCCATTGAAAATATGAAGAAAAAAACAATCAGAGAGCTGCCTCAGTTTACCTGTTTACTCTTCTTTGGCTGGCGCACTTCATCAGGAAGTACATGTATCCACAGAAATTAAGCAAATATTATTTGGATCCAATTTTTAATTTCTTCTCTAGATACATTATATTGCCAAAAGTATTTTGGGACACCCCTCCAAATCATTGAATTCAGGTGTTCCAATCACTTCCATAGCCACAGGTGAATGAAATCAAGCACCTAGGCATGCAGACTGCTGCAACAAACATTTGCGAAAGAATGGGTCGCTCTCAGGAGGTCAGTGATTTCAAGCATGGTACCGTGACAGGATGCCACCTGTGCAATAAGCCCATTTGTGAAATTTCCCCACTACTAAATATTCCACAGTCAACTGTTAGGGGTTCAGCCACAAAGTGGAAGGCCATGTAAGATCACAGAGCGGGGACAACGCGTGCTGAGGCGCACGGTGTGCAGAAGTCGCCAACTGTCTGCGGAGTCAATAGCTACAGATCTCCAAGCTTCGTGTGGCCTTCAGATTAGCTCAAGAACAGTGCATAGAGAACTTCATGGAATGGGTTTCCGTGGCTCAGCAACTGCATCCAAGCCTTACGTCACCAAGTGCAATGCAAAGCGTAGGATGCACTGGAGTAAAGCACGGCGCCACTGGACTCTAGAGCAGTGGAGACGTGTTCTCTGGAGTGGCGAATCACACTTCTCTGTCTGGCAATCTGAAGGACGAGTCAGGGTTTGGTGGCTGCCAGGAGAACGGTACTTTCCTGACTGCATTGTGCCAAGTGTATAGTTTGGTGGAGGAGGGATTATGGTGTGGGGTTGTTTTTCAGGGGTTGGCCCCCTAGTTCCAGTGAAAGGAACTCTTAATGCTGCAGCATTCAATGTCATTTTGGACAATTTCATGCTCCCAACTTTGTGGGAACAGTTCCTTTTCCAACATGACTGCGCACCAGTGCGCAGTGCATAAGGACATGGATGAGCAAGTCTGGTGTGGAGGAACTTGACTGGCCTGCACAGAGCCCTGACCTCAACCCAAAGAACACCTTTGGAATTAATTAGAGCAGAGACTGCAAATCAGGCCTTCTCGTCCAACGTCAGTGCCTGACCTGACAAATGCTCTCCTGGAAGAATGGTCAAAAATTCCCGTAAACACTCCTAAACCTTGTGGACAGACTTCCCAGAAAAGTTGAAGCTGTTATAGCTGCAAAGGGTGAGCCGACTCCATATTAAAGCCTATAGTATGTATTAAGAATGGGATGTCATTAAAATTCATGTGTGTCTAAAGGCAGGTCTCCCAATAATTTTGGCAATATAGCGTATTTGAAGGGAGAGAGCACCCCAGCGCTCCACACTAACAATCCGCCTCTGTCTGCCTCTTTGATCCGATCTGTGTTCAAGCGACTGTGAGCCATTTCCCCGTGTTCACAGCTTTCAGGGCTGGGCCTTGGTGCAAAGAGACGCTGTGTCATGGCAGTCCAGAACGCCGGTGTCATTTCCTGCCCTCTGGCCCATATGAGTCACCTTTCTGGCTCACACCCCCAGCAGAGCAGATGCAGGAGATCCCCTGAGGGACCACGTCACTGTAAGGTTTCCCGTGAGGGTACGATGCAGGCCTTCAGAGAACACCGCTGCTCCCGGCTGCGGAGCCACGTCACTGTAAGGGTCACTGTGAGGGTATGGCGCTGGCCTTCAGAGAACTTCACTGTTCCTGGCTGGGGGGCCGTGTTACTGTCAGGTTCCCCGTGAGGGTACACCGTCAGCCTTCAGAGAACTTCGCTGTTCCCAGCACCCATCCAGCTGCATCGCCCAGGGAGGGTACTGGCTACACTGGGCCTAAGTGGGTGAAATTGCCGGCCTTGGAGATCAGCTCCATGTTCATGTTGCAACTGCTCCTGCAGGCACATGCAATATTGAAATAACTTGACAGGTTTCGTTGTGGTTTGGTTGATTTGGGTTCCTCTGACAGTCTGTGCAGGCCTGGCCTGGGCTGTGCAGAAAGGCTGTCCTTCTAAGGATGCTGAAGACAACAAAGGTGCAGAGATGAGCCCTGACAAAGGATGGAGTTGCCATAACAACCAGTGCCCCCGTATTTTGGGGCTTTTAGTTCTGTATACGCTTCTGTTCCCTCTCTTGAGTCACTGGCCAAGGATCTAAAGTGAACTGAAATATTACCTTTCTACTGTTATATTTCTGTTCTGTTATTTTGCTGGAATTGTCTTGCTTACCCTTCCATTGTTCTGATCTCAGATGAGCATAGATTATGAGTCAAGATTAGCTGTCTTTGACCTTTGACTTTTGAGGTGGTGCTCATCAGTGGACACCTTGACAGCTGGGACGTGGGGCAGGGAGCCATGGATGATGGTGGAGGTGCTGTCATTTCCTGGGAGGCGCTCTCTCTGCTCGGAGACCTGGGTGAGTACCTGGCTGTCATTGTCACAGACCCATTCCCGCCTTCGCCCAGAGCCAAGGTAATTTTATTTCCATTCTGATCTATAAAATAGTTAAATCTTCCATTGCAAATGAGTTCTGGTCCAAATGCAACAATAACATCACATGGTTTTAATTTTCCCCTGCTTCAGTGTTTTATATTAAACGTAGAGCAAGAAAATGAGTCAAGCAATTTGATTTTAAATTTAAAGGGGGGTGTGACAGAGAGTTCTCCCAAGTAATGTTTAAAACATGGGCAGTAGCTTGGAAATAGATAATTGTAGAGTCACATCAGTTCTTCACCTGGGCAGGATCCTTATACTTGGTTTTTTGATGGTAGTGCTTAGTGAAGTCACATGACAGGTCACATGGCCAGTGAAGGTAGAGCCCTGGCATGTAAACAAAGGTTTACATGTGTGATACCGCTGCACTGCCGTCCTTTAAGAATGTAGAGCTTCTTCAGATGTGGTTCAGGGGTCCATTTACAAATATGGTCCCTATATGTGATCAGAACCGTCACTGAAGTCAGTCTGTGGTCACCGGACTCCACCAGGATTTTCCTTTGCCTCTTTAAAAGCGTAGATGGGATGTGTCTGCCCTCGTCTTTCTTCATTCCCGGTCATCACTGTTCTTTCTGTCTCCCTGTTAATTGGGCGAAAGCAGCAGCAGTAGGATCCTCTCCACACTCCTGACTCTCTCTAACGACCCAGAAAGTCCTCACTGTTAAAGGGGGGAGGTGCAATTTCTGAACGTGTTGGCATATGAAACACAGTGAGAAGTGGGGGGGAAAGGAGATCAGAGGGGAGAGGAATTAGGGGAGAGGAGGGGGCTGGTTGTGGTGAGGCTGAGGGTAGCGAGCTGCTGGAATTCCCCCTGTGAGTCTGACGGCACCAAAGCGCCGCTGTAATAAACCATCAAGCTCAGGAGCTGTGGGTGAGAGGGGGGAGCAGGACAGAAGCTAAGCGGGAGCGCCCCCACCCCCATGTCACATGGCACGTTTTAAGCTCAAAATAGACCGCTAGGCAGCATCTCGCTTTGCAAGTCAAAGATAAGATCTGTGCACTTTAAGATGATGGTTGGTTAGAAACCGCTAGAATTTAGCGCAGGCTGTCATTAAATGGGGTCCAATCCCTTCCCGGGGCCTCAGAGTTTTTGAATAATAGATATTTTTATTCAGTTGAGGGGTCAGCAATGCAGAGCAGGATGACGGTGTGTTTCTCAGGATTCTCATAGACATGGTTTCCTGTAGGACGGACTGAATGGTTTTGTTGAACACTCTTTTGTTTGACATTATTTAATGTTCAGTGGGGAGCCGCAAAAAGTTAAAAATTACCAGCTAATTCCATACTTCATTTTTTCTTCTTTGGGGGGGGTGGTTTGTGGCTCACCAGTGTGTTAAGTGTCCAGTGCATGGCCTCTGTGGCCGAGCCTTCGTCCCCCGCCAGGCTCAGAGCATAAGCTGACTCCGCCCACTGTCCCCCAGGCCTACGCCCCCGGAGGACGGTGCGCATGGTCCTGTGGACAGCTGAGGAGCAGGGCGGCGTGGGAGCAGCGCAGTACTACCAGCTCCACAAGGCAAGGCCACCCCGCCTCCCGCAGACAGCATCTCTGCCGGACCCTGCTGGCTCTGTAGAATTAAACACAGGGATGCTCTGCTTCCCTGTTATTCAGCACCACATGGCAGCTGCCTACTGCCGCAGCTCAGCACAAGCACCTCGCTCGAGGGCCTCGAACACACAACCTTCAGGTTACCAAAGTCCACCGTCCTTAACTGCTACTCCACAATAGCGGTTTACAAAACTTTGCTTCTGATTGGCTACGTGGTGTTAAAGGTAAGGACAGAAATCACCGAATGAGGATTTCTGTTGGGGCAGCTCGGTCGCTATTGAAGAGTCACGGCGCTGCAAGAATCTGCTTTTCGATCAGGAGTGAGATAATTACTTACATAAGGCTGGATGCACAGAGCAATCTAAACAAAGTATACATGCGGCAGCATTATCTCACAGCTGGTGATGGACTAGCGTCCTGTCCCGGGTTTCCGCTCAGCCTCGGCTTGAACATGAATGAAGTTGGAGGTGGTATTCCATAACGGCAGAGCCAATTCAACGTGAAATATCTGATTAAGATTTGAAAAGGTCATCTCCTACTGAATGATCTCGGGAGCTTTGAAGGCAGTTCTAGGAGCCACTAACAGGGCAGATGTGGACAGGGTAGGACCCTGCTATCTGCCCCACTGCCCCCTGCTGTTAATCCAGGTTTCCATGGAGGAGGGTACTGGAGCAAGAATGTAGCATCCCTGCCAGCAGTCCTGCCAAGCTCAGCGTTTCAGATTAGGGCATTACTAACCACCAAGGCCAGCAGTGAAATGACGGTAACGGGGTGGAATATTTCAGTAAACAAAGTCTTCTGAAAGTCATCTTTGGACACCAAATTCTAAGTCCTATAAAACAAAAGTTTAATAAGTTTCATCAAGAACATTTTTATAGCAGACATTGTGTGCTGCTTTTAATTAATGTATGAAACAAATGGGTTAGCATACACAAAACAACCCAAAACAAATAAAAAACAAATGTTTACTGCACATCGGAACTAGTGTATCATCGTGATCGTGATACAAATTCTCACTAGTGGTATGTGCTGCCCCCTTGTGATTAACATCAGTAAATCATTTGCCACTAAAGGTAATAAAATGGCTTCTTGTTTTTCTGGTCAAAGTTATAGCTGTAAGCCAAAAGCTTGGTTTTGTCTCCTGTCCCCTTGCAGTCTGTCTCTCTCTCTCCTTGGTTTTGCCTCCTGTCCCCTTGCAGTCTGTCTCTCTCTCTCCTTGGTTTTGCCTCCTGTCCCCTTGCAGTCTGTCTCTCTCTCTCCTTGGTTTTGCCTCCTGTCCCCTTGCAGTCTGTCTCTCTCTCTC
>JAODLD010000144.1:5439257-5459642 GCA_026781065.1 Mormyrops boulengeri
TGTGCCCCTTGTTGTGTGTCTCTGTCGCTGTCTCTCTCTCTCTCTCTCTCTGTCTCTTTGTTTTTGTCTCCTGTCCCCTCTCAGTCTCTCTCTCTCTCTCTCTCTCTCTCTCTCTCTCTCTCTCTCTCCTTGGTTTTGTGTCCTGTCTCCTTGCGGTCTGTCTCTCTCTCTCTCCTTGGCTTTGTGTCCTGTACCATTGCGGTCTGTCTCTCTCTCTTTCCTTGGCTTTGTGTCCTGTACCGTTGCGGTCTGTCTCTCTCTCTCTCCTTGGTTTTGTGTCCTGTCCCCTTGCGGTCTGTCTCTCTCTCTCCTTGGCTTTGTGTCCTGTACCCTTGCGGTCTGTCTCTCTCTCTCTCCTTGGCTTTGTGTCCGGTCTCCCTGTAATATGGGTTATTTTCCCCAATCCTCTCCACTGTCTTGCATGTCCCTTTTCCAGGTTAACATCTCCAATTTCGATCTCGTGATGGAATCAGACTTGGGCACCTTCAGGCCGCTGGGAATCCAGTTCACGGGCAGCCAGAAGGCTCGGGCCATCATGAGAGAGGTGATGAAGCTCCTGGAGCCCATCAATGCCACAGCGCTGGAGGAGCATGGCGAGGGGACCGATATCAATCAGTGGATGGAGGCTGGTGTGCCAGGTAAGAATCCCCTGAGCTGCTATGGTCCCACTGGATCCTCGCTGTCCCACACCAGTTTTCGTTATAGATACACTGCACTGCTCAGCAGCAAGTTTAATTCCCTCTGCTCTGCCTGTCAGTTTACTGACCTATTCAAGAACAGGGGGTGAACGAGCCTTCACTGAATTATCCAGTGTCTTTCAGTCCATTTCCACCTGTAAGTCTCAGTGTCTGACAGTTGCTGTGCTTGATGGTACGCTGGGCTGGTGGGCAAACTGCAGAATGGTAATGTACTTTTTCTACCAGCAGGGGGCTCTTGTGTCCAAGTGATCTTATTTGTTCGGACCCCTAGTCATTCTATGTCTAATAGCACAGCTTTCTGGATATCAGCCCTCTCTCAGAGGATGGCCATTGGCTCCATATCGCTCCAAAACCTCAACGCTAATTAACAAGAAACTCTCCTGCCACATGTTATCTTATACTATGTTCAGTAGCTCGACAAGTAGAGAATTGCGCTATTGCCGCCAAGTTTGGAGGTTCCCAGGGAGCGTCTATAAACCGTAACTTTTTCCTCTGCTGTAAGTTGCTTTGGATAAAAGCATCAGTAAATGTTAATAAAAAAAAAAAACATGAAAGTCAAGTATGTATTTCATATTCAGCCAGAAAAAAACCAAAGGGACATTTAGAGTGCCCAGATAATTAGATTTTTCTGTAGAGATGGAAACATGGATTGCTGTTTGCACTGATATAACTGCTAACATATGTATAATCTTGTGGGTTTATGTATAATTTAAAAGGTTTATGACACTGAGGTTTCTCGCTGTGTCAAATATGCACAAATATTCCTTACAAACTTTTGGAACAATTTCAGAATGACTTGCCTCAGGGTTGAGATTCAGTACTGTGATGTTTGCTGTTCCTGTATAATCACACTTGTAGAGGGGGTTTGATAACGCTTTATTTACTTAGTAATTTATTAACACATTCATAACGCATTATAATGCATTTATAAAGCATTGTAAACATGGCTGTATTTATAAAAAGCCATAACACATAATAGCTATATTTGTTATGCGTTATGACTGCCTTATGAAGTTAGCGCTTATGCATTAGAGATGAGAGCTTCACAGAACAGTCATAATGCATAATAATCATGGCTGAAATGTGTTATGCCTTTTGATAAATATTTATAGCCATGTTTATAATGCTTTATAAATGCATTATTACTTGTTATGAATGTGTTTATAAATTACTAAAAACATGGCCTTAAGTAAAGTGTTACCAGGGGGTTTAAGCTATTAGAGTGCATGTGGCCTCTCAACACCCTCCAACTCCCTCCCCCCAACACTGTGTCGGATCTCCAGGAGCCAGCCTGCACACGATGGACAGCAAGTACTTCTGGTTCCATCACTCGAACGGGGACACCATGACCGTGCAGGACCCCATGGAGATGAACCTGTGCTCTGCAGTGTGGGCCACTGTGGCGTACGTAATCGCTGACTTGGAGGAGATGCTGCCTCGATAGAGCGCCCCCTCCTGTTAGACCAGTGACCTCAGATGTGCATGAGGGACTGATGACTCTCCCTGGACATTCCAATCAGTATCCTATCATAGTTAGATATACTGTGAATGAACATTAACGATGCAAACTTGTACCCACTATGAGATAATGTAATCTCAGGACTTTAAAATCCATTTTTTGAATTTTAAGCGAAATGTTTTGATTTTAGAATGGTTTCTGTTTCTCGGAGCAGTGAAATAAAACCATATGTTTTATCTGTATATTGCCTGATGTTTTACTTGTATGTTTGCTTGTATGTTCCTGTTTGTTTTGTCTGACATATTAACCAGAACATTGTCTATTTTGCCTGTATATTTGTCAGTTTTGCCTGTAAGTTTTGTCTGTATGTCTTGCCTGCACATTTCCTATGCAGCTAGCTACATGTTTCATTTGAAACTTTTTGATTCTTAGCATTCAGTTGGATCAGTTTATTCATTGCATAAAAAGCAACATAAAATAACAAAATATCTGTCTTTCTCATAGCAGGTGGGTTTCGTAAGAGGACCTGAGGTTAATGTTCTTTCAATAACTCAAGGGAGTCTTCCAGGAAAAACTCATTTCTGTTGAAGTTTCCTCAAGTGTCGTTTTGTAAATGTGCACCAAGGAAGAATGTGGTCCGTGATTGCAAATCCATTAACTGTGTTGCGTGTTGTTAATGACCTGCTTGTTTTATTCATCCTTAGGTCTAGTTTTTTCACAATTAAAATTTATTATCGGAAGGAAGAATAGCAGGAATATAAGACAAAAAAGGGCAGTTCTCACATACATCCTATGATCCGATCTTATGTCAGTGAGGGTGCCTACTTTGATGTGGCCATTTGCTAATCTCCTGACTCTTGTAGTAAGTGGATACTGTGTAGTATGCACTGTGTAGTATGTACTGTGTGCTGCATAAGGGCAGGAGCACTACACATAGGAAACCTGTAGTTACTCCTCCGAATGACTGAATTTTGTTACTGTTGTGTCCTCACTGTTCTCAGCTGCTTTGGTGATCCTCAGCTACTTTGATGCATATTGTAACTGAAGTACTAACAAAGCAATAACTAATCAGAGGAGGGGCATACAGAGGCAGACGGTCATTACAGCCCAAACCCTAACCTAACCCTAACCCTGCCTGCTGTACAAACAAGACAGCCCTTACAGCCCTTAAACCAGCCTATAGTTTGTCGTATTTGTCTTCAGCAGTCTCCAAGGTACAGCTATTGAGGACCTCATTCCTGTCTTCGCCAGCTTGATTTGCCAGTATTTATCTGTGACAGGTGACACAGTGAGCCGACTGATCACTTCCTTCCTCTATGGCGATACTGTATATATTAAGATGGTGGTTGTTGTTGTTGTTGTTATAATCACCGTGGTGATGGCACATCCACTTTCCCATGCTGCACGGAGTGCACGTGTTCAGCAGACGCCCTGCACACAGGAAAAGCGGTTATTTTAAGGTGCCTTTTGTGGTCGATGTTGAACGTGAAGTGCTGCATGCTGGATCAGAGCAGATATGAACATTAACTGAGGAAAGACCAAGCAGTGCAGGCTGCGGACTGTCAAATAAAACCAAATTAAACTGGATTCACGTGATCTGAAGCTTGCAGGCATCAATTGGAGTGAAATACACAGATAATTACATCATGGCTTCATCGTACAAATTCAATGAAAGCCTGATCTGTTTCAGACCCAGTCCTACAGGAGATGTTCTATTTTATTTTGCCTTGCAGCCATATGGATTAATAACTGAAGGTCATAAAATCTATATTGATATATACCGCAATTATTCAGCTACAGTGTATTAAGCACATTTTAATTTTGGTTAAAGCTCTCCAGTTCACCTACTCGAGTTGCGCTGAGAATCTCCAGGTGACACTGATGAATGCACAGCCTCCTTCACCATTGTGGAGGCAAGAAAACATGTTACACACCATGTGATATCGACTCATCATCATTATTATTTTGCTCTACATCAAAAGCAAGAATATAAATCACAATTAGCATATTGTTAACTTGAGCTTAGTGGCTGTGTGGTCTGGACACTTCATACTCAACACAATCTAGCCATCAAACATATATTTGTGTGTCTGTACACTGCCTGCTGTCTAAATGAATACTTCTGGTTTCACATATGAATATTTCATAAGACCATTCAGCAGTACAATGCCTCTTACGGTTATGTTTTAATGCATGAGATGCATTTAATCTCAAGGAAAGATAAACCTAGATAAAAATATGTTGTATCAAAGGCTTTGCCTGGATGTCCATTGAGGATCAAGGGGGGGGTGTTGCAGTGCCCTCTAGTGGCTATCCAACAATGGGCCTGCTGACGGCTTCTCTGAATGTTTAATACATGAGGCAAGGGTGCATTCTCCCTGAAATAAAACCACATTATTGTTGATGCATGCCATTCTTGAACTACGGCTGATGCAAATTCAAATGATCTTTTTCTCCCTTGTACTTCTTCCTGCGTAGCATAGAACGATCAGCCATAACATTAAAACCACTAACGACTGATCTTCTCATTACAATGGTACCTGTCACGGGTGTCATTATATAATCGGCAAGTGAACGGTCAGTTGTTGAAGTGTAAGAATCTGAGCGACTTTGACAAGGGCCAAACTGTGATGGCTAGACGACAGGGTCAGAGCATCTCCAAAACAGCAGGTCTTGTTGGGTGTTTCCAGTATGCAGTGGTCAGAATCAAAAGTGGCCCAAGGAAGGCTAACCGGCGAATCAATGAGGAGGTCATGGGCGCCCAAGGCTCGCTGATGCACACGAGGAGTGAAGGCTAATCTGTCTGGTCCAGTCCCACAGAAGATTACTGTAGGTTAAATTGCTGTGAAAGTTAATACTGGCTGTGATAGAATGGTGTCAGAACACACAGTGTATCACAGCCTGCTGCGTATGGGGCTGCGTAGCCATAGACCAGTCAGAGTGTCCGTGCTGACCCCTGTCCACCTCCGAAAGTGCTTACAGTGGGCACGTGAACATCAGAACTGGATCATTCGGCAATGGAAGAAGGTGGCCTGGTCTGATGAGTCATGTTTTCTGTTACGTCATGTGGACGGGAGGCGCGCGCGTGTGTGTGTGTGTGTGTCTGTCATTTACCTTGGGAAGAGAGAGCAGCAGGATGCACTATAGGAAGAAGACAAGCTGGGGGAGGCAGTGCGGTGCTCTGGGCAACATTCTGCTGGGAAACCTCGGATCCTGGCGTTCATGTGGATGTTACCTTGACACGTATCACCTACCTAAACGTTGTTACAGACCAAGTACACATCAGTGTTGTGCAAGTTAATGAAAATTGGTAACTAATTACAGTTGCTAGTCACTTCATTCAAAAGAAATTCAACTATTTGACCAATTCTTGCATATAAAAGTAATTATTTACTAGGGGAAGAAACTTTAGCACTACTTCAATTCTCTTATTAATGCATATATACCCAGAAACACAAATACGTTGCCAGGACATTGGTTTAAGATCGGAATGCCGTTAAATGTTCGCGTTCCATTTAGGCCTGTTAAAAATAAAAATATATAAATTATTACATATGCTAGTGTTCATTTTGACACATTTATTTTCAATAATTTTGCTTTAACCAGTTCAGCATAACTGCTAGGCCTATTGTTATTAATTCTGTCAAAATTTTAAATAATAAATGTATAATTTGTAATCATTCAATCCTTTGTGTGCTATATGGTTTTAAACGATATGCCTACATGTGGGGTAAACAGAACAAATATGGTATAGAAATATATGTAGTATAACCCTGTTGTGAGTTACATAGCCTAATTGGGAAAAATAACAGTAGGCTAAACGTCACATAGTGATCTTATTATAGTGTCGCGTTACTAACACTGACGGCAGCCGTATTCTTGTGCCCTCTTTCAGCAGGATAATGCGCTCTGTCACATTGCAAAAATAGTTCAGGAATGGTTTGAGGAATATGACAAAAAGTTCAAGGTGTTGACTTGACAAGTCCGATCCATGGAGGCCCCACCTCGCAGCTTACAGGACTTAAAGAATCTGCTGCTAACGTCTTGGTGCCAGAATCCACAGGACACTTTCAGCTGTCTCTTTTTTTCAAATGTTATCAGTGATTGGTGTATGAAGCCTTGCATTACTCCAGTACTCCCTTAGGTGGGATCTGGCAGCGACCCCTGGAGGCCAGCCTGTGAGTTGCAGGTAGCCGATGATGCTGTTTGTGTCCACAGCAACAGGATTTGCCATGGTACTGTGGTGCTGACATTAACCTGAGGAACAGCATGATGTTCTGTGCAGAGACAGAAAGGGCAGAACGTAGCTCATAGGGACTTGGAATCAGAATAGCTGAAATAACAGTGCAGGATGCACACAACAAGCATCCCATATGGTGACCTCGTTAATTTTCTGAGACAATAATAATCCTCAAAGAAAATCAGGTTGCAAGTCCTTGGTGGCTTAATTGGGGATGTCTCAGCAGAACCCTTAGTATGAATTATTCCAGCAACATTTTATGTGTAAATGTAAATGGACTCACTTAGAATAAGAGCACAACTTACTATACAATATTATAGCTTGAAGTTTATTTTGTTCCATCTATTAACAGTAAAATTTTCAATCTATCAATCTGATTTTTGAATAGCCCTGAACAAACAGCTTGAAGGCTATGCTGATTTTTGTGACTGATTTGTATATGTAATATGATTCCCAGGCCATTTTCATGGGCACCCTGGCCATTTTCCCAGTGGGCCGATCAGTTTGTGGCTGAGCACAATTTATCACGGGGGACCCTGAAGTCCAGGGCCAATCTATAATCCCAATCTAGCCCTGTTCGCGGTGAAATGTATCAGAGATCTTTTTAAAGATGATGATAGCAGTCACCTCATATTTATTTATTTTTTTTTCTGTCTCACAAGTGCTAAAACTAGAGGCCTCCGTGAAGTTAGAATTTCCTGGAGTTACATTTAAGGATATAACATAATATGATCATTTAAATGATAGCAACATGTTAGTCACTGACAAGCGAGCTGCAACAAAGTAGCAAGAAGAAAACAGCACAAAGATACAAGACTAACTTTATATCTCCCATGTCTGATACTGCTAGGAGAGAATGTAAGTAAAGCAACGTCTGCAAAAATTCAAGACTAAACTTAGCAAAAGAGGTAATGGATAAACTTCCCTGATCGTTAAGTTTTGTCGCTGGCATCCCACACTTTGATTAGCATATTATTGATGTTCCATCACTTATAATTCCCTTGCTTCTCTTTTTTGGCTCCAAAAATATCTCCAGTGGCCCCCTACCCATGTCAGCTTAGGGCCCCTAGAGAAGTCAGTCCGCCCCTGTCTGTGCACATTTCTTATTTTTCAATATTCCTGTCAAAATAGTTTTTTCTTGTTCCTTTTCTGTTATTCTTTTGCTGACACTGCAAAAGTGATGCTGAATGCTAAAACATGCAATAGTTTCCTGTTTCATGTCACTGTAAAAGTCTTCACTTGTATGCAGGGGCCAAAGTCAGCCGGAACAGTCTGAAACAGGGGTGCAGCACCTTGAATTAAAACAAGCTGCTTTTAATCTGAAGTGGCAGGAATTTTTGAATGCAACGTTTGAACAGAGCTCAACAAATATGGGGGGGGGGGGTTAGCTAGCTAGTGTGAGGCTACCTCCACATTGTTGTGTTTTTGTTTATAAATGCAGACATTGCTCACTGTTTTAGCATTTCATCCACATTGGTCCCAACTTTTCACGTGGCCCATCCTCTGATCTGATTGGTCCCCTGGTCACCCTACACTCAGGGTGGCCAATTTTATCCACAAAGGGCAAGTGTGTGTGCTAGTTTTTGGGATAACCTTTAGGTCAGCTGTTCAAACCAATGATTTATATTTACTAGACATGACAGGCAAATCTCCAGCTACAGTATAGGCCAATGGGAGACGAGCGCGACACCATCTTTAACGAGTCGCTCCATCCATTGCTTGTATGTAAATAATATATGTGGCACATAATTTTCTTGCAAATATCAGGTCAATGAGTCCCCCTACAGTTATAATTATTAGCTTATTTCTGGAATATGATTATAAAATTTTTAGACAGTAGAACAATTATACATCACATAAGGCTGCACTTTAAGATTGCATAAATATTGTCTATGGGAAAACACTTCAGTAAGGTAGTTCACTTACGATCACGTTTTGAAAAATAACCAAAACATCGAAATAGATGCATATACGTATATATAGGTGTCTGTATCATTATTGTTCAGGTATTTAAAGTATTAGACTATTCAAGTAGTAAAGGACTTTAGACCATCTGGCAGACCTGCACCCTTACCAGCTATAGAAAGCTAAGGCCCATCTCATGTACAGTATATACATACATTTGCATAAAATGGCTGATAACTTTATATTGTCTGTATTGACAGTGAAAATGCGACTACGAAAACGAATTTAATAGTTCAACATGTTACTCAGATCGGCAGCGCATGCATGACTCAAATCCACTACTGACTCAGATCCCGTATTGACAGCAGTATCCCTGCTGCTGGCCTGCGTGCAGCCAAATAGCATTTTACACGACTGGCTGGCTGCTGGAAATTTGCGCAAAAAGAAATTATGGTCTTGGTGTGCGCATGCTTAATGCAGGCTAATAGCTACGTCATATACGCATTCCGTCCTTTCAGTGTGTATGGAAATACTTTCGAAAACGTAGCAGTGTGGAGGTAACTCGTGTCATTTTGGAAGTTATTTTGAGGTGAGTCATTTCCCCCCCCCCGCTGCATCAGATCTAACCCTAACCCCAAATCTCACTTTAATGCTTATGTATGTCACGCCTATGTTTCGTCCTTCTGATGAAACTTTTATGAGATTTTTTTCGGGCTTTCTTGAAGCTACCTGTCGCAGCAATGACAGAAGAGATCGAGGGCTCAGGTAGAGAGATATGCTAAAATGTGAATGAATACTGCTAAATCTAATAAATCTCTGGCTCGTTTACATTAAGTTATTGCAAAATAATATTAAAGGGGTCGTTATTTTACTTTTGGTGAACAATCTGTAGCCACACTCATTAACTGCCAGATGCAGTATTTTCTGTTATAACATTTGTTAGATTTCTAGAGACGAAGAAAATTAAATGAAAACACACTAGTCGAAATGTTAGTGAAGATGAAACTGACAAAGGCTATCGCAGTTCATTTTATAGGCTATGCCCTTGTAAACACAAAGACCGTACATGAGAGCAGAAAGGAAATAATGCCAATGCAAAGACATAGTGGCGCACTTGTGTTCCACGCTAAAGCACCGGATTTTTCATGTAAATAATACTATTTTAAAAGACGTGGCTGTTTGAATAAAACGCTACGTTTAATCGGCTGTAAACTTTCGAGTAATATTGAATATAGACCTACAGGATGATTTTCATTCTTATATATAGCTTGTTTTTATATTATAATGTAGCCAAAATAATTGCATGAATATGATTATTTTAGTAACCAGAATTCCAATGGCGGAGTGATTCATTGTCTCTATCAAATTTAATGAATTGCATGCTAATTAACAATCACTTTCACAAAACAAGGCAAGAAATACAACCATGAATAGCATTCGACTTAGACTAAAATGTTAAGTCGATGTTATTATTTCTTTATCATTTCTATAAATTTTTATATATAAAACAGCTACGCAATTTATTTTAGATACTTCAGACCGCGGTATTTGCTGCTCGCGGCTCGTCTGGGCGCTTCATCTCCTGGCTCCTGCCTTGAAAGGGTGCGCCGGAGGAGCCGCCTTTTCCGGACTGCATGCACACCAATGGAAAAGTTCACAGCCTGACGAGAGGACGTCACTTCATCTGCAGGCTTACAGGGGCTGCACTGTTAACAGCAAGCGGGGAGAACTGCTCTGCACATGCCGATACGCGTCGGAGTCCCCGGCTGCTGTTCGTCGTTGTTTATCCCGTGACTCTGCAGGAGGCATATAAAAGGAAATGTGCAGCTTCATGCGAGCGCAGCTGGCCGATCTGATCCTCCGCTTTATGCTCTTCTCTGCATGCAGCCTTAAAATAAGCGAGGTTTAGCGAGCGCCACCGTAAGGGACCGTATATAAAGCAGCTCTACTGTTTACGCCGGACCGGCTCTTCAGGGAGGTCGCTCTACTGGCAGTGTTGGTTCCTCAGGGCCGGTGCCGGAAAGATGCACCGGCTCTCTTCACTTTCCGACCGTGGGACTAGTTAAACTAGTTGCTTTCGATAAAGGATAATCTTTACATATATATTTAAGGCATTGTCTCTAAATTCCCACCCGGAATATGGAGACGTTTAAGTGACGGCACTATCGGGTCACATAGTAGTAGATGGAGGAGAGGATACGGCTTATATATCAAAATCGGCCCGATGCGCTTCATCACTCGCCTGACTGGGACAACGAAGTCGAAGACGGTGGGAAGGGCGAGTTTGAAGCGGCAGGGGGCCGCCGGTGGAAGATGGCGGAGTGGAGCAGGCGGATGGGCTGAGGAGCGGAGTTCGGGGCGCTTCGGCTTTACTCAGCGGCACCTGGCCGCGGACCGGAGGACACATGCAAGCCAAAAGGCGCTTTTTCATACTGCTCTTCGTCGGTGCATGCATCCTGCTGCTGCTTCTAATTGGAGGGGGACCGGCGCACAGAAGCAGGACGCATCGCAGTCGCCGTCATCCCGGGCGCTCCTGGCAGCGTTTCTCGTACCCCCTGCAGCCATTCGCGTCCCCGGAGCAGCCGGAGACCGATAATCACGACATGCGGCGAAAAAGGGATGCCGATCCCGGCATGTATAAAGGGAAGGAGTGCCGCATGGAGTCATGCTTCGACTTCTCCCGGTGCGAAAGCAACGGCTTCAAAGTTTACGTTTATCCGAGGCAGAAGGCGGATAAGATCTCAGAAAGTTACCAGAACATCTTAGCAGCCATCGAGGGCTCCAGGTTTTACACTCCGGACCCGATGAAGGCGTGCCTTTTCGTTTTGGGTTTGGATACTCTGGACCGGGACCAGTTGTCGCCGCAGTATGTGCCCAGTGTGAAAGCGAAGGTGCAGAGCCAGCCTTTCTGGGACGACGGCAGGAACCACCTGATATTCAACCTGTACTCGGGGACATGGCCGGATTACACAGAAGATCTGGGCTTTGACGTGGGCCAGGCGATGGTGGCCAAGGCGAGCATCAGCACGGAGAGCTTCAGACCCAACTTTGACGTCTCCATCCCGCTTTTCAGCAAGGAGCACCCCAGGAGCGGGGGTGAGCGGGGCTTTCTGAAGTATAACTCTATCCCCCCTTTCAGGAAATACACGCTGGTGTTTAAGGGCAAGCGCTACCTGACGGGCATCGGGTCGGACACGCGAAACGCCCTGCACCACGTCCACAACGCGGAGGACATTGTCCTGCTGACCACGTGCCGGCACGGCAGGGACTGGCAGAGGCACGAGGATGGCCGCTGCGCGCGGGACAACGCCGAGTACGACAGGTGGGTGTCCCGGGGCTGGCCTTAAAGTTCTGGTTCTGGTTCTGGTTAAGGTTAAGGATTAGGGTCACGCCGAGGTCTTTACGTGGCTTTCCAGTGCTGAGAAAGCGTGGCGGGAAAGTAAATGTCAATGTAACGGGAGCCTGGACACTGCTGGGTCATGTCTTCAGGGGCCGGGGAAGGTACTGCTTAATTCAGATAAATATTCCGTGTAAAATGCGTTAAAAATCGTCACCATTTGCAAAGGCGACAGCGAAACACCGACGTGAAGTCTTTCTGATTACTTTTTATCACGTTAACCTTTTCGTGCTGGGTTGACGTCACCGCGCACTATTTCTGATTTAACTGAATATCAAGTTATAACACTAATAGAAAATGAACCGTGAATCTGCTTTTTACAGTATTTAGAAAGCAATTTTAGATACTACCTTTTGCTTTCGTTATTGACCTGAGAAGTTTAAAACTTTTACGTGTAGAATAAACAAGCCATAAGCTATATTTTGACCAATTCGACAGTAATCCACAATAATTTGGTGATTTAGAGAAAATCACATTTTTGTGTTGGAAAATTGCTGTTGGTTATTAAAACCATCACGGAAAGGTGCATTTCACTGGTGTGTATGTGTGTACATACTGGACAAAAGGTCCATATTTTTATACATTCGTGTGTTCGAGAGGAAATATAGAGCTGATGCTCTATCCATAACACTGTGAAAAAGTGAAATTTAAAAAAGGTCCTTTGAGGAAGTTATCGGAGGAGCAGCCTCTGACCTTAACCATAACCTCAGCAAAAATCTCCAGCCCAAGGTCTGCTTAAAATCCGCCAAACAGAAGCTGAAACTAACCCAGTATTTGAAACCCCAGTATACTGCATGTATCTCAAAGAAATAAACCACTACTTTGCATTCAAACATTTTAAAACCACAGTTAAACACAATGACGTCACGTAGACGAACGCACTCTCTTCCCAGGGTTGCCAACTTTGGTCAGCTGGCTGGCGTGAGATTTTCAATTCGTGACTAGTCTGCACACGCATTTACATTTACAGTATGTAACAGTTTTATTACCTGCAAATAGTCTGCAGGGTTTGCAAACTATCCCATCGCTTCTGATGTAGCTAATTTTAGGTTTATAATATAATAATATAGAATTGCGTGAGACTTGGCAACCCTGCTTTCCGTGTACGTCTGTTTCTGACTTTAAGTGACTAATGATTCAGTATCACTCAGCATTAGCAGTCACCATTGATAATAGTTCACTTATTTTTCCCCTTACAGTCCGCTGCTGCGGAACATCATGAAACTCGCAACCCAGTGACCTCCTAATATTTACCCGCAACTTTTTTTTTCAAAATAGCCCAATGGGGAGGGGGGTACCGCGGACCTGTAAACTCTGCCTAACCCTAACCATGACCTAAATGTAAACAATCGGTGAGGTCTGCGTGTGTATCGGCGCGCGTCGCTCTGCACGTGACGTTGACACGCGGCTCCTCTGGTGCCGCCACGTTTTTCTGATGACGCCCGTGGGACGCGGAGCGGGGGGGGGGAACCGGTACCGGGGGCCGTGAGCTGGGACTGGAAGCTGACGCTGCACCTGCGGGTCATGTGTCATGTGCACTGCGCTTATACGGTGAGAAGCTCCTTTGTTACAGTGAGTAAAAACCTTGATTATACTATACTGTCAATAACAGCGCAATGCAAGATGTTTTGGAGACTTTTTTTCTGACACGGAGACCTTTGTCCTGATGATGACAGGGCTCCGATTGCATGGTGGGTGTAAATATGGGCGGGGCTTTTGATGACCTCATAACGACCATATTTTGTTACCCAGGTCTTTAAAGCCACTGAGTGAAGACTTTATTGTAACATTTAGTTAGATCAATTTATGTCATATAGCACTGAAATATCATTCCGGTAGGTACCGGTAGGTTAGCGCATTGACTGGAGGAAAGTGTTAAATGCAGTCCAAAATGTTCCAGATTCAACTTTTTTCTATCCATTTTAAATAACTCTGCGTCACAAAATAAAGGATATTCTGTTTTCCAGCATATGCTCTGTTGCTGTGTCTTTCAAGCAAATGCAATTATAGGAAATTATTCATTAAAACAAACAATATTCAACAGTCTCCAGGTAAAGTACCAAAATAAAGTTTGAAAAATCAAGTTTTTAAGAATATCTGTAGTGAAATCCCACAATCATCCACCATGGAAATACGTGTTAAAGGTACAAAAAAATGTTAAAGATGATTTTATGTCTTTGTTTGGTATTACAATAAAACATTCCATCTAATTAAATCCAGCCTGGGCTAATTTTCCATTTTTATGTGCCGGTACCTAATTCCAGTGCAGATGTAACGGCATTAAACTGCATACAATGTACTTTGAAGTATAAAAGTCTGCCACCATTCTGAATAAACAGGTTCTGCCACCTTGGGTCAGCATGGAACCTGATGTAAGACCAGTGATGATAGTATAGTGCCAATAGGGACATCAGGATTAATTTGCAGATTCAGTACCTAGAGTTGTTGTCTTAGACCTGTTAAATGGGGCCACTAAACTGAGGCTGAACAAAACCTTAAACAGGATATGATGTCACTACCAGCAGAACACT
Organism: Mormyrops boulengeri; assembly: GCA_026781065.1. Classification (NCBI taxonomy): domain Eukaryota; kingdom Metazoa; phylum Chordata; class Actinopteri; order Osteoglossiformes; family Mormyridae; genus Mormyrops; species Mormyrops boulengeri. The sequence goes on from JAODLD010000144.1 coordinate 5,453,488, forward strand.
TCCTGTTAATTATGCTGTGTGGAGTGAAAGTACCTTGATGACTTGCGTATGTCCCAGGATGCATGCTTTAAGCCTCTTCTCATAACCTGGTGGAATTGAGCAGGAGAGCAATTAAAACTCTAAAACGACAAACATCACAGTTTCTACATTCATCTTATGGCTTGGACTGATTCTTGTGAAAACTGTTGCAGTTTAACATGATTTGTAATAAGCAGGGCTCAGCATGTTGCTGTGAGGAATAGGGACCCTAATAACCATTTGTGCTTCAGCACATCACTATATATGTGTTCCTGTTACATTATTTAAAGTATATGGATGAGCATTCTGACTGTAGAACCTGGCAGTCGATGCCAAATGATCCTTGTAAAGCTCCTGGCTGCAGAAAAGCACTATCTCAAGTGAGATTTGACAGTCAGTGTTTGTGTGATTTGCAGTTCTAGAGGGAAGGACAGTGTTGGAAGGTGTGTGAGAGGAGGTCCAGTTATACAAGGTTACAAGAAGGTCATTTCTGCATTGGGATCCACACAGACCACATGGTGGGCTGACCTGTTGGCCACACCAACACCTGTTCTAGCAAGAACCCAGCTTTCCTAGTTGGTCTCCCATCCAAGTACTGGCCAGGCCCAAACCTGCTTAGTTTCATATGGATCACCTTGTCAGAACCGTAGGTGGTATGACTGCTGATAAGATATGGGAAGAGGGCAGACACCATATCTTACAATTGTGTTTGTTGCCAGTGGAGTTTGAACGCAGATTTCACTCACACATATGTTGTTTTATAAACCATAAAAAGCATTTACTGGGACCTAATCATTTTGACTGTAGCAGCTATCCCATTGTTTTCATCGTGAGTGGATTAAAAGTGACTGGGTGGGGTTGTGTAGCGCTCGCTGATTGAGGGATGCTGCCAGGCTGGTGGTGGCCAAAGGGAGACCGCGGCGGGTTGAACAGACAGCTTGCCACCTCACCGGCGCAGCAGTGGCCACATCAAACGTGTCATGAATGCGCCAAGGCCTGGCGGGCGACACCCCGGGCGGGGTGTCACCATGACCCTCCGTGGTAAACAGCAGATGGCCGATGCCCTCACCTTTGCGAGCGATGACGGCTGAAGATGTTTTTTGCAGCACGTCGTTTCTGATCTTGGTTCTTTTCCGTGAACTTTTCCATGTGACTCATTTGGAAATTATGAATAAGGGCCTTTCCTACATCACTGTACTGTTTTGTCACTTAGCCGCTGTTACTGTTAGGTTACCGTATCTTCTTTGAGTTGGCTTTCCTTGAAATGAATGCCACTTTGGCCTGTTTCATTTTCCCCCCCAGCATTCCAGTGAAATGTGCCTCTAGCACCTCGGAGGCCCGGAGCTGGGGGAGCGTTAGGATTTCCTATAGAAAGCCTGGGTGACGGAGATGTCAGCCTAACTGGGGAGTGGGCCCATCTGTTTATTTAACGAAAGTACATAAAAGCAAAACTTGTTCTGTCTATTATTTACACAGGCAGGCTTTAAAATTATGCCTCTTAGCGGGTAATTTTGTATCTCAAACGGAATTTGATGTGGTAGCGCAGCCTTTTGCCACAAAAGAGAATAACCTGTGGGGATTGTAGAGAGGTCTTTCAAGTTCTCCGAGGATTTGTCTCTGTTTTAATTAATGTGATTTGTGATTATTTAGGACAATTTCCTTTCTCTAACTAGGTCTCTAGTCTTTTTGGAGAAATCACTGTATTCTGAATTGAACTTGTGTTTTATATGTGAATACACACAATGAAAGACCACTGTCCTATCAGACTGGACCCGCTAACATTGTGCTAACATCTGTACTCTTTGGGATGGGACTCTCTGCTCCTGGTTTAGAAGCATTCTCCTTCCTGAGGTGATGTGTCCTTTGTTTCTTGGCCGCCCTGCACCCTGTCTGTCCATCGCCGTAGCTCTGCCGTCCTGGCCACCTTTGCTCAGACCTGCCTCCTGGTGTTGACTGCATGTCACTTTGCCAGTCATTTCACAAGGATGCCAGTTGGCAGTAACTGCGCGTTCAGCATCAATCACACGGTTTTATCCGTATGCAGCCTAACCAGCTGTATTTGTTATTGCTCTGTCTAAATAGTGTGTAAGGTAAAACTGGGGTTTGCTTAAAACGTAGCATGTTTCCATTGTCGATTTCAGTTCTAGTTATGCTTTGACCTGTAACCAGCGAGGTACGAAGGTTGCAGGTAAGGTTCTGTTTTCCTGCAGTTTGCAGGCACTTACCTTCCTGAAAAATGCTGTGTTTTTATTTGTGTTGTCATTACTCTCTGGTGCCGAAACCCATTTCTGGCTCGGGTCACCTAATTCCGCATCCCAAAGGGAGCAGAGTCTCACTAGGAGTGAGGAGTTGGTATAGGTGACCCGGGGTCTTGCCCCCATGTTGGTCCCAGGCAAAAGGCCTGCGTGACAGACGGCGTGACCAGAGCATGTATCTGGTAGCATTTCTGTATGATTATTTAATGGTTTGTAGAGTGTGTGTGTGTCTGTGTGTGTGTGGGGGGGTTATATATGTACTACATTGTAGGGACATTTGGCCCCCACAATATGGTGAAAACTTATTTTGACGTTGTGAGGAACATTTTTTTCTGTCCCCAACATGGGGAAACTTAATTTTATAGAAATCTGTGACTGCACTGCATTAGAGTTTTTCCCATAGAAATGAATTGACCACCCCCACAATGAATACAGTGGTGGATAATTCAGGTCCAGAAAGTAAAAGATTTTGTTTCAACCAACCAGCTGAGTACTGTGTGACTACGACTCTTTATACGTAACTGGTTGGTTGAAACAAAATTTTGGTCTGGATTTGTACTTTCTGTACCTGAATTATTCATCACTGAATACAACTGAATACAATGTGTGTGTGTGTGTGTGTGTGTGTGTGTGTGTGAGAGACTGGCTCTCTGAATTTCTGTGCTGCTTTCTCCTGCTTCTGTGAAAGACCTCATCACTTTATCTGCCAGTCTAGTAAATATGGTGCCGTTTCGGCTCTAATGAAATACAGAGATGTTCGGGAAGCCGGAAAGCAGTGAGACAGCTCCCCGAGTATCACACAGGAGCCGTGATGAACTGGATCAGTGTGCCGTGGTGCTGCTCAGCTGTCCCCCGGCGAGTGATCCGGACCATAACATCCATTAATTAGCCGTGTAGTCTGGAGAGTTACACTCATCCTCTTTCTGTGGATCCCCAGAGGGGAAGTGAACTTTGCCCTGTGGTTTTGTGGGCTGAACCAGGGTTTCAGGCTATAAAATGAACACTGATGCTAATTCTCAGGCTGTGCCTTTTAGAGCATCACCTCTTATAGTTTGAAAGGGTAAAAAATGCTGAGCGTGACCTACCTGCCTTCTGTAAAAGCTTAATTTTTTTTTAAAATCAGATTCTCAGAGTTTAAAGAAATTGCCTCTGTTTCCGCCCCCCCTTATTCTTACTTCATAATACTTCCATCATAATTTCCTTGAAAGGTTCTATTTTTGAATATGCTCAGACATGATCGACCAAGAGGTGGGTAAGATCAAGCCCTTTGATCTTGTGCTTTTTTCAGATCAACAATCACAATTCCTCTTGAGGAAGTCTCGTCTGATTTTCTGTCATCCTGCACACTGGCAAATGAATATCTTTTCTGTGTAATTTTAATTAATCTGGCTGCGGAGTTGTTCTGCAAACCCCTAATCTTGGTTGAAGGAGCAGCTTCTGATCTCTGTGAGCTTCTCTGGTTGCTAGGCAGACCCCTTTGTCCAGGGTTTGGGGTGACTTGGCATGAGACCCTCAGATGGAGTGTGAGATGGATGGATTGAGAGGGGGGTCTTCACTGTTTTTATTTCCAATTTAGCTGGGGTGGGGTGGCGGGAGGGGCAACACAGACAAATTGGAGAGCTGCCTTGTCGATGTTAGGTCTGGCTGCCATGGGGACATCATGAGAAATGAATTCTGGAAGTACTGGTGGCTCTGGGGCACTGCAGAGCGCATTTACTTTCTCCAGCCTCGTTATAGATGGAAGGAGGGATAAAGGAGCGCATGCTGTGTGCCGGAGCATCTGCCACTGGCGACCCAGGAAGCACAGACATCGTGCTTATCCGTCGCCTGCCTGGATCCACTCTTTTATTATTTTTTTTTGAATTTCTCATTTGTGTTTGTCCTGAAATGTGAACTGCATGCCTTTAGGCAGCCACTCTCTCATGTCGTCTGAGTTTCAGGGTGTGTTATGCCCCCGCGGTTTATCTGCAGAATCTGTGCAGCAGCACCATCTCTGTATCATTATTTAAAAGATCTCAGCTGTCACTTTGTCATGAAACATTGTCCATTAAGCGATTTTAGCTTTGTGCCGGTTTGTAACATATGGTGTTTCTTATTTGTGAACCTCTGGAATATAGGAGCAGCCCTTTTTAAAGCACACGCCCTTCACCAAGTGTCTAAGCTGCGTTTGAGGGCAGTAAGATGTCAGCATGCAGCCGCCACCCAGGTCCTGTTCCTGCATGATGTGTTTATTTGGTGACAAGCTTCCCCTCCTGATACAGCCTCCTGTGTGTTTGTGTATACCCAGGCACGAGGAACACGGCGGGCTTCTCACACCGCTTTGCCATTTCATGTTTCGTATGCTATATATCCATTGGCCCATTGGTCTCCCAGTGGACTCGCCGCCACCTCGTTTTTTTTACCTTGACACCTCAGTTACTAAATTCAAGAGTTCCGCTGTTCCCTGAAGGCCAGAATCTAGTTTTTAACACCAGGTGTGAATGTACTGTGGAGCAAAGGTTACCTCCGCTCACGTGGTTTGGTGGGTCTGTTTCCACCTGGGTGGTGCGTGCTTGTGTGGGTGTGTGCGTGCATGTGTGAGCGCATGTGTGTGCACATGTGGGTCTAATAGGAATGAAGCTAAACTGGTGATCCACAGGTCTAGATCTCCGTTTGCAAGATCAGACTCCAAGCGTGGCTCTGCCTTGTGCATCAAATCGCTGGTGAAATTGGCTCGTTATTTGAGTTGCTGTCTGATGCTGGAGGTGTGTCAGGATCCTCACACTTCAATCCCCGGGAGGGGGCCCTCTCTGGTTATTCTGCTGCATGTTTCCTTCGAACAGATCCAGATGGACACTGAGCCGGGGAATGCCGTATTCACAGAGACAAGGAGAACTACTGTCTTTTGCTGAAATTGGCAGTTGTCCTTCCATGCATACAGACCATGGCATGTTTTTCACCAGGAAAGTGAGTAGATTGCTTTTATCCAGATGTACCGTTTAAAAAGTAACTATGCAGAAATCTCAGCTATAGAGATAATATCACGTCTTTTTTTTAATTTAGCACCGATATGAACTAACTAAACAGTGGGGAACAGTTTGCATTTCATCTCCATCTTCTGCATATCTCCGTATCTCATGAGTGAGGCTCTTGTCACAGGGGAGGTGATTTTTTATTTTTTTTTCATTTGTGGAGAATTATTGTCCACATAAAAAAAGCTGCTAAATATTTTGAACATGGAGAATTGAAGCTACAATTTTGAACTTAAAATGTGATGAATCCATCTTGACTCACCGCCATGTTCATAGCAGCAGACTGTCCCCCACCCCCTTTACAGACCACCCCAGGCAGCCGAAGAGGTCTCCTCCATTCTCCGGTCCCTGGTTTTAAAGGTCTGTTTACGCCCTAAGACAGGGTACATTCAGATCCTTTACTTTTAGCTTGCTGTACGCGTGGGCAGGTCTGCCAGAGGCAGTTTTAATGGTGCTTTACATCGCATTTTCCATCGCATTTAGGTTCTGGTGTCAGGAGGCCCTCTGGTCTTGGAGCTCCAGCAGAATGGGCAGTGTGTCGAAGTAACACATTAATACGGTTGGGTACCGAGGTCTGTACTTTTAAAGGTACTGACCGAATGATGTCGGTACTACCGGGTATCGGTTTATGTCAAATCAAACGGTGCCAAATTTCGGTACATTCACATGCTCGTCAGCAGTGGCGCGCACGAGCTGAGTGGGACATACTGAACTGGGAGAAAGGTTTAAATTAATCAACAGCTATCTCTCCGCGTTTCAATGCAATTTACATTTAAAACAGCAATAGGATAGACATATTTAATGCAGTTAAATTTCAATTTGCTATTTAAGCGATCGTGTTAGTTTTGTTTACCATGACAATGGTTGCCAG
>JAODLD010000144.1:5459742-5484257 GCA_026781065.1 Mormyrops boulengeri
GATACAAACCAGGCATTACAGATTCAGAGCAAGGTATCGAAATGAAGTACCGTTGAGTATCGGTACCGAACACCAAGCAGCCTTTTAACTTGGCAGTCAAACTAAATAAATAAATAATAAAAGTAGTTTCTAAACAGTAAAATTCTACAGTTTCCCTTTTGTATTAATAGTAACAATACAAGAATAACTGCCTTAGCTGACATTAATGAGAGAGCGCCTGTTTCTGTTAGAAATGGCTGCAGGCTTCATTGGGACAGGTTACTGTAAGCGATTTCTTCACCCGTACGGATTCCCTGGCCTGAACATACCACCTTCAGCCTGTGGGTCGCCCTGACGCCTGGGCTTTGGAGGGGTGGCTGATCTGTCATGGAAAAGTACAGCAGCAATAGGAGGTGATACCGGAGATTAATGTCAAGTCAAGGGTCAAGAGGGTCTTTATTGTCATACCGTCTATATACAATCCACAGCTTACACTGGCATGAAATATTGCCCCCCAGGACTGTGGTGCGGTATATACACACAGTGTTGCCAAATTTGGGCAGCTGGCTGGAGTGAGATTCTTGAGACAAGTCTGCACACGCATTTACATGTATGTAACAGTTTTATTACCTTGTAAATGTTCTGTAGGGTTTGCAAACTGCCCCAACGCTTTTGATGTAGCAAATTTTAGGTTTATAATCGATTTAATATAGATTTGCCGTAAGATTTCAAGTGAGTATGACAGTGTGAAAGCGTGACAGTTGGCAGCCCTGTATACATAAAGTGTGGAGACTGTAAACAAGACAATGCAACAAATGGGGGAAACTAGAAAGGAAGAATAATAGCTAATAAATAAAAATTGAGAATATACTTACACTCAGACAGGAGAGCTTGAGGTACCCACGCAGTTTTTTCGGATACAGTGGTGACTGTACAAATAATAAATACAGCACATGTAACAATGCAGATGTGACACAGATGTAGGAAAAGGTGCCGTGTCGGGCAGTGTTCGCTGGATAAGGTGGCTAGTGCTGATGGTGAGCCAGGTTTATAATGGGGCCGGTAAAGAGTTCAGCGTTCTAACAGCTTTGGGAAAGATTGTTTTTCTCCAAACTTTCTCCATCTTTTCATTTAGCCGCTTTTTCGAGTGCTTTCTGATTTCTCCATTCCTCTTAAATGTAGCTCAGGCTCACCGCGTCTTAGGGGTGCTTCTCCTAATAAGCCGCTAATCTAATGAAAGTGACTCTCCGGTTTCCGTGGCGCGCTCTCATTGTCCCGGAGGCTGGACGTGCCACTTTGATTTACCACTCAGTCGGCAGCAGCTATTATTGTCAGGCTTTACCCCGAAATCCTCCCGGGATGCTCCTGTCCAGAAATGAAAATAAATAAATCCTCTAACTGTGAAAGAATGAAATTTGTAAGCTGTTACGTAATTCATATCAATTGTGGAAGGCTGCATAAACTGAGAGTTATGGGGGGAAAAAAACTTTCTAAATCCAATTTTCTCGGTTTTTGGCAAATGAATTGAATGTGTGTGTTGTCCTAGTTCGGCAAGTTGGTGCCTGTTCATTCTGCTCACGTGGGAGAGATACTGACCTCTCCTTGGTGCCCTTGCGCTCCTGAGCTTCACAGTCTCCAAACTTTGCAGCTTTTTTCAGAAATTGAAATGATTTGTACCATTTTTACTCTTACAGTTCTGTTAGTCCATCATCTGGCTGAACACTCTTGACTTTACTCAAATCCCACCTAGTAGCTGCTCTCATTCATATCTGCTGCTTCTTTGGGGCTCACAATCTGTGCGTCTTGTGGATTCCTGGAGCTTCAGACCTTTCGTTTATGATTTCCTTGCTTTATTTCCCCTCAGTGAGGACTCCTTAATCCCAGGCTGTCCTTATCCTGCTCCTGAACTTGCCAGCTTTATTTTACCCATCCTTAAAAGGCTCCTTGATCTCTCAAATCTCACAAACCCTTAAATCACTCAATTACATGCCTGTGCCATCTGCAGTCCACTTTCATAATTCCGTTCTTGACCTTCCTGCAAGTAGATTTAATTCCTCTCGCTCTCTGGAAATAACTCTTTTTTTATTTCTTGCCAACACTGTCTCCCTTCTCCCTGAATGTGATGGACAGTTAAACTCCTACACTCCCCTTATCCTCCAGAAGTTTCCTTTAGAGCATCAGGAGGTGAATGGGGCATTGTGTGGTTGTCTTGGCACTGTTCTAAAATGAAAGTTATTTCTGCTCTTTCATCCCCATCTCTTTTATTTAGCTCCGGTTCTTTGGACTCGTGTGGCACTCGCAGTGGGAGCCATGCTGCTTTAATCGTGTTCAGCATGCCAGTGAGATTCCTCAGTGAGTATCGTAAACAAATAAGGAGCTGAGAGGTGGAGAGAGGTGCCTTCTCTAATGGCTTCCTGGAGGACTGGCTGAAGCAGCTGAGGAGAGGGGGACACGAGTGCCTCTGTTACTGTCGGAAAGAGCAAACGAGGGTTTTATGTGGCCGCTGCTCGTTTTCTCCACGCCTCAGCTCATGCAAGAACAGGGTGTCTGTCTCACTAGGAACTGGGTGATCTCGCTTTTTATGGAAGTCCCGTTTAACTCAATTTGCTCCTCTATTGGGGGAGTTGTGTAGGATTGAGTTTAATGGGTGGGGAGTCCCTGGATTGCAAAGTTTGCTCACCCTGTCCTGGGTCACATCACACACTAACTGGGAAGGTGCCCCCTTGCCCCCCAACCCGCACCATGCTCATTTGCATCCTTTCCCCACCTTCCTGTTCCCCCTCCCCGACCATAGTTTTGTGACGTTTAGCCATATTTCACATCCTCATGTTTGTGGCATGGGGGTCTTTAGGTGGGCAGGACATGTCTGTAGACTGCTACATCAATTCCATGTTAGTTAAATGTGGGGTGCTGTCAGTTTGGACAAGTGCCAGCATTACAGACACTTTGGGGGGCCCTTTGGGTTAAGGGACCGCCTGAAGACCGGGATGGACAATGAGTTTTAAAATAGACCTTTGGTATAAGGTCATTTTAAATTAGGAATATACCAGCTAGCTGCAACTAGCTTGTTGCCCTTGTACATTTAGATTCTGATTCAAATGAGGATGAAGATTGCAGAGCTCTTAAAAGTGAGCATCACTGGGGTGTCCAGTAGGGGTGTAACTGTAGACAAAAAGCACGGTTCAATACGTACCTCGGTTTTGAAGTCACGGTTCAGTATGTTTTTGGTACAGCGGGGGTAAAAGAAATGAAACCCAAATTGCTTATTTTTTCTTTATTAATCGGAGTTTATTGAACAAAGTATGACTCTTTCTTAAAAAGTCTCTGTCAATACTGCTGCAACCTACTAAAACTACTACTTGCTTAAGTAAATAAATATTCTCTCAAGTAAATAACAATAAATATCCATTAAGGTGCACATGTAGAAAATGAACTGTACCTGATCTGTACTGTATTCACATTAGCAGCTTTCAGCTTCATATTAGAACTGTGCAACACAAATATTGTCTCAAAGAATACAAAGCATAACAATATCACTATGGTGCAGCATTTAAATAATACCCGTGCTGTACTTGTATTCACATTAACATCTTCCAGCTTCACATTAGGACATAAGTGCGCATGCATGGTGACGCGGCTTCATCCGCCCCTTTCCGAACGTTGCTCGGGGGAAACACAAACAACCAAAGTAGAGAGGCACCGATCAATTTGCCAGGGAATGGAATCTGCTGATTTTCAGCGTGCTTAGCCCGGACCGGAGACTGGCCAGTTAGTCTTATGTTTTTTGATACCGAACCAGTCCGTTTTATGCATGCACCACATCATACGCACAGCGATGCGTGCACACTCAGGATCACATGCTAACATGCCGTTAACGTGGAAATTCTTCAATGTGAGGGAAGGATCGGAAAATCGGAATCGTCCAAGAAAATTGCAATCGGTGGATTTTCTAGCACAAAGGTTCTGCATTTGCTGCATTTGTTTGGTACATATGCGTATCAAATCGTAAGACCCGTACCAAACATTTTCAGTACGAATACGTGTACATGTCCATGTAGTGTTGAGTCACTTACCGTAGACAAAGCCATATTCTACTGGTGATGTGTTTCATGAGAAGCATTTGCCTTTACTTTGAAAGCTGATGAATGGATGTTTGAAGACTAAGTGCTCAGTCTTATGAAAGCTGTTAATGTCATGGCATTTTGATGTGTGAATTAGACGCGTCAGATTATCCTCGCTCAGTTTTTATGCCTGGGTGCTGTGTTTCAAAATAACACGTCTAATTGTGCTAAATGCACAATTAGAGAGAGGCACAATTTCTTACTTCGTTATGAAACTCGTGAGCTGTAGAGATGCTTTAACCTTTACAGACTGCTGGATTATCATAATTTTCTCTGCAGAAGGGTTGGCAGGCAGAAGGTCGCAGGGGCACCCACCACTTTACTATGGGACTGTTTCGTCAGTGTAGGTAGGCCGAGTTCCCGTTCTTCCCCTGAGCTGGTGAATAGTGGCGCTACTCTAAGTCTTCCTGTCCCCCCCCCATATTACCTATTATCTTTGTGCATACGTTTAAATGCCCAGAGTTGCAATGTTGTGTAACAAGCTGTGTCTGTGACTGAACTTGGACCCAAAAGGTCTGCTTCACGGTGCATCTGGCACGTTAATAACAGTGAATCGTACGCTGGAGCTGAAATGTTAAAATGATTGTGCCAGTGTTCCCTTGCCTGGGGGCTGCATGTGTGAGAGAGATACAGTACCAGTCAAAGTCTGAACACACAAAGTTGCCTACAAAGGAGCAAGATATTGTCGCGTCACATGACCCGGCCACCTGACCTAAACACGGCAGAAACGGTTTTGGAGAAGTTTGTCCAGAAAGTGAAGGAAAAGCAGCCAATGAGAGCTTAGCATATATGTGGGACCTCCTTCAGGACAGCTGGAAGAGCATCCCAGGAGGCTACCTCATGAAACTGGCATAGAGGAGTAGGGTCAGCCAGTCTCTGGAGCAATTGAGGGGCCTTGCTCAATAGTCCAATGGTGGCATCACTCTGCTGACCCAGGGATTTGACCCAGCAACCTTCTGAGTCCCAAATCACTGAACCCCCCACCTCCCCACATATAATTCTTTTTGTTGAATACTTTTTCTATCAGTGCATAATTCCATATATGTGATTTCATAGTTTTGATGTTTTAATAATCATTCTAAAATGTACCAAATAATACAAATGAACCTTTTTATTAGTAGGCATGTACAACTTTTGACTGGTGCTGTGTAAGTGTAGCCCTGTGAGAAGGTGAGGTCTGGCGTGTTACTAGACGTCTGTGTGACCTTCTCTCTCTCCTTGTGCATCCTGTCACAACTCTTTGCTTCTCCGGTGTCAAGATGCTTATCTCCCCTGTACGATAAAACCACGGATGTGAAGGGTAGAAGCGCCAGAAATGCTGCGCTCCTTAATCCCTTGTTGGGCCAATTGTGTCGCCTTCCACCCCGTCTCATTTTCTCATAATCCCAGAGTGGATCTGGGGATTGGCAGGGTGCTGATCAGCCAGTGTGGTGCTGCCGCTGCCAATGGTGTATCTCCCAGGAACTTCTCATATTGTGGTGATGCACTAATTTCACACCTTTGCTGTACAGTCAGCTGGGACTAGGGGCACAGGGATATTCCTGCCTGACGGCGACCCCACAGTCAAGCTGCAGTGGCGGCTTGGCTTCTCGCTTAACGATCTTCATCAGCATCGTCCCTGTTAGTCACAATGAGCAGTGATTAAATATCAGTTCCCCGCTGCAGGAGGGGTGTGGCTGGTGCGAGCTTACTGCTTTCCTTAGGGCAAGGATCCCCGCTGTGATCTGGAGTAGCTGTTCTTAGTGATGGAGAAAATAACGCTTCCTGAACCTTGGTTTGCTTTGGGGTATGCTTTGTGCCCTTTTTTTTTTTTTTTAACAGAGAGCACCATCTAATGGGCTTAAAAAATACTGCAATTGGTTCATGAAGTATCATTTTGTCCATCAGTAGCTGTTCCTTTTGTGCTGTAGTGAGAGTGGGGAGGGCACCTAAGAATCCCTTCTTAGAAACACTCAACAAAGAGCCCCGGTCCCTCTGGCAGTCTGCTGAGACCCTCCGCTTTGACATTAGGGGTGTTGTGGGCCTGGCTGAATGAAGTGGAGCGTGCCTCATTTTATAGCTGCCTGGGTGGGGTGAGACGGGGTGAGGTGGGGTGAGACTGGGTGAGGTGGGGCGTACATTAGCAGGTAAACTAGCAGAAGGGCAGCTGCATTCGCCAACACTGTCGGCGTGGTCCAGAGGGGTCATGCTGATCAAGCTAACGGCTTCATGAGCACTAGACCGGTACACACTCACGCTAAGGATGCAGTCTGGAACCTTGAATCATCAGTTCCCTCTGATGAATGTAAGCAATACACAGGTTATACCTTCAGCAGGTAAAAGGAAAGGTGTTTCTCTTGCACAGACATTTGGGATTGCATCTGCAGCTTAGCTGTTTGTTTTTGTGGGAAGTTAATGGATAACATTGCTAGAGCAATTAAAATCCACTATGTAGAAAATGTATCCAAATATAAAAATGCCCTATAATGTCGCTTTCTGTGTGCATTACTGTCCCCATGACCCAGTTTGTTTGTTTTGGGTTGTTCATTATAGGACTTCACACCTTAGTAATAAGTGGCTTTTGTTCCTTTTTTCTAAATAATTTCATAGCTGTTAGTTGAATTCCGCTCCCAGGAAGTCACTATCTCAACTGATGTTGTTTTTTATCATAGAACAAGGGCTCGAGCTGTGCTGAGATAATATGTGTAATATATATAAGCCCTCCACCCTCTCTTCTGTGTAGTTTTGCTCTCGTAAATGTAACTGTACTGACTGTATATGGGTACTCTCAACTGCTGCATTCCGATCCCCATGTGGACCAGAACATGATAATCCGGACCACGCGATGGATCCTCCCCTTTCACGATAAATTTTCTCGCCCCCCCCCTCCCCCCCCCACTACTCGCTTGAAAAACTTGACCACTTGCATAAAACCAAGGATTCGTGGGAAATCATGGATCACATCTTCACAGAAATAAGTCACAGGATCACAGATGGTATAAATGCTGAATGTGATATTAATCTCATGGATTCACAGGAGATGACAGCGAGTTATGACAAATGCCTGTACTTCGCACAGGACGCATTTATTTCCCATTTTCTAGAAAAAACATACCCCCTTTTTAATATAATGCGCAAGTAACATACTATTTCATTTTGATCAATGGTAGTGAACACGGTGAGGTCAGCAGTACGTGCAAAGTAGCCGCTGTATCTTCTGTATGTGAGTTATGTCTGCTTATATACCCCATGCAAACACTCACATGCAAGACCTAAAATACTAAAGCAAAAATGAAAAACACTGTTCCGCATTTTTTCCCCCAGCATTCCAGTCATTCGTTTCCCAATGGGAAATGCCTGAGAATGGAGAACGTGTTTTATTCCTGTGGTGTTATACTTCATCTGGGCTGAGAGGTGTAAAAAAAAAAAATGCATGAAATGAGCTGCTTTGTGGGTTCAGCAATTCGCAAGCACTGCATATGACCAAAATCTCATATCCCGATATGTCATCTCGTATCCATATAACGATATATATCACGGCTGTACCTCATATTTATGGGTGTTTTTCTACAGATTAACTGCGGTAGTAATTGGACGAAAATCTGCAAGTAAAAAGGAGCGAGGTCACAAATGTAACGCAACCTGCAAATAGATGGAAAGTGATCCACAAATATGCAAAACCCTTTTACGTGTATAAATTGCTCCGTATTTCTGTGGATGATTTTCCACAATACAAATAAAAATACATATTTGTGGATAGTGATGTATTTGTGATTTTTTTTTTTCTTCTACAGATCAGCTGCAGTATACGGAGCCCATAAGACCGGGGTGGGCCATCTTATCCAGAAAGGGCTGTTGTGTATGTGGGTTTTCGCTGCAGCTCCCTAATTAGATTACTAATTAGAGGACTAATTGGCTGAAGTATGTAATATTTCTCCAAACAAATGTTCCCAGAAAATGCTAATATAGACAGTACAATTTAGATACTGGGATTAAAACAATACCTGAGTTTCCCTTGAGGGCAGTGAAACATTTACTGTTGTATAGTTTAACCCCAAATTAAAGCTAAACTCCATCCTTTTGGATCACAGAATATTGATGTGAGATGATTATACCTCATGCATATGCACACGGACTGTTTCCACTTACCTTATGATGATATTATGATTATATATGGAATTTATACACTGACTGAACAAGTATTAAACAAAAAAATGAATTTGTTGGGGGGCAGGTCTTTGGGGTGGGACTCAGAAGGTTGCTGGGTCAAATCCCTGGGTCAGCAGAGTGATGCCACCATTGGACTCTTGAGCAAGACCCTTAACCCCAATTGCCCCAGAGACTGGCTGACCCTACTCCTCTCCTCTATGTCTCCTCTATGCCAGTTCCATGAGGTGGTCTCCTGAAATGCTTGTCCAGCTGTCCTGATGGAGGTCCCACATATATGCTGAGCTCTCATTGGCTGCTTTTCCTTCACTCTCTGGTCAAACTCATGCAAAACAATTTCTACTTTGTTTAGTTCAGGTCATGTGATGCGACACTATCACTCTTTGTAAGTGGCTTTGCATATATAAACTTTAACTGGAACTGTATTTCAGTCACAGAGGAGTGTTGTAATAGGCACATTGTGACTGATATGGTAACTGGCTGTGCTAATAGCTGGAACTGAATGTCAGCAAACACATTGTGCTTAAAGCCTTTGTTAGTATGCTAGAAGACTGTAACTCACTGTATTCTTTTTGGCATCACAAATCTGTTAAAGTAATGCTCCTGATATCAGTCCTTGCTCAGACCTGTGCTGCTCTAGCGGCTGTGTGAGATTAAAGCAGGTGAGGACGGCTTCAAGAATCAGGTCTGGACCGGATCCTCCCTTGCTCTTACTGTCCAGGGAGGCGCTGAGTCCTTGCAGAGCGACCCGCTAAAAAGGGGACATCCGGCGTCGAAAACGTTGCCAACTTTGGTGAGCTGGCTGGTGTGAGATTTTCAATTCGAGACGAGTCCGCACACACATTTACATGTACGTAACAGTTTAATTACCTTGTAAATAGTCTGTAGGGTTTGCAGACTACCCCGATGCTTTTGGTTTTAGGTTTATAATGGAATAATATAGTAGATTTGCCTTAAGATTTCTTGCGTGAGTCAGAAAGCGTGTCACGCCAGATGCAGGAGACCTGGCAGCCTTGTTGTCTGGTCAGATTATTGAGCCGTTTGCGTTTCGTAGACTCATTGCAACCAGGCTGTCGATACGGAGATAAGTTGGAAAAGATGTGCCTGCTAGGCACTTGAACACTCCCCCACCTTGTTCCTCAGCCTCACAATCCAGGATCACCTGAACACCTCTATTTCTCCACATCTGTCTGTCCTTTAAGGCTTAAATGAAATGTTGGCTGCATAAGAAACCAATACAAGCTTTGCAATTATCTTCTGATAACATTAGAAGTTTTTCCCTCTGTGGGGAATGTTTCGCAAATAATGGTTTTCCCCCCAAAAGGACGATGCGATCATGTGACCGTATCGCCGCCTTCTGTGTTGTTTATAGATGAATTGTCCTTCAGCAAAAGTTTTTTGAAATAATGATGAAACCTCAGCATATGAATCAATATGGAGGACCCCCCTGAGGCAGGCTGGGGGTGTGTGCTTTATTTGTGCTGTAATTATATTAATTAACCTCAGGTCATGCGGCGCTCTAACGATCCAGGAGATGCTTCTTTGAGCCGCAGTAAATTTTTTATGAAGTTCCTTTTGAACTTCTGGTGGATTTTTTTTTCCCTTTTAAACGGCACCATTTTATTGCAATGTCAGATTAATCCTCCGTGTTTTCCATAGTTTTATTTTGCAGATCTGCGATGATTTTGTTTGTTTTAATTAAAATCCCATGTGTGTCATTTCAAATGTAAGTCTGTGGTGATGTGTGTGACTGTGAGTGTGCTCTTTTTTCAGAAATTCTTACAGAATTAAACATCAGAAGAATTGTCTTCACACCAGTCTTGCACTGAATATATATATATATATATATTCTTCTCATCTGTCCTAGCGTGAAAGCCTTGTGTGTGTGTGTGTGTGTGTGTGTGTGTGTGTGTGTGTGTGCAGTTAACACACGCAGAGATACACACATTATGGATGGTAGAGACGCCAAGAGGATGGGAAAAGGTGCAGAAGAAAAATGCTTGGCTGCTTACTTTTAGTTACAAAAACTAAAGGTAATTTAAAAATACTTTTAATATATTAGAAATACATTTCCCAATTCAGATTGATAAACATAAAAAGATTTTATATTATAGCAAAAGGAGTGCAATCAACAGTTTGATAGCCATGAAACATAAAGCGCGAAAATGTGACCATCTGTGTTTCGGCTCTAAGGTCAACTGCCATGGAGGTCAAATCACAGCGACAGTAAACAGCGGAGGAGTTGAGAAGGCTGATTACACTGACAACTGATCAGTCTCCACAGCTAAGGCCTCCACTTGTGTGTTTGAAATCTATACACGTGTGCGTGTGTGTGTGTACATCCATCCAACCATTTACCAGTTTTCCAGTACAGCACAGGGCACATGGTTACTACAGTGAGTCGTATACATGTACTCACTCTCACCACGCGCCATGGCCAAGTTAGAGATGCTACACCTGACTACATGTGTTTGCAGTACTCAGCAGTACCCAGATCCACACAGAGAGGATGTGCAAACTCTACACTCACATGGCTGGGATGGAGTTTGAACCCTTGGCTTTGGAGCCTTGAGGCTTCAATGCCACCATTCATAGAGTGTTAGTGTGAGAGCATACAGAGGCAGTCAAAAATAATGTTTATGTTCTTGAGGCAGGTTACAGTATAAAGGCGCAGATTTCCTTAGGCTTTCATTTTTCATAACATCATACCTTCCAGACATTATACTGCGGTATATGGGATTTTGACTATTTTTTTTACATGAGTAACATTTTTATTCTATCCCTTGGCAAAATACATATTATAGCGCAAACTAAAGAACACATAAAACTCACCACTACTGGTCATCACCACATATCAATTAAAGCTGGTGGGTGACCTGCAAAAGCACTGGGCAGAAATGTTAATAACCAACAAAACTCAGACAAATGAGAGAGAAGAGAAAAACACTTCAAATAAGGGAATTTATATCTAGTTTGTTTCGTCCCCGCATTATATTAAGACGTGAAACACAGAAATGTGTCTTTCCACAGAATGTGGCATTCGCTAGGAGACTCCAAAAAGGTTAAATATTTGTTCCATTTTCTCATATATACATCCAATCTTCCAAGCTATTTATAAGACACCTTTTCACATGCTGCCACTCTTAGCCTGAAGGCACACCCTCATTCCTCCATCCGCGAAGGCAGGGTTCCCCAGATCCAGTCCTGGAGGGTTAGTCTGCAGTTTGCCCATTTCCCTGCTCAGTCACACCTTATTCAGCTCACCAGCTAATCACCAGGTTTAGTATGTGTGTTTAAGCAGGGAAATCTACAACTGTGTTGCGGACTGGCCCTCCAGGACTGGAATTTGGGAACCCTACTCTAAGGTGAACCTGTCTGTCTGTCATGATACTAGATTGGAACATCTAATATCTTTGCCTCCATCCATCAGGACTGAATCATCACGGAAAACAAATAGTCTGGGGCTAAACTCGCAGAGATTGTCATATATCTTAGCCCAACATTCTTGAACTTTATCACAGGATCATAAATGTGTATTGGGTGAGCATCCTCCAACTCCTTCCCCATGTCCCCATGAGGGCCAACAAGCCCGCCTTACCCAGGTTCTCAACCATCATGGAGTGATACACCAATGCCTCATGGCCTTCCCCATTGTGCATTAAAACTTTATCTAGTAACTCTGTGGCCTTGGGAGATGGAGAATCAGAACCAGAGGACCCGAGTAGTAAATGGCAACGTTGCAGATATCTGAAGAACCGAGACCAGGGGATACCAAATTGTTGCACTCAAAAGATTTAAAAATGGCAGAATGATATAGATCCCACATTGCAGTAGCATCTTTCTCCAGCCAGTCCTTCAGCAAAAAGGAGATCCATTCAGGAGTCGGATTAGATAGCCATTCAACCATATCGAACGTTCTCTCTATGTCGAGAGAAATGGCAACCACTGGGGACTGGACCTCTGCTACCAACCATGTGATGTAAATAAAACGTTGTATATTATTGGCCGAACTGCAACATTAAATAAACCCCATCCGGTCAGTATGGATCAGAGTATTAAGAACCTTGTTCATTTTGACTGTATTTATAAAAGCGAAGCTATTCCAGTATTTTGAAATCCTGGTGATAAAATTTACCAGCCAAACCTAGACTTCAGTGGCAGACCTTAGCATTCTGCCTGCGTCCCTGTACTGCAGTGGTATTCAAACTTTTTTTGACAGGGCCTCCTAGGGCTGATATATTTGTCGCCCCCCCACACACAGACCCCAAAAAAACATCACCTCACAGCACAGTGGGAAGGATCTGCCTGTTTTTCTGCACACAGCTTATGAAAGTTATGGGGAAATTTTGGACACTGCAAGTCTCTCTGTGATTAGTTTTTCTAAAGATTGAAATTTCAAAATAGGTCTGCTCCCACCTCAAAGTCCCTGCACAGTTCTTTGTTTTTTTCCCTCACCTATGCCCCCCCCCCCCATAATTCCTTCTTGCCACACAATTGAATACCTCTGCTGGATAAGCAGTTATGGGATGGATGGATGGATGGGTTTATTGATCAGGTTTCATATGGGAATGAAATGCCACTTCGTTTGCCATTTGTACAGGTATGAGTGCAGGTTCATTGGGGTGTTCCTTGCTGTATATCCTCTCTTACTCTTCATGAGACACACACACTCACACTTGGGGTTCGAGCGC
Organism: Mormyrops boulengeri; assembly: GCA_026781065.1. NCBI lineage: Eukaryota > Metazoa > Chordata > Actinopteri > Osteoglossiformes > Mormyridae > Mormyrops > Mormyrops boulengeri. The sequence continues at coordinate 5,472,680 of JAODLD010000144.1, forward strand.
AGGGTCACCCAGCGTGTGGCTCCCCTCGGAGCAGTCGGCTGTTAAGGGCCTTGCTCAAGGCCCTGGTGACCATCCAGTCACAGACCCAAATCCTAACCCTGATGGCTCCTCATATTTTGCTGCTGATGAGCCAGTTGGCTGTGGTCCCCTGGAGATCACCTGGGGATCCTCTGCCTCCTTCCCCTCTTTCCATCATGTGAAGTCTCTTTTTTATGCTGCACATGAGTGGACAGTGCGGCAGTCGTCTGGTATGGAGCCTTTCTGGAAAACTCCTTCCAAAGTGGAGGGTCTACATGTCAGCCTGTGATCTCACGCTGCAGGAGACCCATGGCTGGAAAGTGCTGGTCATTAAAGATGATGGTCAGTGTATGTGTTCACCCCTTACGCTCACTCCTCTGCCCTGCTGTCTAGCTGACGAGGGAAGCCCCTCTCCTGATAATCGAGGCAGTGCCCAGGGCAGCCCTTCGAGGCCGGGGTCCGGCGTTGCCGGGGGATCTCATTACCCGGCCTCTCTGGCCGACTGGCCCTCATTAAGCCTGTCACTACCCTCCGATGTTACACCACCAATATAAAATGCACTGTGGTCCCAGAGACACATCTTGAAGGCCCTGGGCACCGGAGAGCAGGCCGCGGTGTCCAGAGCCGTGCAAGATTTCAGTCAGGTTTGAGCAGGCATGAGAATACAGGCTGAGCTCCTTGGTGATGCCACAGGAAGCTGGGAGTGATTGACACATGGTCGCCACATCGCTGTGGACTAACTAACCGTGCAATAGGCCATTTCGCTCAGGCTCTGGGTGTTGCTAGGAGACCACTTTTGAATAAAAATTCTCCCTTTCTGCATAAATCAGCCCCTGCTGGTGCAGTTCTTAAATTTGCACTCATGTGTTTTAATGCTAATGATGCTTATCTATTTTTCTGGATGTTCCTGATGATATTAAGTGGCTCTCATTTCATTTAAAGCGTGGTTAGTGTTGTTAATGTCATGTGTGGTGATACGGGACCTTTTGGGAGATTCCTGTAATTCCCAGCTGACGGTCGGGTGTCAGTCTTGGCCTTCTGCTAAAAGCACCATCTGTAGCTGCTCCCTTGGAGGGCCGAAGTAACCAACAGCGTGGTGTCTTGTCTGTAGATGTGATCTTTATTATTATTTTTTACTCTTTATAGGTTCCATTTGTTTAAGCTTAGTTCATCTAGTTTTATTTAATAACATGTTTCAGTCTCCTGTCCCTTCTGCACCCTCACACTCTCACTGTACCTCTCACATGCTCCCTCTGCCTCTCACACGCTCCCTCTGCCTCTCACACACTCCCTCTGGCTCTCATTCTTTCCCTCTGGCCCTCACACTCCCTCTGCCTGGCATCTTCCAACCACCTTGCTTGGTTTAGAGGGTTTTCACAGCTAATGCCGCTGGGTGACTCTCTGTTTTGCCTTTCTGCACTTCCTGTGTAGCACGACATGGATATTTGCATGAAATATGCCTGAAATTGTGATTTCTTCTCCCAGGGACTGCCAAGAGTAACAGGCCTTGTGATTAATATGCAGGGTTGATGATTGCACACACTTCGCACATCACCAGGCTGCGGTTTAACCACGTTACCTGGAAACCCCAGAATCATCGTGTTAAAATCGCGATGATGGTCCGCGAGATGGTTTTTTGGTCGGCTGTTTGTTCAGAGTACAGCAGGATTCTTTGGCGTCGATTGCAGGCTTGAGTCTCAGTGTTGGCCAGGGAATCGCAGAGCTGATGCAGGATGGTAGGGGGCATGGGGCCCATCACAGGAGGCAGTGGGTGTGAAGCAGGGACACCCTGTCCATCACAGACACAATCTCACACACTGTCAACCATTTGGAGATGCCACCGTGGAAGGAAACCGGTTAATGATTAATGCTCAAAATATTTCAGCATATTTTTAACTAAATGTCTCTAGCACAAGATGAAATGCCCTTTACGTCACTTTTCTTATTAAATTAGAATGGGATCTTATGTCGTTCACAGAATATTTATTAATCAGAGAAAAACATTCAGTGAGCTGTTTAATATCCATTTTTGGTAACGCATACATTTTATCAGACAAACACTTCAGATTCGCATGTATGAGACGGCCAGGCTTGTGTTTGAAGTGCGTTTGAGCGTTTTGCATTCCCGGGAGTAACTTTGAAGTTTAATGAGCCACAGTGTCCAGTTCGAGGGTCACTGTAGAAGGATCCTATTGTGACCTGGAAGGTGCGAATGAGCTGCAGACGGTGTATATCACCTTGTACCCGCCAGCGCACAGGCCGGCATGCGTGTGTACCGTTTGTGTACCTGACCTTCTCTTATTAAATACATACTTGTATACTAGTAATAGGTGATGTCAGGGAGCTGGAAAGACCTGAGCAATGAAGCTGGGTGCTAACAGGACTACCCATCTCTGGCACTAATACCCTGTTTGCGTGATACTGCCAGGCTGTTGTTCTTCCTATGTGGTCTGGGCCAGTCAGGAGAGCGACTCCAGTGACAGAATCCTCCAGATGATGACAATCCTAATCATCCAAGCTTGTGCGTTCAGTTAAGTGTCACTGATCTGTTGATATTTACGGTGATCCTGCTCATTTTGATGCTGGCATCCATTCTCTTCCCCTGCTGTCCCGCTGGTGCGTTCTGAGAAGGAGCCTCGCATCGCTGATTTAATGAAGGACATCTCCAGTTCGATTCGTGTGGGAAGTGTAATTATAATCTGTGTGAGCTACATGTTTAAGCTGCTTTTTGATGTATCACATCTTGGGAAAGGTGCCCTTAACCTTTCAGCCAGACGTGATCCCGCTTGCTGTGAGTCCGCTGTAGCAGTTTGGTGTGTGTGTGCGCTGCATGCAGGATCTCACAGGCTGTGTAGATGTGGCTGGGGTACTGTGTGTGTGCCAGATGCTGTGGTGTGTGTGTGTGTGTGTGTGTGTGTGTGTGTGTTTTTTGTGTCTGTGTGTGTCTGTGTGTGTACCATATGCTGTGGTTTGTGTGTCTATGTTTGTGTGTACCATATGCTGTGGTTTATGTGTGTGTGTGTGTTTGTGTGTACCATATGCTGTGGTTTATGTGTGTGTGTGTGTGTGTGTGTGTGTGTTTGTGTGTGTACCATATGCTGTGGTTTGTGTGTCTGTGTGTGTGTTTGTGTGTACCATATGCTGTGGTTTATGTGTCTGTGTGTGTGTTTGTGTGTACCATATGCTGTGGTTTATGTGTGTGTGTGTGTTTGTGTGTACCATATGCTGTGGTTTATGTGTGTGTGTGTGTGTGTGTGTGTGTGTTTGTGTGTACCATATGCTGTGGTTTATGTGTGTTTGTGTGTTTGTGTGTTGGTGCCATATGCTGTGGTATTATATTTAGTTTGGTTACTTTTGGTTAAGGTTAGGGCTAGGTATGGATTAAGGTTATCATTGGATAAGGTTTTGCCTATGGAGAGTCCCCACAAAGATAGAATTACAAACCTGTGTCTGTGTGTGTGTGTGTGCAGGCGTGCAGCAAGTTTGCATTTTTGTTATCTGATGCCTGTATATGACTTTTGAGTTTTTATGTTTTGATGCATTTTGTGAGAAGGAGTCAATTATATAGATGAGCCCACTGCCCCAGTAATAAGGAAATAAAGAGAAAGATCACTTGTGAATGTTTCCTGTACTGGATATTTTTATAATCTTAATCAATTTTATTGCCCTAGAAAGGAAATTAAATCCTCTTTTGGATTTGAATAAAAATGGGGCCTTGAAATGCAATCAGATGCATTTTGCCCAGCAGTTAGTAATCTTCCTGATTCTGTGCTCTGATATTTTCAGGGACTTTTTTTATCTCTGTCTGGCTGCATCTGTTTCCAGGTTGATACCCATACTGTGTCGTGGATGTGCCGAGATCTCACTTTCTAAAAGTAGGATGGAGCTCTGTGAGTAGAGCTGGGATGACAGGTGATGGTTTGGCACCCGTCAGGCATCAGTCTCCAAACAGGAATCGCTGCCATCCGCTCTTTCTCCCATCTCTGCCGGGCCCAGTCGTCGCCGAGGGGGGGCTGTGCTCCGGAATGACGGGAACAGTCGACGAGCCTTGGATTGAAAGTGTCGCTGTCCTTGAAATAGAAGCTCAGCTAGTCGGCAGGTTACCCCCCCCTCCCCCTGCACTGCTTTCAGCTCGTTCACATAATAAACAGGCATATTTCTGGAAAGATCTCGCCGTTCGTTCTGTGCAAAGCACTCTTGTGGCGTCGCTTTTACAGCAGACGTTTAAAATTAATTATGATGTATTATAGCACTCTGAGATACAGCAGCACCGCTGATTCAGAACGTCCCATTACGCTGGTAAAGTGTCACACAGCTATTTGCCTATGAAAAGGTAATTACTCACGGGGAAGTGATTTAACACCACCCATCCTTCCCCTGAGTGCGGCTGTGTAGTGGGGAGTGTGTAATGAGGCGGATTAGTGGCACCCTGAATGATGAGAGAGGCCTGACTACGCACTTGGATGTGGCTCTATGCGGCTTGTCTGTGTGTCTGTGTGTCTGTGTCTGTCTATCCAAGGGTTCGAGGTCAGAGGGACCGCATCATTCCTGATGCACGTTCACTGAGCCCGTTTGAGTGTTGTGCCCTGTGCACAGTGACCTCCGTGTGAATATTATCTGTGCGCTTGTGAACACAAAATGAATGTTTCCCTGAGAGAGCAAAAGTCCCTCTGTAAGAGTGAATGGCACACAGCACTGGGGCCACCCTCTTTACGTGGCTCTATGTAGGACAGAGGTGGGGGCATTGACACGGCACCTGGACGGGGTGCGAGGAGCCCCGAGTGGAGCGAATGCCACACGAACTAAATGCATAAGAAAACCTGCTTGTTCCTTTACCTACCTCGCTGCGTTGGCTCACGGCCCGCATTGGGAGAGATGCGTGCTCTGGGTCCGTGTGCCGCTGTGCCTGACATATCCGTGGAAACTGACTCCGCATGGTGGACTGCAACGCCAGGGGCCAAGCCGCCAGATAGGGGGTGACCTGGGCCGCGGTATGAGCCATCCTCAGTGTTGTGTCCTTTGTGCAGAGAGAACGCCGGATTACATACTACAGTACAATCCCGTTATAACGGACTTTAAGGGATCTGGCAAAACAGTCCATTATGTCCAAAGTCTGTCCAAAGAGCGAAACCACAGGACACCATTTACTCATGTCACAGCAAACACAGCAGACACGCTTGTGGTATAGATTATTATATTGTACATGTAGTAGTCCAGCTTTACCTGACTGCTGGAAGTATATATGGCCTGTAAGTGGTTATACATGTACGGTACAGTAGTAGCCTTGACCTCATTGCTTACTGCATCCCTCCAGCTGCAAGCGTCGTCTGCCCACGCACAGCGTGCCTGGTGATGGACAGCCACACCGACCAATCAGTGTTGCCTGCTGTAACGCCATGCCTATCTATAGAGCGTGACTATTAATAATCCCAACTACGTATGTGCACTGGATATCACCGGCACGCCACACGCCTTGTAGGCGGAGCCTGCATGTCTGTTATAGCCGAACAAAACTACAGCTAAAAGCAGCCCTGGGGACCAAGTTGTTTGTCTGTTATAAGCTAAATTCCTTTATATGCGAGTTTGCTATATCCGATGCTTTTTCTGCATATTTGTAAAGGCACACGGCCGGGACCAGTGGACCTCGTCCGTTATAGACAATATTCCATTATAAGCGAGTCCACTATAACGGGATTATACTGCATCCTCCGTTTGGGATCTGATATAGGTGGAGTGTCCTTCTGGCTGGTCTGCATGACCGTACCGAGAGGTTCTCAGGTCCGGATGGGGGGGAGGGGTCCTGTCACTGTGTTGGGCCGTCCATCCTGCCTGCACATCTGGTCCGTTGAAGAAACTGGGTCACAGTGAAAATAAAAGCGGGATGGTGTCAGTTATATCTCTGTTGTGTCCTGTGGGTCAGATGCCTCCCGGGCCGGTGGATCGCCCTCTCTTGAGCCCCCATCTCTTGTGTCTCTCTGCAGGGTAGGGCCACATCGCCTTTGCCCTCCTGATGGGCTCTACAGGTGACGGTCCCCTCTCGCTTCCTCTTCACGGTGCTGCCATGACACATTTCCCTCATTTTCTCAAAATCAAGGTGGTCTCTCCTTGGCCCGTAGGGAAGAAACATTCCAGCAGCATCCCGAATGGGTGTAGCATGCCTGCGAATATAGGGGGCGCTCTCTGAACTGCATGAAATGGCAATGCCCCTCGCGTGCCCCAGTGCCTCTGGCTTGGCTTCTATTGGCTTCTCCCCAAATTACTCACCTGCCTCCTCATTTGCGCCTCGTTAAGCCGCTGGTTCCCACCCTCCTGCTCCAGGGGCGATAACATAGTGCCCCCGGGAAACAGTGGTTGGGGTCCTGAGATCCACTGAGTACAGTCAGGCAGGTGGGCGGACATTTTATTGGGTGGTAGAGAGAAGCCCACCCCCCCACTAACCACAGTTTCTGCGCTGCTCCCGTCGCAGGTTTGACTACAGGGAGATGCTGCACAACTCCACCTTCTGCCTGGTGCCCCGCGGTCGCCGCCTGGGCTCCTTCCGCTTCCTGGAGGCTCTGCAGGTCAGTAGCCGAAGCTCAGTCACAGGCACGTGCAGAACTTCATATGCTGTAACGGAAAAGTGGTATTTTCATTAACAGCGGTGAAGCTGATGTGTGTGATGACTCCCCCATACTTAGCCATGCTAATGTAGCATTGCTGACGTAGCCATGCTAACGTAGCCACACTGATGTAGCCATGCTAACGTAGCCACACTGATGTAGCCATGCTAACGTAGCTGTGCTAACGAAGCTGGGCTAGCGTAGCCGCTAACATACATGACCATGTGCTCCTGTCCTCCACCAGCTTGCTATTTTAAAATAGCACCATAACTTTAAATGACATGGTGCAGGTGACGGATCACATGCTTCCTGTGTTTTCTCCTGTTTCTCTGCAGGCTGCCTGCATCCCCGTCGTGCTCAGTAACGGCTGGGAGCTGCCCTTCTCCGAGGTCATCGACTGGAGCAGCAGCGCTATCATCGGGGACGAGCGGCTGCTGCTGCAGGTATGAGCCGCGCCCCGCGACAGCCTGCCGGCATGGAGAGGGGCAGCATCTTTTAAGAAGAACTCGCTTTGAGGCACAAACAAAGCAGCATCGATTCACACCCTCCAGCTTGGCTCAAATTTAGAAGGAAATTTGCAAAAACCTGTAGAAATCCATGTACTCATCACATTGATATTACTGCAATAATAAAGAAATCTGTTGCAATCAATATTAATGTTTTAATGTACTGACATATTTTAATATGTTAAGTTTCCTGTAGTATCAGCTTGTGAAAAAAACATTTAAGGTGATATATTTTTGCGAAAGACATTTCAGTATGTGGTAAATAGATCCTATCTATTTTGAGTTTTGAATGGAATTGTCAGATTCAAATCGAATCACTGCTGATTAGAAATGTATGGAATCGTCACATATTTCTGATGTCACATCTTAGGCCACATATTGAGATGTGTATCCCAAAGCTTCTCACACTGCGGCTGTTTAACCTCACTTTGGATTTGTAAATCAGATCCCCCCCCCAGAGGACTGCTGTTGAGTTGTTTTTTCAGCATAGAGAACAATAAGCAAAGTGTGCTGGCAGAAACCAGGCTGCGCTGCATTTGATGCATTTTTACATGCGGTGACAGATATGCATTATTCGGTTTGAGATCTTTCAGATGCTGTTTTGTTAAAGGTACAGTTCCAGTTGGGTGTCATTCCTTTATATGGGCCTGTGATTGACCGATTGGTGATATTGGATTGGTCCAAACGTGCACACGGCTGGGCACGTCCTTCACACTTGTGGTTCATTTATCATCACTAATGACATCTCACCAAGCTTTACTCACTCATGTCTCTCCTCTTCCTCCAGATCCCGTCCATCATTCGATCTGTCCACCGGGACAAAATCCTGTCCCTGCGTCAGCAGACACAGCTCCTCTGGGAGGCCTACTTTTCATCTGTAGAGAAGATCGTGCTGACGACACTGGAGGTAGGCGGGCCGTCTCTGTGCGAGACCACTGGCCACTTCTCTACTCAAACCGTCAACACGACGCTATGAAAAGATAAAAGCTTTTATAACCAACACTGAGTAATAATGGAAGATTAAGTAAACCTGGAGTAGTTACAATTTCTTGTAACAACCTGTGAGCCCGAGGAACATAAAATCACCTAACTTGGGGGCAGTGTGTGGCTCAGTGGGCTAGGCCACTGTGCCGGTGATGGGAAGGTCGCTGGGTCAAGCCCAGCTTTAGCAGAAGTGAAGCTTCTCTGTCCCTTGAACGAGGCCCTTAACCCCCAGCTCCATGGGTGCCGATGCCCTTTGCTGCCAAGCTTGCTCTTACCTATGTATATGTCTGTGTGTCATGGAGAGCAAGGTGGGATTGGTGAAAAGAGAATTTCCCCACAGGAATGAATAAAGTGTCATTATTATTATTAACAGATGGAGGTATGAGTTTGTATGTTTAATAAGCTTGGTGTATCAAATAACTGCCGAAGGAATCAGGAGCGTAATGAAGACAATAGCCCACCATACAGTGGTGACCTCAGCGAATTAAGGTCAGGAACAGCGTCCGTTCACTTCGGTGTCCCGGGTCACGACTCGCTTTGCACAGATTTTGGCCTGGTAGGAAACCCACTGACCTAAATGGCTACTTCAACTGCCCATATTTCATAATGAGTGGCCTTGTCAAGCCAAATTTCTTCTGCCGTCCGAATTCCTTCCCGTATCGCTCAGCTGTCCGGAAGATGATGCAATGCCGATGATGTTTATGTCAAGGCACCATCTAAGTTTCCAGGTATCCCGTACGTTTAAATTTCACCCCTACCGCTGCAGCAAGAGTTCACATCAAAACACATTTACGAATGTTTTTGTAAAAAGTGTGTTTTTATTAATTATTATTAAGAACTCATTTGCATTTAGCTCGATAGTACAACCGACATCTTTTATTAGATTATTATTGTATGTTTAGCTCGATAGCGATAAGTTACAGGGTACTTGGACACTCCATCTTTGCAATTGCATCACCGTCCGAACAGCTGAGCGATACGTCACAGGGGGAAGGAATTTGGACAGTGGAAGAAATTTGACATGACAACCTCCCTCATTTCTCTGTGGTTACCCCTGCTCTTGATGGCGCTTAATTGTGTCAATTTAATCTTTTGTGCCCAACAGAACGTCTTCTTTTAACAGTGTACTGTAAATCGTCGCTTTGAGGTGGTCTTTGATTATTTATTTGTGGGAAATAATGTTTTGAATCTTTAATTGAATTCTTAATTGTGTAGCTAATTACATTTTCCCTAGACAGACGTTTCTTTGTTGCCTTGCATTTTGCATTTACGCGGGCGGCTGCTTGGAGCAGACCACCTTCATTGTGTGACTGTGTATCTCTCTGCAAAGCCCAACACGCAAACCCTTGTTTAGAATGAGAATCAGAGAAGGCCTATCTGGATTGAAATGCAAAAAAGCAGCGCTTCATTCTTATCCTGGAAGAACATATTGAGTCATATTGAGTGATGTCACCAGCAATTTACTGTCAACGATTATATATTTAGTTCTGTTGAAATTATTTAGATTTTAATTTAAAAGCAGAGAAACTGCCAGGCCTGTTCCATCTCCCAAGATGGTTGGAATGCAGAGTGCTGGACTCTCATGCCATGTGGGTATAATCAGTGTGTAGCCCTGGGGCCCCATGACGGAGGGTCTTGGTCAGTCTCCTGAGATGGTCAGTGTGTAGCCCTGGGGCCCCATGACAGAGGGTCTGGGTTAGTCTCCTGAAATGGCCGGTGTGTGGCTCTGGGGCTCTGTGACAGAGGGTCAGGGTTAGTCTCCTAAGACGGTCAGTGTGTGGCCCCGGGGCTTTGTGACAGAGGGTCAGGGTTAGTCTCCTGAAATGGTCGGTGTGTGGCCCCAGGGCATTGTGAAAGAGGGTCAGGGTTAGTCTCCTGAGATGGTCGGTGTGTGGCCCCAGGGCCCCATTACAGAGGGTCAGGGTTAGTCTCCTGAGATGGTTGGTTTGTGGCCCCAGGGCCCCATTACAGAGGGTCAGGGTTAGTCTCCTGAGACGGTCAGTGTGTGGCCCCGGGGCCCCATGACGGAGGGTTGGGGTCAGGCTACTGAGATGGTCGGTGTGGCCCCTGGGCCCCGTGACGGAGGATCAGGGTTACATTCCCTGATTGTCTGTGTTCTCACTGCCAGATCATTCGGGACCGGCTCCTCCGGCATGCAGCCCACAGCACCATGATGTGGAACCGCCTTCCTGGGGGCCTCTTCGCCTTGCCGCAGTACTCCACCTACCTGGGGGACTTCCCCTTCTACTACGCCCAGTTGGGTGCGTCCTGGGGGGGCCGCCTAGGGGATTCCGGAGCCAGGTCACCAAGCCCACAGCAACACCAACTGTGGGCCTTGTCTGTTTGTAAGGAGTCGATGATAATGAGAAAATTATTATATGATCCTACAAGAAATGTTACATTATAACGTTCTGGGTTACTTACTGTACAGAACTTCATCTTCCTATAAGTACAGTGCTACTGTAGGATTAGGTTTTTAGGTTTTTATAGTTTTTGGATCATTCATTTAGCTAATTTAATGATGCCCCCCATTCCGGTATACAACAGCAGTATCCCTTCTAGGGCTGTATCTCTCCAGGATTTAACCTTTTTCCCATTTAGGAATTAAATTACAGACATTCTACACTTGCAGCGACAGGTACTCTATCTTCTATCTATTTATTTGCCTGTCCTTGGGGGTGTTATCGTGTTATTCTTGATAGATGGGATGATGCCAGTCTCTGGGGGGGGGGGCAACATGCTTATAGGCATCGCTGAATGATTTATGCATTTATTTATCAGCAAGTTAACAGTGAGTATTTAGGCGACAGAAGACTTCCTATTCTAAGCGTGACATAGGGAACAGGCTCCTTTAAGGAATGACGCAGAGCACTTGATTAAACCAGGACCAAATGTTAGCTCTGCATGTACTCACAGCATTACCACTAAGCCACCTTCAGATAACTGAGCTCTGAGTTTTGGTTTCCTTATAAATGATGGTGATGATTCTGGTGGTGATGATGAAGGTGATGGAGGTGATAGTGATGAAGATGAAGGTGATAATGTTGAAGAAGGTGATGGAGAGGATGATGCTCACGATGAAGGTGATGGTGATGTAGGTGAAAGTGATAATGCTGGTGATGGAGGTGAGAGTGATGGAGATGAAGGTGATAATGTTGAAGAAGGTGAAAGTGATAATGCTGGTGATGGAGGTGAGAGTGATGGAGATGATGATAATTAAGATGATGATGCTGGTAATGAAGGTGATGGTGATGATGCTGGGGACAGTGATGAAGGTGATGATGCTGGGGACAGTGATGAAGGTGATGATGCTGGGGACAGTGATGAAGGTGATGGTGATGATGCTGGGGACAGTGATGAAGGTGATGATGCTGGGGACAGTGATGAAGGTGATGGTGATGATGCTGGGGACAGTGATGAAGGTGATGATGCTGGGGACAGTGATGAAGGTGATGGTGATGATGCTGGGGA
>JAODLD010000144.1:5512799-5532652 GCA_026781065.1 Mormyrops boulengeri
AAAGTGAACTGTAAATGACTTAAAAACGCTTAAAACATGATATACAAACGAGGTGGAACAGTACGTTGTGTTTGTTTTAGTAGCTTAAGCTTAATTAACACAGCCTTTTGGTCTTTTTTCATTAAAAAAAAAAAAACTCTGGTACATGATCGGTACTCACATCGGCCGATACCCTGTGTTTAGGTATCGGGACCCTGGCTGCACTGAAAAGTGTGATATGTGTACCTCTAGTTTTAAGAGCAGAGCGTTATTGTCACTTTTAAATGGAATTGATTTATGCTGAGTGACGTGAACTGATTTGTGCAGTGTGAATATGGCCTTATTTCAGTTTCAGGTTTTCAGGATCAGGAATAATCAGAAAAAAATCAGAAATATTTAGTATTAATCCTTTTTAGGTTTTGTGAGGAAGGTCTACTTAACCTTGATGGTCCAGCTTTTAACCACCACAGGAATCATATGTGCTTTCATGTACTGGTAAGTCATATTACAAATATTATTCTTTAATATTATACTGTTTCATAACGAAAATATGAATATATTAATTCAAATTATATTAAATGCTCTTTATAGCTTTTGCAGTACATAATATGGTGATAAATATTACTAAAGGAGTGATATAGGGCATCTGTTAGCTTCTGCACACTGCGGATGTTGCCATTCCATCATCCAGTTTCTTATCTGGTGTAAAGAACTGGGTTTGCTCTTTCGTTATAGGAAGGAACTTAATAAATGGACACGATCTAGCTACTGGTTCACATATGTCACGATGTAAGTACTGTTTAATGCTTGGGAACACGGTAACCCTCAACAGGAGTTTAAATGTCCTCTGTGGCAGCTCTCACAGGAGAAGATGTTTCAGGTATTGTGATTTTTCTTCTCAACAGGGCAGCGACAATTGTTTGCATCATAATCCTGTCGTGCTGTGGAAACGTGAGGCGAAAAGTCCCACAGAATTTCATCTTCCTGGGTTTGTTTGTACGTACCCGGTACCCGGGCGGTATGAAGCTCTTCGCATTGTGAAGCGTGGCATTGTGTGTCCTTCTCAGTGCTTGTTTTTTCTGTGTATAGACTGTCACAGAAGGATTAATGCTGGGCTCAGTGACAGTGTAAGTGAACCTTACAGTACCTCACCGAAAAGCCACATTATGATGACTATAAACATTGATTAAACTGGGAAACAGCAGCAGTCAGGTGATAGATCGGCTCCTCTCTTTATACAGATACTTCACCGCAGACGCCGTCATGTGGGCAGTAGGAGCTACGGCACTCGTCTCCTTCGCACTGAGTGTGTTTGCGATGCAGTCAAAAGTAAGTCGTGCGTGAAATTCCAACTACGTCAGACTGAACCGTCAGTGTGTCCCCCTTGCCCCAGGTGACCAGTGTTTAGTGATGTTTAGGCGTGATGCCATGGCAATGAGCGGTTAACCAGTTGGCCGCACACTAAACCCGTTGTGGGCTTTGAAGCCGGACTGTCGCCAGAAATAACTTAAAATCATACGGGGCTTGTGGCATCATGCTGAGTCAAATATTTTTCTTAAATGAAACTGAACACTCGTTCCAGCGACTGTGAAGAGAAACTACGTGGTGGGTAATTGGTAACAGGCTGCGACAGATGGATGGCCATTTCCAGAGGGTGGGACTGGACCATGTATCTGCCTGGTGTATTGCCGGCCGGGATCCCGAGGAGTTTCGCTGTGTGGTGGGTGCAGCAACGCGCTGCATCAGGGCGTGCTCACCGACCTGACCTGACCCAACACAAAGTGATTAAGGATCAAGTCAAAAGGAGAGGTGCCAATAAATATGAACCTTTTTTATCTTAGTGGGACTTCACAGCATCGATCGGGATTCTGTGGGCTATCGGCTGGTCTTTGGTAGCATTTGGAATCCTGTGTGCTGTTTTGAGGTCACAAGTAAGTACAATAAAATCAAGTCAAAATTATTTAAACTATTTAATCATTTGCCTAATTCCAGAAATCACATATTTTGTTGTTGTTTTTTTAAACAGTACCTGAACATTGTGTACGCCTGCCTGGGAACCGTGGTTTTTTCTGTGGTGAGTACATTCAAAGTTGATTGACAGCTGTATTTATATTAGGGTGGTCCTTAAAAATGAAAATTTGAAAATGCTAGTTCTCACCCCCTGATTTTATCATCTCGTATAAAGAGAACATTTTGGGAAATTTTTTGGGCATGTTTAGAGGTTGCTCAAGTAACTTCAATGGCTAAAGTCATCTGCTGTGGGTAATACTCGTTAGTCATTCATATGATTATCTTTCTGTACTCATTTTGAATGAATTAATGCTACATTTATATAGTGTTTTTCAAACACCTAAAGTGGTTTACAGAACCAATGGGGAGCCACTTCAACCACCACTGTGTAGCCCCCACCAGCAGCCATTCTGCATCAGTTCACTCACCACACAGTAGCTAAGGTGGTGAAGGGGCAGGAGAGATTCACCAGCTGAATATAGGGGATGATTAGGAGGCCAGATTTTAAAGGGTCACAGTGGGCAGGTTTAGCCTGGGCATCAGGGTACCAGCTACTCTTTCGAAGGATGCCCAGGGATCTTTTATGACCTCAGATTTCATGTCATCTGAAGGACGACGCTATTTTTACAGCACAGTGTTCCCCTCACTCCACTGGGGCATTGGGATCCACACAGACCACAGGACCTGTTAGCCACACTAACACGTCTTCCAGGAGAAACCCAGCTTTCCTAGTTGGTCTCCCATCCAAGTCCTGGCCAGGCCCAAATCTGAACTACAGGGTCCCGGAGAACAACACACAGGGGACACTCACATGGGTGATTAGGTAACTCCAATTAACCTCAGCCCAGCCCATTGTGGGGAACACTCATACACCTCTCTCTCACAGAGACAGGCGCACACACACTCACTCTCCAATTAATCATCATGCTTTGGGAATGTGGGGGAAATTGAAGTACCTGGTGGAAACCCCACACTACCAGGGCAGAGACTTGAACCCAGATCCCAGAGGTTTAAGGCAACAGTGCTAACCGCTGCACCACCGTGCTGCCTGTATTTGGGTCATTTAAATTAAAAACAGGCCTTGAAAAATACTGTTATTAAAAAAAAAAAAAGAGAGATGGTAACCATACAATAAAATAAGTGCTTTTCTTGTTCTTTAATTTTGTCACAAATTTAAGTTTCGCATATTTACAGCGTTTTACATGGTGTTTTATTTGGTCAAATTTTATGATTCTTGATTTTTTTTTTTTAGTTAAATTGACCAAATATTAAGAAATATGATAGAGATGCTAAACTACAAAAAATAAGATGTTCAGCACATTTTCGCTAACAATCAAATGAATGACCTGTGAGGCTGAGCGTTACCGACTGTGGATGACTAAACTAGGCTTTCGCCAATTTGAATATTCGACCATAGTGTCAGTTTAACTCCACTTTTTGTTCTTATTTGTGGAAAAAAAAATTGCAGGTAAACAAATATTCTTTGTTGCCGTTGCCATTGTTTTTAGTAAGGTTTGGCTGAAATTTTGATAATTTAGTTACAGATTTTGATCTTGTTGAGCAATGTAAAACTATGAAAAAAATATTGGAATACTTTCTTACAATGCATCATGATAAAAAGGATGAGTATGTGAAAAACTGCCATTTTACAATTTGACTCATGGCTAAGGCATCACCCTAATTTATATACATAAGCACACTACATAGTAAAATAAATGCACTACCATGACAAACAGCCCTAAGCGATCAACCTGGTTTGTCTCTGCCCCCCCCCCCTTTCCCCACAGTACCTGGTGGTGGACACCCAGCTCATGCTGGGTGGGAAACACAGATACAGTGTCAGTCCCGAGGAGTACATCTTCGCTGCACTCAACCTGTACCTCGACGTCATTACGCTTTTCTTGTTGCTCCTGCAGCTAATTGGCCTGGCTCGTTAAGAAGACCCCCCTCCTCTAAATTCACAAAAAAAAAAACTTGATATCTAGTTGCTGCTTTGACGAAAATTGTGCAAAAACATTTTTAATTTGTCTTTGCATTATATACATGGTTTCTACATCTAATGCGATTACAGGGATTTCAGCAATAACATACTTTTAAATGATCGTTTTCAGAGTTTTAAAAAGTTTTAACTATGATTTGGTTTTAATTTCAGTTTTTACCTTAATAAAATTAGCTTTTATCACACAGAATTGAGAATGTGTCAACACATCTATGAATCCCAGATTCACATAGTATCCCAGGTGCCGGAGTGAGTTAGCATATTGCTTGGCAGCCAGTGAAGAAGAGGACATGGGCAGCGCTAGGCTTTCGTCCTGGTATTCTGTACTGCGGAGAGGCGCATTGTGGAAAAAACTGGGAATCTGCAAACTTGAAATCATGAAAAGTACAAGTCACATTGCAAGGTTGGGTAGTTTAAAAAAAAATCTCCTCTTACTGGCTACACCAGCTGGAATACAAAACATGCAAGCGCTGTTATATAAAACAGACATGCTTGAATTCCTCAACAAACAATATTACAGAAGTCCCACCAAGGTAAACAATCCCTTACACAGCACAGTTCAGAGAGCAGTTTTTTGTGAATGTTTATTAATTTCTTTTTTCCATTTCTTCAGTAAGTCAAATGCAGTAGATTTTAAAATTTTATTCAAATTGGAAATAAGTTTTATAGTTGGCTTGATTTGAAGTGACATTTTTGGCCCCGTTCACGGCAGTAAAAATGAACATAGCTGGGATCTTTGTCCCCCACAAGAGGTTTTATGTAACACGTGACATCATCGTGATCAGGATTTGAATACCCTAGAAACCCTTCAAGTACACATAGTAACCAACCAGCAGAAAAAACCTCCTGTGCATCAAACCACTATAAATAACACTATATTTTGAACTAATGAACTGAAATCAAAAGTTACATTAATCTTTGACACAATGAATTGGCACAATAAACATACTAAATGAAAGGCAAAAACACAGAACATTGTGGAAAACATTCTGGGAAAAAAATATTTTTAAAAAACAACCCTATAAAACATGCATTAAAAATCTTAAAAAAAAAAAATTTGGACACCGTTAGTTCCGTAAACGAACTAAATTTACTACGACATCAGGTGTTACTTTAATTCAAAGTATTTAAGAAAAATGAATTATTTAAGGTTAACTAAAGGCACACCAAAGAATTGTATAGAAAAAAAAAAAAACAATTAAGAGAACCATTTCTTTAGCAATCCTAAAGCCATAAATGTATAATTATCCATTACCAATGGCAATACATCACAATTACACTGATTAAGAAATAACATCTCCGATTGCACTTAATGGTCATGTGCACACAGTCCCACAACACAAGATAAATACACAACAGGCAAATCAAGGTTGTGCTGTGTGACCCACCCTTACAAAATAATAATACCATATCAAGAATGGATGAGCGCACAGTGCCGGGAATTTTGCCGTCTTTTAGGACCCTCTCAACTTGTATTCGTGGACAATTTGGTAAAATGATGTAAACTTCTTAACTGCATTTCTTACATAAACATTAAAAATTGGCATCTGTTGGGAAATAATTTGGATTATTGGGAATGGCCAATTCAGTCAGAAATGGACCAGAATTCACTGCAGCAGAATATGGGACCAGCAAGGAGCTGCACAACTCAGACTTTCAGAATCAAGTCTTCCTGTAGCAACATATATAAAGGCAGGAATTAGGAAAGCTACTCAGCAATTCAGATACTTCTCTAGTGCACCATCTGTCTTTATCTCAGATTTTCCAAAAATAATACCCAAAATGTCTCATCATTTTAACAGTTGTCAGTAGTGTTAGGAAATAAATTAAAAAGCTACTTTTACAGCAGTAGTTTGTCCTCAGCTTTCAATATTCCCCAGCTCGTGAACATCGCCTGGCTACAGTAGATATCAAAACCCTGTGATGAGACACACCCCAAAAGCCAGACAGCTAGCCACACCTTTCACCTGAATACTCTTCATGTTTTTGAACCATTTCAATGGGACTGACACATAAATCTGGGAAAAGAAAATAACTGCAGAATTATTTTTGGCATAATAGATGATGCTATAGTCACAAATATTCTTTGAGGAATATCTGCCCGATTGCCAGCAGTAACTGCAGGTTGGCAGCTGTTCCCGAATGCCGCTTTAAACACCTTACAGGTAAATATGCTCTTCAATGCCTCTTAGGCACCCCCATTGTTTGGATTCTGCACCAGCAGCTGTCCATGTCCCAGGCTGCAGGTGTTGCCATGCCAACCCCCGGGTGGATAGACACACCCTCTTCCCACCCCTAGCAAGGCACTGCTCAATTCAGAGCAATAATTTCAATACTGACATCACCCCCCCCCCCCCGACACTAAATCTTCATGACTATCACCCAAACAGTCAGTTTGGATGTCAAATGCTCCGATGATTATTTATCTGTATTTTCAGTAACTGCAGTCTCTGGGCACAAAAAAAATTGCATACAGTACTCTGACCTGATCATCTTATTGTACAGTAATATTCCTTTTATTTATAAAATTACTAGGATTGCGACAGACTGTGCATCGTAAAGAACATGTTTTTTTGCTTAGACTTTGCTATTCAACCTGGATATAGTTAAACAAATGGTTTTTAGACCAAGTGCACTTGATCCTCCAAGCCAAATTTGGCGCTGTTCGGTTGGAGGCTGGAACCTGAGTCACACCCAGAGGCATTGGTGTGACCAGAATCAGTGCTACTGCGGATGCTCCTATCTTCCGGTGGCATGAGCAACATTGCGTTGGCATCCATACCCACCAATTCAAGCTGTGTGGGCCTTGCTGACCCCCGCTCATCCTCTGGGGGCAGTGTTGGCACACGTTGAGGCTCAGCTACATCACCTACCTTCGGGGAGTGGGTGAGGCCCAGCTCGTCACTTTGGCGGTCAGCACCATTTCCCAGCGGGTTGGTGATGATGTCAGCGTTTACACTAGTAGGTCTGCTTTCAGTGGAGGTGAACAAGGCACTGGTCCTCCAAGAAGGGTTTTGACTACTTGCACGCTCTGGGTTAGCATAGCGGCTAGTGACGCTGGCCGGCCTCGTCGCTCCTTTGCCCCATTCCTGAAGCCCAGAGCTGCTGATGATGGCAGAGGGCGCCTCCACACCACAGGCCACAGGGTCAAGCCTAGAGGCCAAGGAGGGGTCTATCGCTGCCAGAGAGGCCTGGCCACTGATGGACTCCTGGGAATCGCCAGACAAGGGGAGCCCGGACTCCTGCAGTGAAAGCTGGATAGCCAGCAGCATGTTGGGGTCATCCTCATCCAGGGAGCTTAGGGCCTGGAGGGAAAAGGGCGGCGTTGCAGTCTCTTAGCGCGTCTGCGGCCGGAAGCAGCGGAGAGGCACCAAGCCTTCGCGGGGTAGCTAGACTCACCCCCCTGGTGCTATGGCGATGGCTTGCACTCCTGGGATCTGTGTGGGATATGACAGACCGGACCCTCCGGGTCCCGTGACAGAATGAGCTCATGTGAGAAACAGGGTCCAAAGGAGGAGCTCAATATACCAAACCATACCATCATTTTGTTTAGTCAGATAACATATTAGCAGGCAACTCCTAACTAAACTGCATTTCTGAGTTCAATGGGGCATTATAATCTGACACATTACCGCCTCAAACCTCATGCACACCAAACCAGCACTATGAATTAGACCTTCAGATCCTGTCATACCCAACGGGCTGTCCATCAGCTCGGCGGGGCCGGCCGCATCGCCACGTAGGCCGGCCGCATCGCCACGTTGGCTGCTATTCCTATGGAATCTGGTTCTCCGCCGCTGCTGCATCTCAGCAAACCCCTGTGACAGCATAGAGCCCACGGCCGTTCATGAGTCACAGAGCCCATGAATTCAAGAATGTTAACAAGGTGCTACTGCAAGACAACCAGAAGGGGGCTGCCAAGAGCCACTCCTGCTGCTGGCACTGCAGCTCAGAAAAGGCAAGAAAAAAAAAAAAAAGAGAGAACATTTAAATCACATCAATGTACCGCCAACAGGGGACCTATGAAAATGTGCCGTTCTTTACTGGGAGGGAAATTCTGAAAGGTCACTTGCCCATAAAATTAAACACAGGGCCAAATTCACTGGTGGTTACCTCCTGCTAGGAGAGGACATTTATTGCTACACGGTGGTTTGTTTTGCACATAGATCGATTCTAAAAATACCCAAATTGTGATGTTCTTGGAAAGGAATCAAAAGGCATGGAGGAGCTGGGACATTTTATCAAAATGTTGCTTAATGAGCAGAACTTAAATAGCAGAGCATGTTACAAGATGGATTTAGGAGGAACAGGGCATCATTACCTTCCCTGTGTAAAAAATAAAACCATCCTCCAAGTGAAATTTATTTACAAAGCACATTTAAAAACAACATTTGTTGACCAAAGTGCTGGGGCCTTTATCAGGGAACTGTATTTCTTACTTAGCTTGGTAATTTGTTGGACTTAAGGTTGTCTGGATGCAATGTAAGTGAACAAAGATAAAGTCCATTTAAACTGAGGTGCCTTAAATTCAACATGTGAACCAGCTAAGCAGAAATCCTTCTTTGTGACACAAGCTACCATACAGGATCACCAAAAAGAAAAAATAATAAATAAACATTGAAAAAGGCATATAAGAGAAGAGAAAATAATCACAAACACAGAAAACAAAATAAGATGTTAATGATAAGTAATGACAGAGGCACGTCAAACTGCTAATAGGATTTAAAAGCTAGTGAGCAGAAATGTCTTAAGATGGGATGGATCTTGCAGTGAGAAGCCTCACTGCAGCATTCTGAGCAAGCTGAAGGCAGGCCAGGGATGACTAGTCGATTCTGGTGTACAGGGAGCTGCAAAAATCAAGCCTTGAGGAGATACAGGCATGGATAACTATTTCTAGGTCACCTGAAGAGAGGAATGGTTTAATTTTTGAAATGGATGTGAGCTGGAAGGAACTAGATTTGCCAACTGCATTAACCTGTTTGTCAAACTTGACTCCTGGATTTTTGGCAAATGGCTTTATGAAGGGAGATAACTGACCTAGGTTAATGGAGATCTGTGTAATGGGAATCAGGTGGGCAGAAAACAACAATTTCTGATTTGGTTTCTTTGAGGTAGAGAAAAGTTTAGGCCATCCAGCATTTAATATCCTCAAGACAACTGACTAGGCTTTGTAGCTATGGCTAAAGATTTGATTTCAGGGGAAGATAGAGCTGCATGTCATCTGCATAGCAGTGGGTCCAGAGTATTCTATTAAGTGGAAGCATGTAAATGGAGAAATGAATAGGGCCTAGAATAGACCCTTGTGGGACCCCACACATGAAATGAGCTGAGGGTGAGAAATTGGAAAGTTTTGCAAAAAAGGATCTATTAAGTTAGGAGATTAAGCAATTTTGAGCAGCGTCCCTTTACACCAACCTCATCCTTCAGCCAATTTATGAGGATGGCGTAGTCTGCTGTACCTAAAGCAGTGATGAGATTGAGGAGGACTCGTAATCTACTTCCTCCCAGAATCACCTCAAAAAAAAAAAAAAAAAAAACCACTATTTCTTTTTACAGAAAAAGGGTTTTAATCTAGTAAAGGTCACAAAATTTATTGTTGAGTATAAACCAACAATAGAAATAGCAACATCATCAACATCATTAGCATGGGAAACACAGAACACCTGCGGGCCCCCAGGGCACCAGGCCGAATCCAGCCCCCAGCCCCAGATAAGTGAAATTTACTCACTACCTGCCGCTGGCTGCGTGCATTCGGACCTCTGCCTCTTTGGACACTCCCTCCGAGGTCTGACTGACTCCTCGGGGTCTTTAAATCAGGGCACAAATTAAAGAAGAGAGACAAACAAACAAAGCTGGAATGTGGGCCAGAACAGCAACCTGAGACTGGTCGGTTTGTCAGCTGACGCCTCACCTGAGGTGACACCAATCCCAGGGACTCCCAGTCCCACTCGGCACCGGTGAAACTGTGGGGTAGGAAGATACCATACTGGTTACCATTACTGTTAAGAGCAACCAGACACTGAAACAGGAAAAGGACTCTGCTCCTGCATGCCGAGCAGATATCACATAGGGTGATACAGGGCTCGAACATACAGGCGACACACAGAGTAGCGGAACACTGACCTGCGTCGCGAGGCTACAGGGGAGTCGCTGGGGGCCACACCTCGTGCCACAGAGGCCAGGAACTCCTGCCTCTTCTGCTGCACCAGGCAGGCGGCGCGGATGATCCTGTGGCGTGGGGTGCGCAGGTAGGGCCTGTTCACCTTCTGGGCGAGGTCCTCAGTTACGATCTCGAGGTCGGTCTGGAATGTAACAGGCACACAGACAGACAATACTTATACCTGGGGGTATGAGGCTTTGTAATCTTGCAGGAAAGCACAATGGTGTACCCTTGAAGGAAGCTGCTTTAGATAAAAACTGATGAAATACAACTCTGTATCTGCTCCATTTTTCATAACCACTTCAAACAGTAGAGTAGTGATGCATGCTGGGATAGGCTCTGGGGATACTCAAGTCCACCAAAATCATGGACTACAGGAATTAGAGTAAACCCACGTGGGAAGAGCATGCAAGCTCCACATGTACGTAGCCGAGGTGGGAATCGAGCTACCCCACTGAGTCCCAGCATGACTCCTGCACACCGTAACAATGCTAAACTTCAGATAGCTAAACAGCATTTGGTTAACCTTAACAACCATGACAAGAGAGTCAACTTTAGGTATATTAATACCTGCATCAGCTCAAAGATTTCCTTCTTTGTGCTTTTTGGCTCTAGGAAGAAGCCGTAGGGGTAAGAGCACTTCAAGACCCGTCGTGCCTTCAGCAGCTCACGTACGGCGAGCTCGATGAACGTGGTGTCCGGAGTGTCGCCCTCTGCTGGACAGAGAACAGAATGCGATACGTAAGCAAGGGGAACACAGACATTTCCGACGGGAATCTCGCAGACGCTGACCTCCCCTGCTACTGTATAAATACTTTACATCTAACAGGGTCTAAAAGCAGGCTCTGCTGGTTCCTAACAGAATGTACCATCAGGCACCGCGAATTAGTATGTCTCTTCTAACCTCCGGCGTAGGCACGGCTCAGCTGTTCCATCTTCTCCTTGGCGCTCTTCAGCAGGCGGCGCTCCAGCTGCATGGAAAGCGGAAGATGCAAAGCTCGTTAGACAGCAGGCATGCAGGCCGGCACCGGCAGCCAGGGGGTGCTGGCTCACCTCGTAACTGTGCTCGTGGTTCTTGTAGCGTGTGTAGTAGTGCATGAAGCGGTCCAGCTCCTGATAGCTCTTGTGCTTCCTCTCCACCTGTAGGGACAGACAGCCTGACATTTCCGACATTTGTCTCATTCTAATAAAAAAAAAAACAAAAACAAAAACATAGGATAGCAAGGAGCAGAGCTAAAGACAGACAAATTAAAACAAAAGCAGGAAAATCAATGCCTGACTGGGCTGATTAAGGTCCCTGATCTTGGTACAGCACCGGGACACTAGCTGGCTGTGGAAGCACCAGGGATTGTAGGTTAACTACCTGGGAGGGTCCTGGCCGTTTACGCTTCAGCTATTCCTCATTTTCAGTATACACACATTCAAGTAAAGTGTAAGTTGTCCAATTTCTCAAACAAAAGCATCTCCCAAGCAATGATTGGATTGGATTGGATGTGTTCCTTTGTGTGCCCAACAACAGGCTATTATTTAGTCAGCAATGTGTTGGTTTACATTTAAAGGAAGTTGTCCTTTTTTGTGAAGCCTGTGATGTACCATTGACAGTCTACAAGGCTGGCTGGATCGCCATGCCCAGGCAGCACTCGGGAGAATCATCAGTCACACACATTCTGTGGACACATTTCCAGGAGTCTATGATATCATTTGCACATTGTTCTTTCCGGTAACCATGGTAGCGGTGGCAGGCCCCCTGACCTCGGCTGTGAGCTCCTTGGACTGCTCCTCCAGCTGCTGGATGACCTCGTAGCGCGTGCAGCGGTAGTATCCTCCTGTCGATGAGCTGTGCTTTTTCCATTCCTCCAGACAGATCCAGCAGAAGTCATATTTGCACTGGGAGAGATACAAAGCACCGCGTCTAATGTTAAGGACTCACTACGAATCGATCCCCGTCAGGGTGGAATAGCGAAACGTGGTCTCTGTGTCAAACGGGGGGGCCAGGAAGGGTCCCCCCCCACGCAGACAGTCAATACGAGGTCACGCCCACTCTACTGCTCTTGTCCAGACAGGCTGTGATGCTACAGCCAGGAAATTGTGGACCACTATCCATCTACCGCCCACTCCATCTACCAACAGCGTCCTGGAGAACTGCAGATCTGAACTGGCTAAAGATGGACCTTCATCCACAAGGGTAGGACAGTTTAGAATGACAGGGTTTCCAAAAGCACTCTCTCTGGCACCCCATGACCCTGTCCAGGAAAAGCGGGTGGGTGGGTGGATAGATGGATTGATTGATTATTTAGTGCATCAAATGAATTAGTTTAGTTTTCTTCCTCAGTTCGGTGGAAGTAGGCGACTTAGAGTGGATGGTCCTTTGAAGTTTTAAAGTGATGCATATATAAGTTATGCTTCTTTGATGGCTGGGGATGTTCACAAGTACCCTCGTGTTAGAAACACCACTCATTCCTGCCCCCCCAGTTTCAGAGCACTCATTCTGCATATTCTATGAACACCACAAGAGTGAGAGATGATTCTTCAGGCAGCAGAAATGACTTTTAAAAGGACATTTTAAATTTTCAACAGGTTGCATTTGCACTCCAAAGTGATCTGGGCGTAATGAGTCCTGTGGTCTTCTTACTGACGCACGGCTAGGTCTTCATTAACGAAATGCAGGTCCATCTATCAGGCCCTTGTTTCAGGGAAATCTAAACATCTGCATCACCTGATGTTACATTAGGGTCAATAAAAGCATCAATCAAAAAGGAAATGTGCATTTCCATATCACATTAATATTACATCCACAACAAGATGCAGATTGCACAGGTCTGCAATAAACAGCAATGAAATTCCAGGAATAACCTGAACAAACAATATAGTGATGTGCATCTTTGGCATGTGACAAGGTAATAACCCAGCCACGAGTGGAAAGGATGCTTGGTGCAAACCGAATTATCTGATGATTGAGTATGTTACTGTCATGGCGATGATCCCACTCCTCACGACTCCCGCATTTGCTATCCCTAACAACCACCAAGGACTTATCCCAGAAACACGATTCCTGCCAAGGCTAAGGATTCCAGCGGATCCAGCTGTACCAGGAAGCACCCTCCCATGGCAAGAGTGGGGTGGAGCAGCTCCTCCATACCTTGGCGCATTGCATGTGGTTGCAGCCCTCGTTCTTCTGGATGGGTGACTTGCAGCTGGGGCAGGGCTTGGAGTTGGTAAGCAGCCACAGGCAGTTGGCAGCATCCTCGCAGGCCTCACTCACGCCGGCCACTTCTCAACAAGGGAGAGAGAGTCAGAAGCACTGGCCTCGGGAACCCAGGAACAAGTTACCGAAGGGGGCGTCCTCACAGGACACGTTTAAGCATCTGACACAGCAGAGGCTACAGGAGACGCTATTCAAGTGGAAGATACATCAGGACACACAGCATATTTACAGACAGACGAGCTGCATCTGACAACCAAATAGGGTGCAGAACATTCACGCCAGAAATGTAGCAAACCCTGCTGCATTTTTATGGCAGCATTTCCCAATCCGCTCCTCGGGGACCTGAAGACGGTCCACGTTTTTGCTCCCGGTAGGAAGCAAAAATGTGGGCAGTCAGGCAGGAAGCTAAGAGGGAGCAAAAACGTGGACCGTCTGTGGGTCCCCAACAACCGGCATTGGGAAACACTGTTTTAAGGAATTTCCCTCCCGAAGTAAGAAGGTAAGTCAGTCCATCGTCATATTCATGAGGACGCAAGTAGTGGATTGTCCATGGGTGTGTATATCACAGCATGATTCATATTTGCTTCAGCAGGGGAAAAAAAAAAAAAAAAAAACATCTGAGTATCGGGTCACAGAAAAACACCCAGAAAACAGAGACATGCACACACACACACACACACACACACACACACCATCTATAAACCAGGTACATACAGTCAGGTATACACAGGAAGACACTTACACTCCTCTGGCTTCATCTCAGTCACTTTCTGGAGCCACTTGGTCCAGGTCTGGCAGTCGCAAGGCTCGTGGGCCTCTCCGAAACACTCCCTGCAGACAGGAACACACACTGCACAGCTGATAAACACACACACACACAACTTTTGCTGGTAAAGTCCAAAGCAGCAGCACCTTCACCCATCACCAGAGAGAAGGAGGAGGTCTGAATGCACTCCATAAACAAACACAACAAGAGAACTGCTATCAGCTCCTATCAGCATATAGTGCAGAATGGGGGGGAATCAGCATAAGTGAACAACTGTGTGAACCAAAACAGACATGGTAACGTCTATATAGACTCTGCCCCTGGGGTCACTATGTAGCATATAGACCACCCCGGCCTGCTACGAGGTGGCGGACATGCATGAGCACGGCTCGGGAGCAGCGTGCTGACCAGCAGAACAGGTGGCCTCTTCCACAATCCACGGCGGGCGCCTGCAACACGGGCAGTGGCTCGGAGGAGCCGGCATCGGGGCCGCGCTGGGAGAGCCGCACCGCCCGCTCACAGCCCGCCCGGGGACACCAGCGGATCAGCGGGTTATTCTCCACAAATGCCTGGGGAAAGGGGGGGGGGGGGTGCAAAGTGAGTTAAACCAAGACACCCCCCACAGGAGGAGCCAAACATACTGCTGTCGTTTACTTTTTTTAATGAGTGAGAAGAGACTCCCTATTTTACATCAGGGCCAACAACAGAGGAGCTGTTGTAACAAACCCCCAGTCAGGGCTAACATTGCTGGGGAGATTATATAGCTCAAGCCCCCCCCGCACCACAAAACACAGTCAGTAAGTTTACATGCACTCTAACAAGATTGAATTATTGTGTTAGTCCGACTAAAACCGGACTTTTGAAGTACATGTAAGCATGTTAGTCGGACTGAAATCGTACTACATTGAATTTCTCAAAGTCGGATCAAGACACCCAGATAATGCGACTGGGAGTCGATTTACTCCTGCATGTATGCATTCAATCGGACTGAAACTGCCGTAGTCACTCCGCGCATGCACCACAGTGTCCCCCCCCCGGGCTTTAACCCGGAAGTTACAGAAGAAACTGTAACATAGAAGAAGCATGAAGCACAGCAGAGGTTGAGATGTTGGCATATTCCAGCACCATACGGCGGTTATTTCGGATAACACCATAGCCACAAGGCTTGTTTGTAAAAAATAAAATAAAATTTAAAAAAAGTACAATGTACAGCACGTACAAAATGAACAGCGCTGTAAAGCTGTCCAGTTCACCGCTCAACTAAAGGGTGCTTTTCTACTGCACCAGGTACCATACAGAACTTTGGTACTTCAAGAAGGTAAGAAAAGTACGGTACTTCAAGGTGTTTGTTTTCCACTGGCATAAAAACCGGTACCAGCACCAAATGACATCACATCACGAGGTGGGGTATTTTGTACTGAATTCTAAAGATGGTTGTATTAAGATTGGTTGACATGCAATATTAATACCAACATTGCAGCTTATGCAGATCCAATTCTTACACAGCTAGTCAGCTAGGTTAAGATCAGGCTTTTTCTAACCTTCAGTTTGGTATGGATATTATAGCGCAGGGAGTTTAAGCCTCACTAAAATATTTTCACTCTGTCATAGGAAAAAAAAATGCAATTTTGCAATTTTAATGATTATTCCTTTTCAAGATTATCTAGTATATGTATAAAAATCAATTTACTTCTGTTACTTTTGCATGAGCGCCGTGTCCGTTTTTAATTTTCACCCTGGATTCAAATAACATTCCCTCAGAATGCCAACATGGATTTAGGAGAGGTAGATCTTGTTTAATCCACTTGAGTTCTTTGAGGAAGCTACAAGAGAAATTGATCACAAAAAGGCCTACGATGTGATTTACTTAGATTTCCAGAAGGCCTTTGATGTTGTCCCTCACAAACGGCTCTTGCTTAAGCTCAAAGCTGCAGGGGTTTTAGGAACTGTAGCAGCTTGGATCGAAAGCTGGTTAACAGACAGGAAGCAACGGGTAGTTATTAGAGGCACAATGTCGAAGTGAGCCTGAGTTCATAGTGGGGTGCCGCAGGGTTCAATTTTAGGACCAGTATTGATCCTAATTTACATTAATGATACTGACACCAATACACACAGTAAACTGGTTAAACTTGCAGATGACACCAAGGTGGGTGGTATGGCAGATACTAAACTAGCAGCACAGAGGCTCCAACGGGATCTTGATTTAATTAGCGAATGTGCTGATACCTGGGAGATGAAATTTAACATAGATTAGTTAAATTTAACAATATTAGTTTAAGTACTAGAACTCGTGGCCATAGGTGGAAATTAGCGGGAGAACATGTTAAGAAGTGATTTCTCAAATTCAGTTTTACACAGCATGTAGTTAGAGTATGGAAGAGTCTTCCTGTTAGTGTAGTGCAGGATAAAACACTGGGTTCCTTAAAATCGTATCTAGCTCTGATTTAATCAACACTGAGCTATTAGTTCTCCTCAAACGAGCTTGATGGGCCAAATGGTCTCCTCGCATTTGTAAATTTTTTATGTTCTTGCTCTTTCAATGACTCCTAGACGGGTTCATGGGAAATTTATGCTGAACTCCCATTTTGTTTCATAAATACCCCAATATTTATGACAACAAAAATCGCATTGCAATATTTGAAAATTTTCCAATACTGTGCTTCATAGTATATTATAGTAGGTCAACCGGAAAACGCCCAATACTAACAAGCTGAAATGAGCCATATCACCACCTATTGTAGTGGAGTCAGACATACTTCGGTCAATAAATCGATTCCCCTCCCATGCATGTACCCTGGGACAAGGACAGTAGTCTGATTAAATGGCAGAGTTGAGCTATAATCATAGCTCAACTTAGCTGTGCATATAAATGTACTGAGTGTTGATAGAAATATTGTCAATGTAAACACTGAATGATCCCATCTCCTGACAAAGAGCCACGGTGTCATTTTCACTGGCCTCCCCACCAAACATCTACCTTTATATCAAACTGGAGGTAACGCCTGTCCATCTCCCGGGAGACCACGCTCTCGATGATCTCCACGGGAACCAACTGGAAGCAGTCGTGTGCCGGGCAGCGGATGCCGTGAGCAACACCTTCTTGGATCTTCAGGTTCAAAAACCTGATGGACAAATACAAAATGATGTGAAACATGGTGACCGGGCACTGGACGAGTGTGCTGCGAGCTCAGGCACAAACTGCTACAAAGAGGCGTCAGTTACAAAGCACACAACCACAAAAAAAAAAAAAAAAAAACACAGGGAAACGTAAAAATCAATCAACATGGACACATTACCCTTCCCAGCATGCTCTGCAGAACTCGTGTCCACACGGCATGTCCACGGGTTCCTCAAACTCTGAAATGGTGCACATGCAAATGCCGCACTGCAAGGGGGAAACGGGAGATTCAGCAACAGAAGCAGACACGCATGTCACAGAGCTTTCAGAAGCCATCAAAGCATCGGCAGAAGCGAACATATGCGGTCACTGAGATTTATGGAAGCATTTCATTCCCTGGAGGACAAATGACGTAACCAAGCAAACAGAGTATTGAAAGAGTGAGAGGTCTATGTGGCATAGTGCCCTCCAGTGGCTGAAAGGGGTAGGCATGGATGTGAAATCATAAAAGTGTAGTGCGCTACTATAGACAAACTTTTAAAAACACTTAAAATACACTGTACAGTCACTTCAGTTCCCCATCATTAAAGTACAAGAGCATGCAGCAGAAGGTGCATAAGCTGAACTTGGGTGTGAGGCATGGCTCCACCTAATTCCAGGCACAGTAATTAACGAGTGTGCCAATTGCTTTCTGCTAATAGCAGGAAGAAGCCTCAGCAACATGGCA
Organism: Mormyrops boulengeri; assembly: GCA_026781065.1. NCBI lineage: Eukaryota > Metazoa > Chordata > Actinopteri > Osteoglossiformes > Mormyridae > Mormyrops > Mormyrops boulengeri. The sequence continues at coordinate 5,530,764 of JAODLD010000144.1, forward strand.
GACCTATAATGATGTGTGAAGTTAAAGCACAGTCAGGTAACTGGCTCATTTTCACCAAAATTGTGCCAGAACCGGTGCCGGGCTTATTCCCAATAGAGAACTGGTTACGTGCATTTCCACCACAAAAAACTGGCCCTGAGCAAGAAAAAAAAAAGAAAAAAAAAAAAAAGGTCCAGCATGGCACCACAGAAAAGCTGAATTTGCTACCATAACGACAGCGAAAGTGGGAAGGGCTCTCTTATTCAAACCGTCGCCGCATTTTTTTTTTGGTTCAGCAGCTTATATAAACTTAAAATTCGAAACAGATCAAAATAAATCCATAAAAACAGGGTTAAAATGAACCTTTATTTTACTCTCACTTCCGCCTATGTAACGTTTCTCGTCCGTTAATTTTTGAAACCGGTGGAAATGCAGGCAGGTTCTCAAAAGGCACCAAGTTTGAAGCAGCCCAGAACTGGCACCAGCACTGTTGGTGGAAACCGGTTCAGCACGCAAAGAACATTGAGGAGAACATCAGGGAACATCACAGAAGGGCCTCCTCTATACTGCCAACGTGACAAAAAGGGAGTCATTAAGGAGTCTTAAGTAAGCCTAAGCTGAGGGCCTCAGGAAGAAGCCTCATAAAGCAGCCTGACCAAGGTCCCAGTCGAAGGGGCCAGGAGTGAAGCTACGTCAGATAACAGGAGGACGCTGGTGCTCCGTCAGCTGCAGAAACGCACTGAGGGGGGGCAATATGAACTGCACACTGCAGTCTGCACAAAAGCAGCCACTGTTCCCCAACAATACAGACAGTGATGTGCGAGGATGCAATTGTTCATCCGGCTGCTTGACGTTACGTGCAGAACAAGGAGAAGCTTTCAGCGCCCCAAACAAAGATGACCACAGTGAAACTGGCACACTTCAAGTTTCCTCGTTCTGCTTAACCATCTGCCAAAACTGATTTTAAAAGCACATTTGCTGAATTTGATTTAGATTTCTGCTTCACAAAAAGGGCACGTTCCGTTTCGAAGACAGCCAGGCTCAACTCACTGAGGTCGTCTCCTCTGTTCCCGGGGGGCTGATGTCGTCGGGTGACGTTGCTGAGGATGGGGCAGTGCGGGGGTTCCTGGGCGACGGCAAGGTGTCCCAGGCATTATAGCCACGAGGGGGCGGAGCAGGCATCTGCACCCCGGAGCGACGGCAGCAGCTCTCTGCGCTGGACATCCAAGCTTCCAGCAGCTTCTCCCTGTCCCAGTCTGAGAGGGGGTACCCAAGTCATCATTTATTCCCATCTCAGAAGGGAACATCTGGAGATGTGGGGTTACAGAGCAGGTGACGGTAGGGGGGATTCGTACCATGAGCCCGCAGCAAGGCCTCGGCGGTGAAGAGAGGAACCTGCAGCATGTCAGCGGTCTCCACAATGAGCACATCCTTTAAGCGACGCAGGTCCTGCGGTCCCAGACCCTCATAGAGCTGCATGGAGGAGGAGGAGGAGGGTAAGCTATCTGTGCTGCAATTATGCCTCCAGGGGACGTACAGCGAGAGCAGGAGCTTCATCTCAGAGACTCTGGTCCCTAACCTTACAGACTGGTCTACAAAAACCTGCACTGTCACGCGGCTCTCTCGAACCAGCGGTAGGCACAGCAAAGGCGAGCCCCACCTCCCCACGGTTCAGGTCCGCGTATTCATCCTCAACACCCTCGGGGTCCCCAGAGAAAACCATGAGCGACTCGAGGCTGAGTGCCAGCCGGCGGTGGCCCCGCCTCTCCAGATCCCGGAGGGGGCGGGGGCACTTGCGTCGGGGCCGGTTCCCGCCCGCCCTGCCCCCGGGCTCGCCCTCGGTCGCCCTGTCTGGGGCTCGTGGCTCGCCTGCGGTCCCTCCGGCTCCGGCTCAGCGGTCGCCTGTGGGT
>JAODLD010000144.1:5547909-5575767 GCA_026781065.1 Mormyrops boulengeri
CACATCCCAAAGACCTTCAATGAGGTTAAGGTCACAACTCTGTGGTGACCAAGTCATGCATGAAAATGATTCCTCATGCTCCCTGAACCAGTCCTTGACAGTTCGAACCCAATGAAACTTGGCATTCTTGTCCTGGAATATGCCCATGCCAACAGGGAAGAAAAAATCCATTGATGACGGATGGAGGTGTAACCTGGCCATTCAGTAGATTCAGGTACTCGGCTTCACTTTATTGCTGCATAATGTTGCTGAGCTGTAACAATGATCCAGTCATTGACTCGTAAGTATTTGCTGATATAAATTCAAATGGCAACCTTTTTTTGGCCAGGCAGTGTATTTTCAATATATTATTCATATTTATACTAATACACAATATATTGCAGAATACATAAGGAATTGCTGGTTCTCACATACATGGAATATGAATATATTTCATTTTATATTTAATACACTACAGAATATACAGATGAATTTGTGACAAATACATACTGTGTACACACATATTTGTATATATGGTGGAAACCGTTTACAGTGATCACGTCTGTCTGGGTGAATTTGATCACTATAAGCTGATGATCATTATAACCGATTTTTTCCCTTTTTTATGTCTCAGGCAGATCGCCATCTAACTGACATTTGTATATTTATTACACGAATATGAGGTAATAAAGCGGACAGCATCACTACTGAATTTTATTGGCTCTTTCAAAATACAGTACAGCTGTGTGAAACTCTTTTCAAATCACAGTATCTCACAAATTAAACTGAACTGTGTATAATTACATTAGCCTCAGGTAGCTAGCCAGAAGCAGTCAGGTTACGACAAGGCAAAGTAGGCAAGTAAAAAAAAGAATTCATATAATTAACATTTTTTCCATATGTTGTTATGCATAAGAAGACCCAAAATAAACATTGTAAGCGGACTCCTTGATTACTATAAGCAAATTATTTAAATATTATTTGTACAGGAATGATTCTATCCCAAGCTTTTTGATCCATATAAGCGAGGAACAGGTTGGGTATATTACAATTAACGGACACTAGACAGTAAACAGTAACAAACAACGAGGACTATTAACACTAGAAGAGATTAAGGAACACAAGTAAAACAGAACATAAAGAACACATGGGCAGGATAACCATTAACAAGAACTCAAAAGGAAAGACATATTAAGAATGCCAGACACCAAAGGATAAAATAAAATCAATATATTAAGCAAAGAACTCATGAAAGAATAAATGTCTGCCTCTAAACCACATGCCGAGCCCATTGAGCCACGCAGTGGTCTGGGGAGCAGGGAAAACACGTAAGGGCAACCAAACAGGATGGCCACCAGGAACTGCTGACCAAACGGGGAAAAGGCACACAGGGCAGAGCCATACGGGCACCGACCCTGACACCTTATATAACCACAGACTAATGGGTAATCAATCAAGAAAATTCTTTAATTCTATGCTGAAAAATATGAAATAATTTTATATACACGAGTAATGATTATAAAATACAGTAACTCAAAACCATGTTGTCAAACTTACTACTTATTTGGCTTTCAGCCGTTGACCTTTAAACATGAGCCAGAGGTCCAGAACAAGGAAAGAAAAGAAATAAAAGAGCCAAAAGAACAGTCTGCTATGCTGTTTAACAGTCCATATTGTTTATTCACTTATTTAAACAAGGTGTGGAACACATGAAACGAACAAGAAATGAAGAAGAGCCTGTTATCCTATTTAACTTGCTCCTACTTGTCCACACTCCTTATTAGCTTCACTTGGTGCCTCAACTTAAAAATTCTTGGGTATTTGTTTTTCTTATATCTGATATCTTGGCCCCTACATGGTGGTATACAACAGCATCTGAGGAACAGAACAATAACAAATAATTAGACATTCAAAAAAGACAGCAGAAAATATATCAATATCCATAATTTCTACGTTAAATCATGAGCAAGCCATCATTCTGTGACTAAAGTTTCTAAATACAATTGAAGAACCAGATAATAGTAACTTTGAAAAAAAGTGTTAAGTGCTTAGGGAAACTTTTAAGCCGGTTCTAAATCAGGGACACTTTGGTTTTTTTGAAGTGGGGTTGTTAGGGGTAAGGCTGGGCGATATGGCAAAATATTTTATCGTGATATTTTTTTTATATATTTTTATCTATACGACACGCAACATGCTTATATTTTATTATTAAACCTGGCCGACAGATGGAGCTTTCATTTTCCAGAATAACATACAATGTAATGCTCACACACACGCATACACACCAATTCTGGCTCCCTCCAGGTGTTTCACTTGATATATGACGGTGTCATGAGGAGCAGTTTTGGGCATAAATGAGAGGCATATCTACAAGCTACACTGGTTAGCCTAGTTATAAAATTTAGTTGCACTATCGCCAAAACAACTACATACAGGCGAAGCAGTTCACAAGTTTGACTCTGGGCACACATTTTTCCTTCCGGTGTTCTGACGAGTTGAGCTACCTATCGAGACGTGCTATCGAGCCTTTCTGCGCATGTGCACTTCCACCGTCTTCGGATTAGGGTTAGGTTTTAGGGGGTTGGGGTTAGGGCTTTAGGGGTATTTTTGGGGTTAGGGTAAGGGCTTTGAAGACTGATAAAGTCAACGATACAGCTAGCATTGTGTTCAAAATAAAGAAAACAGCGTTAATTTACATTATGTCACCATATTAAAAACTGGTGATATGACTCCCGCCGCCCCCGTTGATTTTTTTCCCGTCCCGTCCTAGTCCTGTGATTAACACTGAAATTGACACCCATCCCGTTGGATTCCCGAAAAAAATGTCAGCCTCTAGTTGCAGCAAAACGAATTTTAGTCACCTACAAAAATGCCCACATAAAAATCAATATCACTTTACGTGTACGCTATACCTAGAATAAGTCGGGCCAGAATCTGTGCGCCAGTCATACGAAAGTGCACCGTGATTGGACGGCTAAAGCGGAAAGTTTTGGTCAAACGAGTGCTAGCCAATCACAGCGCGGTGTCGGGAAAATGACCGTTAAAATTGTAGATTGGTAAGTGGCAACAATGCACGTTTGAATTTGCCGAATAAAATGTCGAAGTATCGGTATGCCCTTAAGGTTGAGTAGGATAACAGACTGTTCTTCATTTATTGTTATTAAATATAAAATGATATTCTGTATATTTTCAACATAAGATATGAATATCTGTTTTGTTCAGTTAATGTATCATTATCAGTTAGCATAGCTAAGAGCAACGTTTTATAAAATTTTATAAATTAACCACGGAATCAGAAAACTAAAAAAACTATATATTGACAGTTATACAGGGAAATATGTTTACTTTGCATAAGGGTAAATACATAAACACAGACATTAAGTTAACTCATGAAAGATAAATTAATTTTCAATAAAAGTATTTCATTATATTGCCATATATATATATATATATGTATGTATAAGTAAGGGTATGGACTTGGTGAAGCAGAAAATGTTTGGCTTCATTGAACATCCTTTTGCCAACCCAACGTCAGTTACCGTCCGTAACACCCAAGCGTGCTGCTGTTTTGCACAATATTTTGTTAGACATAATACACCAAATAAAACGGTGTCCTTCCCAGTGTAATTTCCTCCCAGCGTCAAGTGACGCATGATTCCGCAGCCCTGCTGAAATAAAGTTTTTCCTTTTTAGAAACATAACCGAGGAGAAAAGACAGGAATACAATTTTATATTAATTTAAAAATCATTTTGGGTTTATTGGTTTTGAATGTGGGGAATTTGTGACTTGACTATTCATACATAACACAAAAATAAAACTTAAATTCTCACATAAACACAGTATATAATTACCGAAAGTGCTGTTAAAATCATTTCACTTGTTCTTGTACAGCTGATTGTACAGGCGAAATAATTTTTTCTCCAATCAATGTTGCAACACAAATGTAACTACAGATCAAAACAGTTTCTTACGACATAGTGACGCAAAATCGGGGTCTTGCGTTCTAAACGCATTATCGTTATATTGACGTAGAAGTCATTTGTTGGCCATTTCGGTGAAAAGAAGCAAGAGAAATGGAGCGAGAAATGATGCCCCCGGCTTTCAAAATTTTCAACGAGCTGCGGCTCGCCGGAGAGCTCTGTGATGTGGTCCTTGTGGCCACTGATGTTAAATTCGAAGCCCACAGAATAGTTCTGTGTGGCTGTAGCCCGTTTTTCCGGTACGTAGCTGTGACCTATATCTGCTAATGATGCCCAAACAACAGAAAGTCAGGTTTTTCTCTCTTTAGTAATGACCTCTCCCTGACAATAAGTCTGTATGATAACAGAAAGTGTCTTAAATGCATTATTGTGTTATATTAGTGTAGTATAGGGTTCATAAGAAATATTCGTGTGCAGCAATTACTAAGTGTATCACCTTAACTTTTGCCATATAATAAATATAATAAAAATATAAAAAGTGGACCATGTCGGTCCAAGTGATAAATATTTGAGGAGGAGCCAGAAATAGAAATGACGGCCCCCGGTCCCTAGTTCTTAAGTACCTATGTGATCATCTGTGGCAGGAGGTTCGGTCAATTTTCATTTGGGGGTCCCTGGTTAAAAAGAGTTAGAAAGCCCGTAATTTAACTGTCTGCAAAACCCATATTTATTAAATGAGTCACATCTGGATTGTTATTCAGGGTGATGTTCACTAGTGGCTGGAATGTTCCGGGAAAGCGCGAGTACGAATTCCCAGGCATTTCCCCAGAAACGATGAAGCACATCATCGAGTACGCCTACACGTACTCTGTGCTCATCACGGTCAACAATGTGGAGGGTCTCCTGGCGGCCGCTGATGAGTTGAACATCCTGGGCATTGTGCAGCTCTGCAGTGACTTCCTTCTTAACCAGCTCTGTCTTGAGAATTGCGTTGGCCTTCTCAAAATCGCCGATATCTACAGTCTCAATGAGCTGCACCAGTCTGCCTTCAGCTTGATCCTGAAGAACTTCAAGGAGGTCGCCAGCACCTCAGAGGTGTTCCCGGAGCTCACCCTGCAACAACTCTGTGACATCATTGAAAAGGACGAGCTGAACGTCAGACAGGAGGATGTGGTCTTTGACGCCATCCTCCGCTGGATCAAGCATGAGCCTGCCAGCCGCAAGGCCCACCTTTCAGTGCTGTTGCCCAAGGTGACTATAATTATGCAATGTTCTCACTGAAATGTGGACATAACACAAAACCACTAATTCAGTGAAGTCCTTATTACTGTAGCTAGAGACTAAGTCCTATAAATCTACAAGCTAGGCTTCCAAGTATTACACCCAGCAGTAGAGTCTAACAAACAAATTAATGGAAAACCTAATACACTCAAATGTCTTACATTAAACAAATGTTAACTGACATAGCTGACATTTTCAATGCTAAAGCATTATGAAAATGAGAGATTAATATTTGGCCTTGCTGTTATATCCTTTATATGAAGAGTTACTCTTTTCCAGAGATACACAAAAAGCACTAAGGAGCTCATGGGAATTCTTTTGTTCTGGTTTCCTGTGTAGGTGCGGATGGCTCGCATGGATCCAGAATATTTTGTGAAGACTGTTAAAAACAATGATCTAGTGAAGGCTGATGTGGCGTGCAGGCCCATTGTCAGCGACATCTTGAAGACCATGTATGAACTCGACTTTAAAAGTCCATGTTCTGACTTTCAAAACCCACTGATCTGCCCACGGCTGCCTTCTGACATCTTGCTGACCATTGGTGGCTGGAGACACCGCCCAACCAATTGGGTCGAAGCCTACGACAGCCGGGCTGACCGCTGGGTGGATGCCACGCAAGAGGAGATGGCCCCCTTGTCCTTCCACGGCACCGTGTACCTCAAAGGATTTGTATACTGCATCGGGGGGTTTGACGGCCGGTCCTGCCTCAATACCGTGCGCAGATTTGACCCCATCACACGGATGTGGCAGCAGGTGGCCCCAATGAACTCGTGCCGCTGCTATGTTAGCGTGGCTGTGCTTGACGGCTTCATTTATGCCATGGGCGGCTTAGACGGCTCCAGGTGCGTCAACACAGCCGAGCGGTATAACCCAGACACTGACGAATGGACCGTAATCCAGCCAATGAACGATAGACGGAGCGATGCCAGTGCCACCACACTACATGGCAAGGTGAGTCAAAGGAAAGGCGTCCAACTCTGTTTACCCAGATTTTCCCCTTGAAATTGATTATTTTACACATTCAGCAGCTGTCTTTCTCTTCGTATTGCTGTTTTTAGTCCATAATTGCTATGTTCAGTAAGTTTAATTGTTTGGATTAAACATAAACGACCTGGCATTTTTGGTTTGCATTAGTGGCCCATTGGTTAGGCCTGTGGTGTCATAGTTTATAAGTGCAGGCACTGAGTCCTGACCTGGCTCTATGTTTGTGCAATTCGTCCCACTGTCCAAGACTTGTGAGATAGACGAACTGGTGATCCCACACCAGGTTTCTTCAGTTTCGGTCCTGGAGGGCCAGAATCCAACACAGTTTGTAGATTGTTCAAACATACCTACTAAACCTGGAAATGAACTGAGTAAAGTATGTTTGAGCAGGGTGATCTGCAAACTGCATTGGATTCTGGCCATCCGGGACTGGAATTGAGGAACTCTGTTTTAAGGCTGGTTCATATTTCTCTGCACAAGCGCAACACTCGTGTAGCAGGCGTTCTTCCACGGAGGCGCACAATGATGTCAATCGCGTCATAAATATTCGAGTGGACACGTCCTCTAGTACGGGTGTGGAGTATGAACCAGCCTTTACACTATCCATAGCACGTACTTTCATGTTTGTGTCACAATGAAGTTTTTGTGTAAATCCCCTAACTTGTGCCTTGTGGATTAGGCTCCAGGTTCACCAAGACCCAGTACTGAATGAACTTTTATGGTAGATGGATGGATTCAACATGCATTAGCAAAATTTATTCTTCCTAGATCTCCATCCCCAATCATATACAGCATAACAGTTATCATATTTAAACTGGTTTTTCTAGATATACATCTGTGGGGGCTTCAACGGAACTGAGAGTCTTTCTTCTGCTGAGTGCTATGACCCACTCACTGACCAATGGACCGCAATCACTCCAATGAGCACTGTCCGACATGGAGTTGGAGTCGTGGCTTATAAGGAGAGAATCTATGTGGTAAGTGACTCCTTTTTGTGTCCAGCCTCACGCTTTATTTGTGAGAATCACAGTTTTTTGCCTTTGCTGCCGTGTCATGAATTGTGATGCCCTTAAATCAAACAAAAGAGTTCACTGTCAGAAATAACCTGCTGTGAAGGTTTATCTGGATACACATAAAAATCATGTCACCCTCTTTAGCCTCCCTGCATTAATTTCTGGGTTGTAAATGAATATGCTGGGGTAAAGCTTAGATTCTCTAGAATCAACTCTACATTCTGTAGATGCCGACATAACTGGTCAGATTGTTGTTTTTTTCAGTGTATGTGTAACTGCAAGTGTAATTTAGTAATAATAATAATAAAAGCATAAGATAGCAGCTCATGGAGTCTGTTTTGATGGTTCACAGTTGTCACTAAAATGTACAAGTTTTCCAGCTAAAATTTCTTAAGGAAGTGTTCATGACTTCGCTCATGCCTTTGGTATCCGAGTAACCACTTACCTTTGGCGTCTCCTAGGTGGGCGGTACCAACGGGTCTCGGTGCCTGCGGAGTGTGGAGGCCTATGACCCTCTGACCAATCGGTGGCATGCTGCGGCCCCCATGTTCATGCCACGTGCAAATTTTGGCATCGAGGTCGTAGATGGCCTGCTATTCGCGATGGGCGGAACCAATGGCTTCAAAGTCTCTAAGAAGGTGGAGTGCTATGATGCAGAGACGGGCAGCTGGTACCGCGCACAGGACATGTGCACAGCCAACAAATACTTTAGCTGCTGTGTAGTGCCTGCGCTTCCTGGCATCATACAATATGCTGCACCTCGCTAGTCCCTGATGGCCACCAGGAGGAGACAAACCCAACTGCCCCCAACAGTCCCCACCCACCCCGAATTCTTTCCCTAAAATGTACAGAGCTCACAGAATATCTTGGGGCGCTTGCTTAATTTTGTAAAAATGTTACAAATTCAATGGTTTCATAACAAAAGTCCATTGACAAGTGTTTAACACATCTGCACATGTCTTCTGCGGAGACATTTTCTTTTTATTAAGTGTCATAATTTTTTGACTGACTCATTAAGCTGCCATTTTGCTATTAATTGCAGTTGTGGTAGCTACTTAACACAAATGTTTGGTACTTTATGTTACTGTAAAGGTGCGACTAATTAAAAAAGCACCCACATGAGACTACTTTCAATAAACTTTTTTAAAGTCAGAACAGCTCTTTTAAAATTATAATTTTGGTTTCAATTTATTACTACTTGAAACGAATATTTTGAATGAATGATTTTTGTTATAAAACCAATAAATTTGCAGTATTTTTACTGAATTAAACAAGTGTCCCCAGACTTCCTGTGAGTACTTTAGATAAAGCAATACCTGAAGTATCCTGCATCTCTGTTCATTTACCTGTTGACAAATTTAATTTTAATTTATTTGAGTTTTTGATGGTGTTACCTAATACAGTGCAGCATCAAGGTGAAGCTAAAGCCTTTTTAGGAAGCACAGGGGGACAGAGTGGGTGGGATACCAGTCCATTACAGGACATACTCTCACAGTGGGCGGATTAAAAACATGCAGAGCTGGGTATGGAAGTCAAACCCCTAATCCTGGAGGTGAATCTACAATTTCACCCACTGAACCACTATATAAAGAATATACATCATGTTTAGTGTGTTATATAGCTTTATTTGCCTGTAAACAGTCTGCAAAATCTTAAGGCCAAAGGGAGTAACTCCCACCACAGAAACCACTCTTCTTAGAATTCCAGTCCTTACTTCTGTGACATGGTGAGGTCACCTCATAACACAGTCCTTATTGGCCTACCTACAAGGATCTCTGCAGATTGCAAGATGGGGGGAATGTGTAGCGCAAGCTGAGCAATCAGAGCACACTAGGCTCATCAGGGGTGGGGCTTAATGCTCCAACAGAGCTATAGACAGTGAAGAGAGATGTACATTATGAGAAATAATGTTTTTTGAACACTGAAGCATGTAAATTTGTTCTAGCAGACCACAAAAATAAAATAAAACAGTGAAAATGAGCATAATAGGACCCCCTTAATGAAAATATGAAGTCCTCAGCCTAACCAGGCATCCTCTACTCTGCTGGGGGCTAGAAAGTGGCTTTTCAATGCATAACTTTAGGCTGCTGAGTTTTTGGAATTATGAACTATAAACCGGTGTTCTCAGTTGTAAAAGAGGCAGAGAAGAGCACAACACAAAAAGTTAATCAAAGAATCCCAGCACAGGAACCCACCCACGTCACCTCTGTGTCACAGGTACCCCCTGCCCTCTCCCACTGTACCCCAGATCCACAGGGAAATTCAGAGAAACACTCTTAACTTGGTTATATTGCCAGGGCCTGTGGCAGAGACACTAAAAACAGGAAACACTTTTTACTATGCAATTGTGCTGTTGGGAGGCAGGGGACATGTAGGGACCCCCCAGTCCATGGGCCTGTCCTGCTGGGGGTCACCAGTAGGGGCTGATGGCGTGCGTTAGAAGAGGCTTCTTGCCACGAGGGGGGTCCATCAATACGAGTGAAGCTACCATTGATCAGCGATGGAAGTCTGAACATTGTCCAAGATAGAAAATACACTTGTAGCCCTGAATACATTCCAGAAACGAGAATGAACAACTTAAGAATGAACATATCTCAACATAGTACTTTCTCCTTGGAGCAGGGGTGCCACTAGAGATTTCTGGCCCCATGAAAGCATAGGATGCTGGGCCCCCAAACCAATTCAATCATGTTCCAAATTTTTTAGGGCCCCTAACACTCAGGGACTTTTGGAATCGTTGTAACTCCTCCCCCCGATTACGGCGCCCCTGCCTTTGAGAAAGAGAAAAGAAAATCAGGGTGACCACACATCTTCCCAGACGTCTCATTTTTTGGGACCTAAAAATGCCTGAAACATCCAGGATTATGTTTTTTTCATGTTTGGTTTCTACCGTTGAAACAATTCCTGTGTGCAGATTGCAAAGCAAAATATGGTTACGTTAAAGAAAATACAGTAACACTTTACTTGAAGGAGCGCGAATAATATGTAATCTTAATTAATGATGAACTAACTCTTACTTAATGTTTATTTAGCCACAAACTATATTTGTTTATGATTTGTTCTTGAGTAGTAACTGAGTTATTACTAAGTTACTAAGGAACCATATTGTAACCATAGTGTCACAGCCCTTGGGACCAGCTGTTAGTTGTCACTTAGCATGCAGTGCTGAGCTTCCCAATGATCTCCAGGGTACAGAAAGTCAGAAGCTGAACTGTGTGGACAGTCTCTCCTGAGACCAGCTGAGTAAAACTTCATAGTACATCTCCTCCTTAACTGTACATATTAGCACTGGCTGTGTTGGGTTGGTCTTGCTTGGGGGCCCTATATGACATGTTTTATCTGGGATGTAAAGACTATAGCGTGAACAGCATATCTTCTGTCTTGACACCCGTTCTTCTTCTTCATACTTCTGGCTCATACATCTTTATCTTATATTTTGTGGTTTTCCTCTATAGCGTCTTAAATGAGTGACACCCCAGTTTGCTAACATATGACAGTGATGGGATTTTTTGGAAGCCATGTGTTTGGGTTTCGCCAGTAGTCTCCAGCCTCCCACCATGCTGGCACTCATGCAATATTTAGACGGGTTCGCCGGCAAACTCCAAAATTTGCCGCGTGGCACTTTTACGTCCAAGTGTTCATCACTAATCCAACCGCTGCTGTATTTTCTCTCATGTACAGTGTAACACCATACCCATCCTGGTTTTTACCCAAAATCAGGCAGGAGATGAAGCTATAAAGCTACTCCCAGATAGGCAAAAGTAGCTACCATAGGAAGAGGGTTCGTTTGTGTCAGCAGGATATTTCTGTTTGCTTTGACATTTTTCCATGGCCCACTGATTTAAAGGGCCAGTCACCATTGTTTTTGTTTGACTTCTTTTCTACAAACACCATAAAGTTCCTGAGCAGGTTATCCTGTCTTGTTCTCCCCAGGAGACACATCTCCCCCCTGCTGCATATCCATCTTGATCTGGAACGCAGTGTGATTCCTTGGGATTCAGTAACTGGTTCATACCACGAGAGTGTACATTCGCTGCAGAAACCCCAGAAGAGCACACTCAACATCATCCCTAAATATCTGGTGAATAAATGATAGCTACAAAGAGAGCCTCTTGGCTGAAATGGAACAAGGGAAAATATTTTGCTCCAACAGAAAAATGATGAATGACTTTTTAAAGAGCCACACCATCACAAATGCAAAGGATCAGCCTTGCATTTAATTTTTATTTATTTAGCACACTCTTTTATACAAAGGGATATACTATTATTCTCTTTTTTTTGAGAAAACAGGGTTAGACTCTCTGGGGTAATTGGGGTTAAGGGCCTTGCTCAGGGGCCCAACAGACAAACGACTCAGTCAGCCAAGGGATTTTAACCAGCGATTGCAGGCACAGCAACCGAACCCACTGAGCCACAGAGCCGAGGCTAAGGGGTAGGCAGAGTCACTATTTATTCCTGGGGGAACGGACAAGGTCTGAATTGTCAACTTGACCAGCCAAACAGCTGACACAAGAGGACAGCTAAGTGCTTTCAGGTTCCTGCGGCGGTTTGCCGAGCCGCTCAGTCATCACCCCTGCTTCAACTGGGTAGAAGTCAAAGGCTACTGAATGTTGCTTCTTTTTCTGCAGAAACCTAAGGGCTCACCTAGCACTCTACTGTCTCCCCATGAAGAAAAGAGTTATCTCATGTTAGTTTTTGGCAAAGTGGCATTTTCATGAGTGCCCTGCCCTGGTTGTCTTCTGCAAAGCAAATGCCAGGGTCCTGAAAACGTACTTCTCGAAATTCACACAGTAGAGCAAAACATCAGTATTGGGAATACGGTGGCCCAGTGGGGAGCACTGGGGCTTCACAGCTCCAAGGTTATGGGAAATGAGACGCATTTATAACTCTGAGAGTGTAGGTGTGTGTGTCTGTAACAGTCCCACTGTACAATATGAATTCAAAGTGATGTTAAACATTTCTTCTACATATTCTGGCCCTCTCCATTATTATGGTAAAAAAAAATCCCATTCTCCAATTCCCAGCTGCTCTAGACACAAAGAAATTCAAATAAATACTAAGATAAGTATTTGTCTATTTGAAAATAGTTCAGTTCTAAGAGAACTCAGCCTCATGTGAATGAATAGGGAACAGCTCCATGAATTCAAGCATGGTACTGTCACAGGATGCCAATTTTGCAATAAGTCAGTTCTTGAAATTTCTTCCCTGATTGATATTCCACAGTGAACTGTAAGTGGTACTATTGTGAAGTGGAAGCGTTTAGGAATAGAAAGTGGTAGACCACACAAAGTAACAGAGTGGGGTTGCTGAGGTGCATAGTGCATAAAAGTCACCAAAGCTCTGTTGATTCAGTAACTACAGAGTTCCTAACTACTACCTCCGGCATTAACTCCAGCACAAAAACTGTGCACCAGGAGCTTCATGGAATGGGCTTCCATGGCCAAGCAGTTGCATGTAAACCTCACATCACCAAGCACAATGCCAAGGGTCAGATGGAGTGGTGTAAAGCACGCCGCTACTGTACTTTGGCACAGTTCAAACATGTTCTATGGGGTGATGATTCACGCTTCTCTGTTTGATGGACGAGTCTGGGTTTGGCAGATGCCAGAAAAATGTTACCTGCATGACTGCATTGTGCCAGCTGCAAAGTTTGGTGGGATAATGGTATGGGGTTATTTTTCATGGGTTGGGCTAGGCCCCTTAGTTCAGGTGAAGGGAACTCTTACTGGTTCAGCATACCAAGACATTTTGGACAATTCTATGCTTCCAACTTTGTGGGAACACTTTGGGGAAGGCCCTTCTCTGTTCCAGCATGACTGTGCCTCAGTGCAAAAAGCCAGGTCCATAAAGATGGTTGGGTGAGTTTGATGTGGAAGAACTTCACTGGCCCGTACAGAACCCTGACCTCAACCCCATCAAACATCTTTGGGATGAACTACAACGGAGATTGCGAGCCAGGCTTTCACATCCAACATCACAAATGTGTTTCTGGAAGAATGGGGAAAAATTCCCACAGACACCCAACTCCATAATCTTGTGGAACGCCTTCCCCGAAGAGTGGCAGCTGTTATAGCTGCAAAGGGGGACCAAATCCATATTGATGCCTATGGATTTAGAATGGGATGCCATACAAGTTCATGTAGGTGTAATGGCCAGGTATCCCAATACTTTTGTCCTTATAGTGCATGTAGGGAATCTGACTGGGAGAGACCTGCTCACGAGTGATTTAACACTGCAGTCTGACATGTTGCGGATCCTGATTTCACTTTTGTTCCCAAAGCTCTGTAAACGGAGCTGTCATATTTCAAATCCCCTTTTTAAAAAGCCAGTTAAATAGGTTTCCCAATGGCACGGCACAAAATAATACAGCTATGTTCAGCAGAGGTTAATGAGATGGTTATGTCAAGTCAAAGGAGAAACTGTTTAGGTTAATGTCATATCCATACTTTACACAGGATGCGCGCATAGCATTCTGCCAAAGAAAAGGTTTAATACAACATAAGCTATTGCAAATGAAAAAGGTTTATGCAACACAGGTTATTTGGACCTTCTGCTGATCTGTTATTAATAGACTTCTTTATAATGAGTACCATATCTGCAGTGGTGATTTGACAGATACATTAATTCCAGATGTATATCGGGGTTCCTGTCATGAAGAGGAAGACAGCCCATGTTGTGATATTTCTCAGTTAATTTATTTGCTGAAATGAAACACAGCATTTTGTTTTGCATACTGAACTAGAGATTTGCATCAAGTCACCCCCCCTCGAAAAAAAAAAACATTTGTGAGGCCCAACAGTTAGGACACTTATGATATTTTAGTGTTGCTGGGAATATTGAGCCTTGTAACAAGAGATGAGTAGTACTGTGCGTGATTATCATGTGCTTTGATTAGTTTGGGTAGTTCAGTTGACACCCTTGGGTTCAACTAGACAGTGATCGATAAAAATGGAAATTCCACTAATAGCAGATTTTGAAGCTTCATTCCTCTCATCACTTCTTGTACGATGTGTGAGTGTGTCAGTGTCACTCTCCAGTGTGACAGCTGCATACTGTCACCAGTCCTGGTGTTTTATCACGTAAATTTTTTTGCGAGAGTCGCAAAACACAGACCGACACACTTTCGGAGTGCCACAAATATCTATAGCAGGCCATGTTTACAGCAAGCAACAATACCATGTTTACAAGGGCGTGTGCAGTTTTTGCTGTCTTCAGTATTCAGCTATTCATTTGGTTATTATATCTACTGCCATAGAGTGTGGTGGGGGGCGGGGGGGGGTTACTTTTGCAGCACCATTAAAACTGTGATGAGCAACCACAAAAAAATTACCTACGAATAATTTAATGCAAACCTATAAAACTTTATTATTAAAAGCCTGGATTGCTCTGTAGTCCTACATTAGTAATTTACACTCACTGGCCACATTATTACGTACACAATGCTCGTATCCAGTTGGACCCTGCTTTGCCTTCAGAACTGCCTTAATTCTTCGTGGCATAGATTCAATAAGGTGCGTGTGTCATACCCTGCTCGTGCCAATCCTCCTGTGTACCACTCCCCCCTCACTACCTCGTGTGGAATCCCCGTGTCATCAGCTGTTTTTTCATTGTGTTTCATTAGTTCTGTGTATTAAAGTACGTGTTAGAGTATGTTTCCCCAGTCCGGTCATTGATGACATGTGTGAGTTTTCCTGGAATAAACCCCGTGTTCACCCGATTTCCCCGGCTCCTATGCTACTTCCCCATTCCGTAACCCAGCGTACAAGACAGATTGAAACATTCCTCAGAGACTTTGGTCCAGGCTGACATGATATCAGAATCTCCCATTATACCATAAGGGGCCTACTGGATTGAGATCTGGTGACTGTGGAGGCCATGTGAGTTCAGTGAACTCATTGTCATGTTCAAGGAACCAGTCGGAGATGATAAGGGTTTTGTGATATGGTGCGTTTTCCTGCTGGGTACACTGTGGTCTTGAAAGGCTGGCCTTGTGGACAGGGCCAGCAAAAAAAATATTCAGGTAGGCTGTGACATTTAAACGATGCTCATTTGGTACTAAGGGGACCAAAGTGTGCCAAGAAAATATCCCCCACACCATTACACCACCAGCAGCATGAATTGTTGATACAAGGCAGGTTGGATCCATGCTTTCATGTTGTTTACGCTAAATTCCGCTCCTACCAGCTGAATGTCGCAGCAGAAACCGGGACTCATCTGGCAACATTTTCTCCAATTTTCCATTGTCCAGTGTTGGTGAGCCCCTGCCCACAGTAGCCTCAGTTTCCTGTTTTTAGCTGCCAGAAATGGCACCCAGTGTGCTCTGCTGCTGCTGTAGCCCATCTGCTTCAAGGTTCGAAGTGTTGTGCATTCAGAGATGCTCTTCTACACATCGGTCGTAATGAGCAGTTATTTGAGTTATCATTGTTTCTATCGGCTTGAACCAACTACTTTTCTCGGACTTCTGCCATCAACAAGGCATTTTTGCCCAGAGAACTGCCACTCACTGGATGTTTTTTCTTTTTTGGCTCATTCTCTGTAAACTGTAAAGATGGTTGTGCGTGAAAATCCCAGTAGATCAGCAGTTTCTAAAATATTCATACAGGCCGTCTGGCACCAACAACCATGCCAAAGTCAAAGTCAGTAAAATCACCTTCCTTCCCAATTCTGATGTTTGATGTGAACATTAACTGAAGCTCCTGACCTGAATCTGCATGATTTTACATATTGTGCTGCGGACATGTGATTGGCTGAT
Source organism: Mormyrops boulengeri (assembly GCA_026781065.1). Classification (NCBI taxonomy): domain Eukaryota; kingdom Metazoa; phylum Chordata; class Actinopteri; order Osteoglossiformes; family Mormyridae; genus Mormyrops; species Mormyrops boulengeri. The sequence continues at coordinate 5,563,840 of JAODLD010000144.1, forward strand.
TAGATATTTGTTTTAACAAGCAGTTAACAGGTGTACCTAATAAAGTGGCCAGTGAGTGTGAGCCTGTTTCTGTGAATATGCCCCCCACTGCCTTGAAATTATGCCCCCCCCCCCTTATTCAAATGCATTCTGTGGCCCATGGCTTCTATTATGGAGGCTACATCTAGTGCTGTTGTGTTAGTCTAAGGCCACATGGGAGAAAAAGAGCAGGTCAGTGCTGAGCGAAAGCACTTGGCAAGCTAACAGTCTATTTCACGGCTGCTGCCCGTGCGGCTGAGCGAGCCCTGGAGCGGCCTCATAATGTCCACACTCGAGGCAGCCAGACATGAACACTTCATGATTTCCTCAGGCACGGCTCGCTGGACATGGCACTTCCAGATATCATCCAGATACCTCACTCCCTTCACACATACATTTCACTTTCCTCGTGCAGGTTGAAGCGGTGGTGGCACACAGTCAGGGAGCCAGTCAACACACAGAATATCCAGGCCTTTATATAAATGCCGCCCCTGTATCAGGGGATACTTAATCTGCATTACTTGATAGAAATAATCATAGGAATAATAATAGTAATAACTGCACTCTTGTACTTAATGCAGGTTATTATTTATCTATCCATCCATCCATCTTCTAACCGCTTATCCTGGTCAAGGTCGCAAGGTATATTATTTATATTTCATATTTAATCTTTTATTTATGCATTCCTCAGTTAGGATGTACTCAGGCATTTATGTTAGGGAAACTGAAAACTGAGATTAAGTACTGAGTGTTTAAAGCAGGATAATTACCACAAAATTGATTGCTTTGTCTTGTCTGGTGGCACAAGAGATTTGTATCCCCTTTTTTACCCACCTGGGAATTTATCCAATATTTTGTTTTAGATAAGTGAGTTGCGCTCAGAGGATGCCAAAGGTCCTTGAAGGTTTTATAAACTATGGAGATACATTAGCTACCTAGAGTGCTCCTTACCACAATGTAAGGTCTTAAACTAGCACAGGAGCAGCATAATTTGTGGTGTATACATAATTATTGTTTTTTTCACCCTAATGGAAGAATGCTATAAGGCAGCCCTCACATTTCTTGTAATAAGAAGTAATCGCTCGCCCTTTTCCGTTTCTTGTTGAGAAGACTTTGCCATTGCCTGATCGAAACAGGACTTCCTGTCTGCTGTATCTTCTGGACCAACACTTGATGTAAGACCGGGAGTTTGATGTTTTAACAGGCCGTGAGATCGACCTTCTGTGTGTGCCTGGTAGACACATTCTCACCCCCCCCCATTTCACTGTAGATGAGCACAGTGTATGCATCTCAGCTGCATGTTTTAATGAGGCTGTGACCCTTGACCAATAATGGAAACATGATAATATGCAGTGACATAAACCGGCATGTAGTTAACTAAATATAAAAACAGCATCGACCTAGCTGGATTTCCAGTTGACCACCTGCAAAATTATGCCCGGTATTTTTTTTTGTACATTAGTGTGATAAAAATGTATCATGCACTTTGAAGGACTGGAAAATAAGTGTGAAAATTTCCCTGTAAGGGGCCGAGTTCAGCTGTGCCTTAGCGTGGTGGGTTTTACATTTCAAGTTTGCACAGCGTCATGTGACATTCACAACTGCACCAAGGATCCCAGAACCATTCTGTCCTATAAAAAAACCACAGCAAGCTTTTTAATTAAAATTTTCAAAGAAAGAGAAATCCAACAACATGAAATATGGATTGATCTTCCAGTGCAGGTTCACAGGGGAGCCTAGGGGTATTTCCCAGGTGGTGCAGACTGCATTCCAGTCTGTTCTGGGGCACATACATATACAATATGGGCAATATAACAATGCCAGATAGCCTGGCTGCATGCCTTTGAACTGTGGGTGGAAACCTGAGGACCCATAAGATGCAACTGTTTCTAAGTGAGCGTGCCCAGAACTGCAAGCAGCAGCAGAACATGTTTAGGCACTGCGATGGCGTGATCTCTAACGCCAAACCTCTAAACCTCTAACCCTACACCATGTTTGCCAGCTATGAAGACAAGCCCACTAATCATTCAAGGGCAGTTTCAAAGAATAAACCAACCAACGACGACAATAAGGACAGACAAAATGGCGCGCGCTTTCTGTTTGGGCTTTGTGGGTGAGAGCGTTCGAAGTTCAGCTGTCGGGTGTCTTGTCTAAACTGTGTTTCTTAAGCAGAGTCTCCCCAAAACACCGAAACACGGTTATGCTGCAAAGCCTCACAGCTGACCTCCCCAGTTGGGCTATATGTCAAAGCCAACACTTCCTCCTCTCTCTCAAACTACTTGCTGCCTTCACTCTATTTACTCCACAGTTTAGCACAGGAGAGTACGAGTTGATCCAGGGCGCCGTATCCCAGGGCTAGGGCTCCCCCACCTGTGTCGGAGATTCCACACTGACATCACAAGGCACAAGTCTAGGAATCCCGGGGAGGAAATGGAAAATCCTGTCAGGAAAAAATAAATAAATAACGGACTGCCAAAACAGCTCACAGAAATATCGGCATCCCCAGGGGCTGGGGGTAAGAGACCATGGTCAGTCTGCCATTTTTGTCCAGTGTCTTACCTCCCCAAAGGCAAAGCTGGGAGCAAACCTGCAGACTTTCTATGCTGGAAAATGCAGGAAAGTCAGTGAGTTTTCAGGCTTCCAGCATATGTAAAGGCAGACGTGAAAATAGACCTACCACACTCTCACATCTTATTTTTGGTTCACCTTTTGGTTCCAAATCATGTTTACAGAATAAAATCAATGAATCGCATTCATTTTTAAACGTTACATTTTTTTTCCTACTCGAAATGGGTGGGCATGTACACATTTACTAGAAAAACATCGCTCTTGTGTGCAAGCAGTAGCGATTTGCATTTTCTTCCCCGGGTGTGAAGTGAGCAAGCTGCGCCCTCGCTGAACCTCCGCCCCCATCCCGGCCGACCGCGGACCCCGGCCACAGGGGGAGCCGTACACCCACCTGGGCTTAAACTGCACCTGGCCGCTGTAAAACGGGCACGGGCTCCGGCAGCCTGAACGCGCGCCCAAGGGCACAAGAACGTGTTCAAAAGAAAAAAATAGACGCGTAGAAAAACAAAATATTTTATATTCCGTGTCATGACAGCATTCCATCAACTGGAGGAAATAACTTCTTAAAATGTACGATGAATAACAATGAGGTAATCGTCGTTTTCAGAAGGCTATTCATATCTAGATAATACTCCCACATATTATTTAAAAAAATAATTAACCTTTTCTGCATCACTATTGCACATTATAATAATGCAGAATAATATCTATGATTACCCAGTACTGGATAGGCATTTGGATAATCACTATGTTGATTTAACAAGCAGCGATGATTATATTCCCCATTAAAGTGTTCAAAAATGGAAATGAGAATAAAAAAATTAAACTAATAGGTACGACACTTTATTGTCGTTTTAGGCTATATAACTAATTCTAATAATATGACGATTATGGTACAACTGTGTACAATAATTATTTTTATTGTAAATTACAATCGAGAATATTTCAACATTTCAATAATCGAACAAATATATATATGAAAGGACGGAAACATGCTGGGATTTGAAGTAAAGCAAATTATGCAGAACACAATCTGTATGAACTGCGACAATTATATACATCTTATTGCAGTCATAACCTATGAGCTATTTGACAATGCCACTGCGGTCAGCATTATGACCAAAGGCACATGAGGTCATAGTTATTCAGATCTGACCACGGTCCAGAGATGGCTGCGATGACCATATGAAAGGTTTCTGTATAACGCCGCTCTTTGTTGAGTAGTATGCCATTTCATCCCCGACATATACTCCGTTGATGCTCAATAATCCATTAAAACTAACATGAACATAGGCCTGTACCCCGTTTGCTCACCTGCGTCGTTTTCCAAATTTTTAGGGGTGTAACAAAAGAAATCGATCAGAATCGGACATCCGGTCCAAGTGAATTTTGATGCGTTTTTACTTTAAAAGCAGGACACGCTGAATTGATCGAAATCGTTTCAGATGGCTGCAGAACTGAAGCGATCGAATCGTTGTGTATGCGTTTAACTGTATCATTCTTAATTTTTATCATCTGAGAGGAAAAGACACACACCCCCGCATTTTTTTTACATCTACTCTTATTGTGAATATTAGTAATTAAGAAGGTTACAAGTGTTAAAGAATCGCATTGGTTACATTTCCTGCGATGCAAGTAAATGAAAAGTTTTGATTTTATGAAACGTTTCGAACGTCATGATTGATGGTTTAATTGTGTTTTCAGTGGTTGCAGATCCAGACGCTCCGCGTTATTTTCGGTGGGGGAGGGACAGTAACATGAAATGAAGTAATGAAGGCTGTCAGCGACTTCTTTCTGTTCAGTGCACAAAGTGAAAACACCATACTCTCTTAAATTACACCGTAATTTTGGCTAAAATTATAGCTGTACCACAAACTGCTTTTGGCGAAACCATGCGGTCTATGATTGACATCACTGAGAGCCAATGAAAATGGAGGGCACCCCTAGACCGATCCGCCTCTGCCCTCAGCCTGCTATTTTTATTGCAGATTTTGCATAATGGCTTACGGAACCACATATTTTTCATTATACCGAAAATGCCGGTATTCATGGTCAGAATCTTGCTAAGTGTAAATAGCATATTTTTACCCATTCACACTGCTAGAAATTAAAATAAACTCCACAAAGGTGATGCTAATTACGAATTTTACCAACTGTTTCGGCGCATAGTTTCACTTATTCGGCTTGTGGTCAGAAAAATGTAACAAAATGTATATATATGAAATTGTAAAAGTCCTAATATCACTCATGGGGTTTTGAAGTCAAAATAAGGCGAGCATTTAAGTTTTAAGCAGCCCCTGGTATAGAAACTTTCAGATCCGGGTACCAAAAACGTATTTAAAGACTGACCTATATCCATGGCAGCCAAGCATGGATCAAGCACATATATCATTAGTTCTGATTGCTTGTAGCTAATGACTTTTGCTTGCAGTGGAGCAGACTTATGAAAAACTTCCTTGATACGAAACAAGGAACCATGTAGAAATACACCAATACATATGAGGACCACTAACCATAAATATAAAACTAAATATATGAGCTTAACAACTTATGCCCATGCTATACTCAAGGTTAAGTACTCATGCAGTACTTGCAGTACTTGATCTCACATATCCAAACACATGCTGCAAACACATTACAGCTCTCATGCTAATACAAGCCCAGACCCCTTCTGTGAATGCTGCAGTTCCTCCACTACAAGCTGATTTCACAGAAAAGTACCTGTTCATTTCCTCCTTAGTCTTGCCCCACATCAAGGCGTCCTTTGCATTAACTACTGCATCTATCACCTGCCTTGCATTTACGCCTGTCTGTTGTGTATCATGTGTCGTCTCTGTCTGTTTATGTCCTTGCTGTTAATTGTCTATTGCCATGAAGTCTCCAACTGCAGCAGGCTGTGCTAATACAAATATTCACTGGCTTTGATTGTGCAGCAGTGAACATTCTGATTCTGATTTGGTTTGTTTGCAAAGCTTAAAATTAACTGTTCACATGGGAAAACCCAGACAGTAGCTCAGGAGAACTATGGGAGAGGAATATAAATGTCAGGATCTGTCCTGTCCTGCCCCATTCGGTATGTCAGTTCTCTGTTTGGCCAGCAGGTGTCGCTGGCCATTCTATTGTTATTAGCTGCTAGTGTGTTTTACTGTTCCTCTTGCCATAGTGTGGCTTTTAGGGCTAAGTGGGTAGCTTTGTCACCCCAGCCCACTTTTTGCAGTGGGTTTGAAGCTGATCTCACCATGTTTGTAAGTTTTATATTTATGGTTAGTGGTCTTCTTATGTATTGGTGTATTTCTACATGGTTCCTTGTTTCATACCTTTGTTTATCTCTACTTGTGCCCAGTTTTGCTAGTCTTGTTATGCTGGTGTCTCCTAGTGTTTGAACTCTTAAGTATTTGTTATAACCCTCACCTGTGTCTTATTCCCAGCCCTAGTGTTTGGTTAATTGTTATGGTCTACACCTGCCCCTCATGTAGCCCTTGTTATTGTTACCTATAGTCTAGTTAGTTCTTGTTCTGTTTTTACCTGTTTGGTTTGACCCCTTATGGTCCCTTTGTTTTCTAGTCTCCCCTTTCTGTTCATTTTATACATAATAAACCCACCACATCAAAATGTGAGGGATACCTGGTGCCTGCCTGGGCTCTATTTTCAGACCTTTTGGATGATGGCAGAAGTACTGGTCAGTTTGTTGAATGTGAGGGCTTGTCCTCACGCGAGGCTGGGCCCGGATGTCTCCCAGCCACAATAAACCGGGTTCTGATTGGACAACAACTGCCTTTGTCTGGAGCCAATTCATGTGTGGGACAGGGACAGCCCGTCCACACGTCCTCGATTTCACTTCCCCAATGAAAATCAAAAGCTCCCACGCCTCAGATAGCCTCTCTGCCTCGTACGGCCCGGTCTCACCAGCCGCCGCTCCACTGGGCTTCAGCATTCAGCGAGTGACGTTCCTCTGGAGAAACGGCTTCTCACGGTCGCATCAACCTTGAGGCATCTGCCTTTTTGAAAAGCAGGGATTGAGCTGGGACTGAGCTCGCTTGCCGATTAGTACACACCTCGACAAATTCACTTAGGCAAAACACGCTGTCGCCCCAGGGCATCAGGAATTAAAATTCTCAGCAAATAATTGGCAGTTTTTCTTAAATTTAGAGAGAGGGCCGTGATGCGTTAGACACACAACCACAAAATGAATGTTAATATTGATGTCATATTAAGAACCGGGCAAAAGATATGACATTGACTTATATTATATAACTCTTTGTCACTGAGTTCATTAAGCTGCAGTAACTGTCAGTCTACAGGTAACCACAGCATTCTCTAAACAACCGAGCACCACTAATAAATGATGCCATTTCCAAGAAATGATTCTATACTTTCTTGCCTCATTTCCCATTATAAAAATGACAGGAATCTATTTGGTGATTTATTTATGGTGCTTTGTTTATCCATACTTTTATATGAGCATGAATGTCAGTGTTCTGGCTGCTGGCTACTCATGCACTCCAGTTATTAAAAAGTGAATTACTTTTGCGTTTGTGTGAATATCCTACACTGCATGGAGGTCAGTGATTCAGGCTGTTTTTGACCTTATTTACACTCCACAGCTGAACAGAATCCTGTCATTAATTCTCACATCTTGTTTTCATGTTATGCAAGATTTATCATCACTGAAATTGAGGAAATGGAAAAAAAAAACAGGAATCTCAATACCATATCATGCTGGTTGGCTATACTTGCCGGAGAAGTATACTTTAGCAGTTTTAGGGGGTCTGAGGGATCCAAAGGGAGGTTTTCCAGTATGAGATGCATCCCTCTACACCCTGATTAAGGCTGGGGATAAGCAATGAATAACATAGTGATATTGACCTTTTAGACCACATTATATTTACATGGGACTCCCATTCCCAAGATGAATTCTGTATTTCACGATATTGATTTCTGTGCAGCTTTTTGTCTGAAAAACACAGAGGCAATCTTTGAAATCAATCTGGTTCATTGCACTTTTGCAAATCTCAAGAAAGTACATATACATAACAAAACAGCGAAGCAGTCTTTGTCAACACCAAGTGCGGGGGCTTGTAGATACACTATACAGACAAAAATATTGGGACACACGTCTCAATCACTGAATTTAGGTGTTTTGTTCAGACCCATTGCCACAGGTGTGTAAAATCAAGCACCTAGCCATGCAGTCAGGTTTACAAACATTTGTGAAAGAATGGGTCATTCTGAAGAGCTTTGTGAAATCAAGTTTGGTAACTGTCATAAGATGCCACCTTCGCAGCAAGTCAGTTTGTGGAGTTTCTTCCCTATTAGATATTCCACAGTCAACTTTAAGTAGTATCATTGCAAAGTGGAATCATTTACGAATAACAGAAACTCAGCCACGAAGTGGAAGTGGAAGACCACGTAAAGTAACAGAGCGGGGGGGTCGCCGAGTGCTGAGGTGCATAGTGCGTAATTGTCTGTTGACTCAATAACTGCAGACTTCCAAACTACCTCTGGCATTAACTCCAGCACAAAAACCATGAGCCGGGAGCTTCATGGAATGGGCTTCCACGGCCGAACAGCTGCGTGCAAGCCGCACATCACCAAGCATAATGTCAAAGGTCAGATGGAGTGGTGTAAAGTATGCCGCCACTGGACTCCGGTGAGGTTCAAACATGTTCTGCGGGGTGACAAATCACATTTCTCTGTCTGGCAGTCTGATGGACGAGCCTGGGTTTGACAGATGCCAGGTAACGCTACCTGCTTGACTGTATTGTGCCAACTGTAAATTTTGGTGGAGGAGGGATAATGGTATGGGGGTGTTTTTCAGGGGTTGGGCTAGGCCCCTTAGTTCCAGTGAAGGGAACTCTTAATGCTTCGGCATACCAAGACATTTTACACAATTCTGTGCGTCCAGTTTTATGGGAATAGTTTTGGGAAGGTCCTTTTCTGTGCCAGCATGACTGTGCCCCGGTGCACAAAGCAAGGTCCATAAAGACATGGTTGAGTGAGTTTAACGTGGAAGAACTTGACTGACTCACGCAGAGCCCTGACCTCAACTCCATTGAACACCATTGAGATAAACTAGTACTGAGATTGCGAGCCAGGCCTTCACGTCCAACATCACTGCCTGGCAGCTGTTATAGCTGCAAAGGGGGGATGAACTCCATATTGATACCTATAGATTTAGAATGGGATGTCATAAAAGTTCCTGTAGGTGTTATGGCTGGGTGTCCCAATACTTTTGCCCATATACTGTAGTTCACAATTCAGGTCTTTAACCATTGCGTGATCCATCCATCCATCAGTTTCCATTTTCCAACCACTTATGCAGTATAGGGCTATGTGTCTGTATGGGGGGGGGTGCACAGACTTAATCTATGGCAGGACAGAGCACAAGGCAGGGGTACACCCTAGAGAGGATGCCAATAAGACTGAAAGAAGGCTTTAAAATACTGCATTTACAGTTTTTCCTTGTGGATATAAGTCAAAGTAAAGCCAGTTCAAGCTTTTGTAGATTAACTAAATCAGTGCTTCAATCATGAGTGTTGAGGTTTCAGAGACAGGCAGGTAAACAGGAGGCATCAACAGAAGGCAGCTGGGGAGTTCCTGACAGTATTAATACAATCACTAAACTTCCTTGCTTGCTGGTACAGTGGCTATTACTGCAGCTTCATACCTGCAGGGTGATGCCTTTGTATGAATCTCCCCCAGGTACCACGGGTACCTCCTGCACTCCTCCTATACAAATATGCAGTTTGACAGATTTATGTCTCTAAATTCTCTGTTGCATGTGAGTGTGTGTTCTGCGATGGACTGGGACCCTATCTACAGTGTCCTCATGTCTCATGCCCCGTGATTCGTTGACATCTTGTCCAGGGTGCCCCCGTTTTCTTGTGCCCTATGATGGACAGGCACCCTGTCCAGTGTCCCTCTGTCTCATGCCTTGCTCTTCCACAATGCAGTGCAAGACAAGCAGTTTGGAAGACAGATACATATGATTTTTTTATGGTATTTACATATATTACAAATATACTTCTTCATATACGACTTTAGCACCTCTCCTGTGCACCTTGAGATGGGACCTGCCTCTTTCTCTATGTCATAAGTACGTTGCCTAGACTCCACTGGTCCATGAGCATTCAAGTTAAATTGGACGTACGAGCAACTAATGATCCCATTTCTGTTATTTTCCGTGTCTGGAGTCTAGTTCTGCTCTTTATCCCAGCTGTGCTACATTACTGAGGAATGCTGAGGTCTTGTGTTCGTGGGTGAGTCAAAGCACCAAACCAGGGCAAATCAAAACTCATTAAGCGGGGTAGCAGCCAAAAATATAATAGTTGCCAATAATGTAATAACTTCAAATAACATAATAATTTTTCCATTCTTAATGTAATAAAAGTCGATAATGTTATAACTTAATAACGTAATAAAATTTCTGAATCAATAATTTAATACCCTTTCATATTAGGCACAAAGAGTTATGACATCATTGCTTGGTTATTACATCATTGGCTGGTTATTACATTTTTGACTGGTCTGGCGGCATTTATTACATTATTGGCTGCTACAAGCTAGAGCCTTAACATGACACCAGTGGGGGGTGGGGGTTGGAGAAGGCTTAGGGATGTGCTCACTTCAGTGCCCAATCACTGTCTGATATGGGCCGCTGTGATTGGCCATCATGACCTCCTTTGTCCGGGGCTCTGTTCTTTCTACTGTGGCCTCTCTCTGTCCACGGCCAGTGACTTTCCCTTCTTTTTATCTAAGAGCGAGTGGTTTCATAGATCCCCAGAGACAGTCGCTGAAAAGAGAGGGTGTTCCCTCTGTGTGAAATGATGCGGAAGTCCCAGTCGCCCTGCGGGGGTGCACGCCCACGCCACATTTACTCCACTTGTATGTGTGTATGTGTTGCTTTTATGGATTTATAGCATTAATAAGAAGATTTTAGATTAATATGTATTCATCAGATTGCTGTTTACACCTCAGCCCTCGGATACTGAAGATGAGTTTAACGCAACAAAGATCCCTTTTGATGCCAGCTGTGCAAATGCTAAGTGAAGCTCTGTGTTTACGCAGGACTGATGCCCATTTATGGTTTTCGCTGCCGGTTGTTCGTTTGTATACCTGAGGTTGTTGGCGTAGATGTTGGCATGGCCCTGGCGCCTTTGGGGTTCAGTAGGATTACTAAGAAATCTGCACCTATCCTTCACTCCCGACAGAGGGCATAAAGTGGTTTCTGAAGATATCCTTTGAAGATCACCTCACTCCTCTTGGTTGCGGGAGGTGCCATCTGTATTTCCCACCCAACTCTGACGCATGCCCCCCCCAATTCCATCCTTTCATCTGGAGTCAGTAGACAAGATAAACTACGTAGCGGATGGAATTCAGTGCGTGTCGCATGAGCTCAGTTATCACACGAGGCTTTGTCACGGCATCGGACTGTAATTAAGTGCAGATAAACTCGCAGACTTTCGCATTCGAGTTTCTGTGGGCAGTTCCTTATACCGTGTGGTGCATCAGAATTAGTGAGGTGAACACCAGCCCTGATGCCCTCTACCTGGTGGAAACACTCAATAATTGTTCATTGTCTCACTTGGCTTAGTCCCCCATAATCCGCCCTGAGGAGGGCAAGTGCACACAAGCTTCGATGGCAGGTGAGATACGAGCCAGAGAGGTCCCTCATGAGCGCCAGCCAGCTTCACGACGACGTCACGGCGCTTTGGGCTTGGGTCGTACTGTTGGAATAGCCACATATCTCGTTAGCCATCAGATTCAGTGTTTGGGTGATTGCAGCTGACAAAAATCCACTTTTAAGTTCAAGATTAAAACATCCCCCAACTGGATGCCAATGAAATAAATTTAACTGGTTATTCCCTGCCTTGCCCCAATGACTTCCAGGATAGGCTGTAGACCCCTGTGACCCACAGAAAAAGGATGGAAGGACTGATGGATGGACGGTTACTCATAGTAAAATAGCCATCACTAAAAGTGTAGAATTCTAATATCTCATAACAATATGAAAGGCTTTATTTTAAATGGAGCGAAGCAGCTGTACTGCACTGGGCAGACAGCCGGTGTGGAGCATGTTGGTGTCAGGGCATTAACGCTCCACCTTTTGTTTTACGATTTAACACGTTTCCGTAAACAGAGTCTCAAAGAGGTTGCAGAAAGCACTCAGAGACAAACACAGGTGATTTCTGTGATTAGGGCCGAGGCTGGGTTGTATTGCTAGTTAGCTGCGGGACATTTGAGGTGAGACAAACTGGCCTCTGGCCGTGTGTCTTTCCTCGGTTGCCACGGAGCTAAAGCCCCCCCAGCCTAATCTCTGTTTACCTTGTATAGTGTCTTAAT
>JAODLD010000144.1:5585832-5631253 GCA_026781065.1 Mormyrops boulengeri
TTGTTCGCAAGGTTCCCCCTGCCCCGCCCCTTCCCCCCCCGCTTTGGGCGGTGGCTCTCTTCCCTTTCCCCCCGTGTTCCCCCCCCCCCCCCCCCCCCGTTTTTCCTTGCATATGTCTAACCTCACAAATGTGAAAGACTCGTTATACTTTCTTAACCTCCAATAACATCATATCTATTTCCAAGTATATTACGGAAGGAAAAAACACCCCCATCGGAACCGAACGCCCAATGTATCCCTTTCTGGACCGTCGGATAGAGTAAATCAATTATGATTTATAAAACTATGTGACTTCCACCTCTCATTTTTCTACGGATAAAACGTCAATCATATTTGTACTTTCTATTCAGATATACTATCGAAGATTCCTGATTTTGCTAGTTTCTAGTTTTGTATCGCCTTGTCTTATTTAATAGCCTATTCCCACTACTACACCTATCCAGCGTTGCATCAAATCCAACAAATGGTATGACGACTGTGTATGTGCTGTATCGACCGTTTTGTAAGTGTTCAATTAATTTACTGTGTCATTCAAATACTATAAAGAAGAGAAACATGCCTCCGTGAGTATGTGGGCAAAAATAGTTAGGTTACACCCCTACTTCCATGTCGTGTCGTGAATGCAAAGAAAGTTTTCAAGGTGAGCTTTTCCGTATATTGCAGCTAACTGATTATCATTCTAAGCAGCCGAATATATTGCTGCTTTAAGACTTTTATTAACGGGAAAGAGGGGGCGTTATGTTCCGTTGCATTGAGCGCAGCACATACTTTAAAAGCGGCGGCCTTGTCTCTCGTTTAATTCACGCCAATGTGGTGTGACTTGTGATTAACACGAGGGGATCTATGCGAGGTTGTGGCACGGCAGCCGGGAACAGACATGTCGGCTTCAGCAGATTGCTGGGATTTCCAAGTCTGATCACACTTCAAGGTGCTTAAATGAATTCATTTAATGCAATTTAGCCGCACCGTTTCACGAGCAGGCGGCAATTAAATGCAAATTGGAAAACAGAATTTAACAGAGCCTCACAGCCATCGGAAACATATTTAATAATTGTAATGTAATTAAATGTATTTTAATATACGAAGAGCTGCGTCATCAGGGACGCGGGGGGGGGGCTTAGGACGATTCGTGAGGCCGCTGAGTGACAGGGGCCTTCAAAAAAATTTGGAACATAATTGGATTCATCGGGATTAGTGGAACAATATGGTATACTTTCATGGGTTCCAAAGTCTCTGGCGGCATTCTTGTGCGTTATCGTAGCACGGTAGCTTACAGTGAGCAGAAGCTGACATCCTCCGGCTGTGGATTTGAATCTATGCCGTCTGTGAGAACCGTGCACCTGCGTTCTTTAACTGGAGCTGGTCTCCCATTCGTTATGTCATCTGATTTAGGTAACTAGGTTGGAATTTACGCTATAACAGTTATGAATATCTACCCAATCAATCCATATCAAACTGAACCCTGGAGTCTTTGGTTGGCAAACATCATGGATGAATAAATGTGAGTGAAAAAATACTATATTGGATAGAAAAATATGTGCAAAACTTGAAAGTAACTTACTATATTTGGCTACACTAATGCTTAGTTTAATTTCTTAGGGAAAAAGGTTTTCTTGTAGAATTTCCAGCTGAATTTGACTGCTGTAAAACTGACACCAGGAAATATCTCAACATAAAGCAGAGAATGGAAGTGATTTTCTCAATGAACGTAGTGCTTATTAAAATTAACATGGCCATTATTTGTCGAAGCACTTTGATTTATATGAGAAAAGTTATGCATCCCGAATATTGATTTCTCTAAAAGAAAATAGGGGGCAGCTCTTTTAAGAAATCCCGTGAGGGCAAAGATCCGCCGAGCGACTACTACACAGCTGTTGCCTACTCACCCTCACAACTCGCCCTCAGTCTCTCTTCGCAGAACCAATTCAATAATTGAGATTTCCAGCTCCTTTGTGACTCTGCCCGGGAATAGGTTTTTTCAAAAAATAAAAAGACAATTGTTTTACTATGCGACTGCTATTGTTTCCCTGCAGAACATAATTCGGAAACAATGAACAACCGGAAACAATGAACAATCAGAAACAATCCATCATATTTCTAGACTGCTGTTGAATGTCAGTGTATGGGGCTTTTGGTTTGTTTATTTATTCAGTTTTAGTTTTGTATCCAGCCGACTTATAAGCCCTTGTGAGATGTTTAACAGATTTAAGTAACCAGAGAAGACTTCTAAAATTGTGTAGGCCTATTTCTCATCACCACGAAGATGTAAGTTACATGACCACAAAAGTTTCGAGATGATTTTTGTAACATTTTTGTGCAATGCCAATATGCTTTCACATTTTTAAAGAATTCAGTAATTTTTAAAGCTATCTATAGATAAGAGTGATTTGCCAGCAGTTTGTGTAGTGCCCAGTGTGGCAGTGGTGTGGAAACCTTCATTGCATAACTGACCAGAGAGACAAATGGACTAATGGTTGGGGCACTTTGTAGCATAATGATTTGTTTGTTTGTCCAACTGTAGGTTAATAATTTGTTTGTTTACTCAGCTGTGTGAGAATCAACAACTCTCTGCAAAGAATACTAATGACAGGTTGATTGGGAATTCATAGGACTTATACATAACAAGGAAATGGTATCCATATCTAAACAGAGTTACACATCGAATCGAATCAAAGTTTATTTATAGAGCACTTTAAAACAACCAAGGCTGACCAAAGTGCTGCACCGATTTACATCAATAAAAGAAAAACAATGAAGGACACAAAATATATAACATAAAACAAAGAACAGCAGACACATAAAGGTACACATGTATGTTTAATATAAAGTAGTGATTTACAGTATGTCTAATGAGCATTGCATTTATGTCAGTATAGACATGAGTTTCAGACTGTAGAGTGGCACAGCACTGGTACAGACACAGAGAGTCAACATGGTAATACAAACTCCAAAGAGAGCAGCGGGTAGCAGGGTAAGGATGCAATAAAAGGAAAAGAGCAACTGTGGCATAAGATTTTTTCTTTATCACATTTTTTGGTAATGAATCAGGTTCAGTACAATTTACTGGAGAGGTAGTCCCTCTCCCCATGCAAACAGAGTTGTGAAGTCAGCCGGCACATGGCCGTCAGAATAAGTGTTATGGCTCGGACAGGTTCAGAGACACACTCAAGTGGTGTCAAGAGATTCTCCCAGCCACGGCGGCCTCGTCCCCCTTTGTCACATCAGGTCAGTGTGATGGAAAACTCCACAGGCAAAACCAGTGAGCAGTGTACCGCAGGCCATCTGTGCGGAGGCGAGGAGGGAAAACAGCAGCCTTTTGTCACAGGGGTTAACCGTGTATCTTTTACACACCATCTTTTAACAATACCAAGTGGTCGGTTATAATAATTTGGTCGATTTAAGTACCTTTTGTTTTGCTTGAATACTTTTTTAAAAAATCAAACAAGAATTTGTTTGAATTGTCAATTTGCCGTCAGTAAAACCAAGGAGAAAAACGGGCATCTGTCTTTAATGGAGCATGTGTTTACAATCCTTTGTCAGCGAGACACTGATGAAGTTCCTCGCTCTCTAGGTCCAGTCGCCATGCAAGAGACCTGTCAGAGCATCAGGCGAAACCAGGCCAAAAATGCACATTTTAAATTTTAAGTCCTGATTAAGACATTTTGAAAGAGAGTTTGACTGGCATTATTTACATTTTATTAGTGGTAGATTACAAATTTCTACTATAAAGGCATTTTATACAAGAATGTTTGTTTAGCAAGCAAAAAAGATCTTTTTGTTAAAGATTCAAATTAAACGCACTGCAAGTTTTTAATGAAAATGTGTTTTACATGTTTACATTTTTTCAACGATTTTCTGTCATCCTTTTTTTTCAAATGTCAACCAAACAATTTCCTTGTAGTAAATATTATCATCCAAATGTATTAAACATCTAAATATTATTCATTTTATACCGAATTGCCAGTCACTCTGTACTGGATAAGCAGAGGGAGGAAAATCCAACAGAAATTGCGTATCTCGACTATTTTGATAGATGCAAAAATACTACAAAAGTTCAACCAAATGCAAAAGTATCGATAAGTCATTTTTATTAATCATAAATTGGAATGGTTGAGACAATATCATTTGAAACAATATCATGTTTTAAAATATCACCATCGAATAAAGTATCATCATCATTATTAATGATCTACACACAGAAGTAAATTACTACACAAGAAGTAAAATGACACACTTTTAATAAACATAATTAGATGATAAGTTATACATTTTTACAATGTGTTTTGGAACGTTTGAGAAGTAACATTTCATGGTATCTTAGCTTGAACAATGACAAGCACGTTTCACATACAAAACCCGAAAGGGATCCTCATAGACAAAAGAAATTAAGAGTATAGTTAGAAGAGCAGGTCAATCGCAAACTCAAATCGCAAAAAAAGAAGCCGCAGAAATCAATTTCCAGCACAAGAAAAAAAAACACGCGTAACAAAAATCAATAAATACATAAGTAAACACTGCAGTAAGGGAGGGTAAAGGATTTAATGTAACACATTTTCAACTGTATGAAAAAGATGGATACAACTAAAAAAAAAAAAGAACTGAGACACCAGGAGCACAGGCAGATAGGCGGTAATTTAAAAACCCAAGAAGAAAAAAAAATCCGAAAAAGAAAAACTGATCACAGGATTAGATGGAGGCTGAGGCTCAGTTTCCAAGGAGAACAAGAACTTTCAACATTTGCTTAATCCTCTAGTAATGGAGGCTTTCAGGGCGCTACAGCCCGAAAAATACACCGGCCCCTTCAGCAAGGATCCATTTGCATAACATTAGGGGCTGTTGCACAAAGTGCATTATGTTCTTATTGGTTTAGTTTCTCACCAGGTCTCGTGTAGCTTTGGCATCAAACACAGAAGAAAGCGCCCAGACGCCAAAGTGCTTGTTGGTTTTCTCCCCTTTATGGAACCGTCATTCCCTCCCGGGCCGGTGGAGCGACGCCGTTTCGCGCACACTTCACAATGTATGTTGCGTTAAGGAAATATATATATCTAATATATATATATAATATATATAATCACTTTTAAATTTGTAACGCTTTCCCTATCTTCACGGGATGGCCTGTGCGCTGTCATCTGCCTTAGATGTTTATATGCAAAACACATGTTTTATTTGTTTTAAAATATAGTTATTTATATATATGTGTGTGCTTAATTGTCTAATAAATACATTTTAATATTACAGTAAGCTATTTTTGGTGCAGTTTATCTACTTCAACAACACTACACTTATCTGAAGTTCACCTTGTAGTGAAATCACACACAATAAATATTAAAACATTTTTTTATGTGGATAAATCATGATAAATCCGATGGACTTTCCAATTTTAACAAAAAAAAAACGGCCGAGTGTAAAGTAAAAACGACGCCAAAAATGCGCGGCAGTGAAGCAGTGAAGCAGTGTTTCCTGTCTGCCTGTGCACCTGTGCTTCCACTGCGGCCCCATTCTCCTCGCGCATTCTTCGCATGCAGTTTTTTTTTTTTTTTGGAAAATCACCGTTTTTCTCTCCCACTTCAAAGACCTTTCTGTGCACAGTGGGGGGGCATCAAAGCACCAATCCTCAGAATTAGAAAAGAAAAGGCAGATCTTTAATGCTTCAGCTCTCAAACTGGCACCGCTGGTCTGAAAGTACAATTTGCTCAGCTCAATTTTTCACAAACCGGACCTGATGATTTCATAAAAATATGTAACTTGAAACGCAGTGAGGACCATTTTGTTTTCCAGCACAGGAACAAAGAATGGTTTGTTTGGGATTTTGAATTGATTTACTCCTGGGGCTTCATTTCTTCTACAAGAGGGGGAAAATTCAGGCAGTTTCAGGTAAGTTGGAAGGATGCTTATGAATTCTTATTCTATTCTTTTATATTCTAAATATAAAATTTAACCCTCTACTAGGATCAGCTGACAAGGATCATTGTATTGTTGTCTCGCATTCTTCCATTCTGAGGGTGAATCCTAATCATATTTACTGCTGTTCAGAGAGGCAATGTCTACCACTGAAAATATCCCTGAGGCTGTAGATATATTTTTCCCTGTGGCTGGTAGAAACAGGTATACACCTCTTGCTATATTTAAGCACGCATTTGCTACAATGAAGCAGGAATTTGTACATTGTGTTGGAAGGAAAAGATTCTTGTGGAGAAGATTAATATTGCATGACTCTTTCCTTCTCTTCAATTTGATGTCATGGTTTAAATGAGGCACGAGGTCCGTGCTGAGGCAGCCAGTGACGTAGCCAGCGGTACCTGCTTAAGCGTTTGCAGCCTTTTCGAAATATTGTGGAGACAATCAGGGAATTCCGATAGGATGACTTAAAAGTGCACAGGAAGGTGAGAGAAGGCAAAGCACACACGTAACTATAAACTGCAGAGTTAATTAAGGAAAGTGAATGGTGTGTCACTAATTATTGGATGACGTTAGCAACATGTAAGGCTGCTGTTCCCGTTCACCCGTTCACGGTGATTATGAGCAGCCTCTCCAGGCCACAGCACTAACCAGGCCGCTGTCGGTGTGTCGTGACACTGTTTGGTGGCAGACCTCTGTCCTGTCTTCATTCTCATTTTGAAAAAGCCTTTTATGGCTTAAATTCAGCGTTGACGTTTTGACACTCTTAGGTGGGCTTTACAGGACACCACAAGCATTCCTGGTACATCCTGACACCCTGAGCCAAAACCCAGGATCAGTATGTTCTGATATACTGACCGAGGGGCCTAATGGCTCTTAAATGTGCACCATTCCATTTGCCATTTTCAGATTTTAACTTACAGACCGCTTCAGTCGCCCCTGTGGAGCAGCATAACTACATCTTCAGCTGCACACAGGCTGCTGATATTGTCCACAGCCGACACACCTGAGCACGAGGGAGCGATGTCAGTAACAAGGCATTCCCCGGTTGGCGAGGCCAGGGCGTCGCTTAAGTGCACTACAGAATAACACACAAGCTTGGCGGTTTGAGTAGAGGGAAGGGACCCTGCTGCTCAATGCTGAACCAAATAAAACTGTCAGTTTCTCCAGTAACATACCCTGTGGTGCAAATGGATATGAATGCAAGTTGCTTAGGAGGAAAAGAAGTGTTAGATCTGCAACAAAATGACGCCACAGTGAGCCTTCAGGAAGTGAGTTAGTCCATATATACAGAACATACACATACACATATACATACATACTGTATACATATACAGAATATACACATATACATACATACTGTATACATATATATACAGTATATAAATACATACAGCATACACATATATATAGAATATATGTACATATACTGCATACACACATATATCTGCAGAACATATACAAACATACTATATACACAAATACAAAATATACACACAAATACTGTATGCATATATATATATATAGAGAGAGAGAACATATATGTACATACTGTATATAAATTTATACAGAATATTTACATGTACATACTGTATACATATATACAGAATATATACACACACCACTGCAAGAAATAGCAAACACTTCACACTTGAATAACTTTTTTAAATGGCAACAAGTTTACTTGTTTATCCTGTTCTGGGGCACGTGGGCGGGGTACAACCTGCCCGGGATGCCAGTCTATCACAGGGCACGTACCCAGTCATACACTACAAGCAATTTAGAGATTTCAATTATCTGGACTGCAAAGGATAAACGTTTTTTTATAGAAATACATACAAACATACTGGTAATATTCTAGCAAGATATATTATAATACAACTATTTCACAAACATTTAAGCAATTGATCTTTTAGTACATACACCCACTAATTATATGTACTGTATTGCTTGTTGTAGTTATGAGAATGTATACACCAAAATTTGGATCATCTGTCAATATTTTGTACAGTGTCAGCTGTGCTTACAGATAGCAGTCTTTCGTTAATTAGTACTCGTGTGTCCTGGGCCTTAAAAATGTGAAAAGCTAAACAACTCAAACATGCAGATTTCTCCAAGGACATTCCTCAGCCTTGTATGCAATGATACTGAAATTAAATTATCACTAAGCACCTAACAAGCACAGACTGATAAGTGTGGTTATAATTTTTCAAAAGTCGTTTTTAACGTTTATCTGTTCCATCATTCCTCTTTTGAACTTCGCATTGTAGCTAATGCATATCCGTGCAAAAAATGGATCAATATTTAATATTTAATCAGTTAATTGACCCCAGTTTGTTATCATATTCACTGACATTTCAACAACAAAACTGCTAAATGAGTATGCAACTGTTTTGGAGGCAAGATAGTGAAAGAATGTTTAACTAGACAAATGACAAAAGAAACCGCAGAACACGATCTGCGGTCAACTCGTGACTCACGGTCAGTAATGTTGCTCCAGTACTAGCAGGCAAACGATGAATAGAAAACAAAGAAACAAAAATTTAAAAGAAACGAACCCACAAGAAATGTGAGCTATCCTTTCCCCTCGGATCGGACCCGAGTTGGGGGCTGTGAGGCAGATCTACGGTTTGGGGGAGGGAACAGGCTCCCTGGACGGCCGGATGAAAGCGGACAGCAGGCCAAGCGCAGGCTCTCTATGCTATCGATCGACACAGCGCAAGGCGGAGACACGCAAGCCTGTAAATTATTTATTCACCTGTCTACACGACATTATGGCTACAAATGAAGCGAGCAGATTTCGCAGACTCACACGAGCGAGCTTATGCTATCTCTCAGCGTTTGCTTATGACGCGACTAATACTGTGCCTGTATATTTCATATTTTATAAAATTCTAATTACCGTTGGTTTCCAAGCATTACATTACCGATCCCAAACGGGAAACGTATAACGCGGCGTCTCAAAAGACTAGGACTGATAACGCTAACGAATGACAGACGTGCTAAATGGTGGTGAACGAAGTAACAAGAATTAAATGTCCAACAGAGAGTTCTCTGCGTGCAAGCATGAACTGCCTGTAAAACATAGCTTACTTTTGTCCGCATTAGGCAATATTTTGACGAGAGTCCATGCAGTAATATGCTATGTTTAATTCCCTACAAACAAATTACTCAATAGATAACCTCGTCGCGCTTGATGTGGTTTGTATTGACTGTATGCCACCATAGAATTGCAACCCGATAAAGAGTGTTGATAAATGGAAATTTACCCAATAAATGGGTTTTGGGGCTACATTAAGCAGGAATTTGGGGGTTGGTGAGACACCTAGCTCTTTCCAGTTGGCGACCATCGACCAGTTCAGTAAGCAGGCACAGGAATCAGTGGCACCCACAGTTAACGTTGGTTTTTGTTATATCTGACATCTAGCTTTTCTTTCAATTTGCATATTGAGTTCCTCAGATGAAACTATTTAATGAACACAGAGGCCAGGGGTTAACTTACATTTTCTTGTTCTGGTGGAGATGGCTGACATTGTGCCATTTTCCCATCACCATGCAAGGCTTTTTATTTCATTATGAAAAAGCTCCTTTTCTGTGACCTAATGAGAAGGTTCAGTTGGTTACACACTGTACTCAAGACAAGAACTAACCTCACACGATTCAAAGTGATTAAGCCTGAGAACAAACATCCTTGCTTGTAAATAAGCTTCTTCTCATCCAACATGGTGGTTTAACACTGTTTGTATCCTTGGGACACAAAGGAAACAACCTCAGCATTTACCTCTGAGATACAAAGCTCTGATATTACCCTCATCTACAGGAACCTTTAATCCAGCAACACCTTTCAACAAAAAGGAAAAACACAATCAGATTACAGGATGCATATATATGAACAAAAGCCCTTTTATTTTGGCTGGTCCATACAGTTAAATGCCCAGGGATTACAGGTATTACAGCACCCAAAGGGTCAATTGATTAATATAATATATGCTAATTATCAGGTACACAAGAGTAGTAATTGATTTTTATAATAGTAATTAAATGGGATAGATGCCGACACGTCTTTGAAGACGCGGTGCTGACCGGCTGTCATCTTGTTAACCTCTAGTTTAAGGTTTGTAAGTTGAGCGTTTAAATGGCAGTAACGAGAAATGTCTTTTTACGCGGGAAGTCTTCCTCGGTCATCACAAGTCCTCTCATGTCAAGACCCGGGATCGGTAAAACATCAATTTAGTTACTCAATATGCTCCAATTAGTACAATAAGCAGCTGGATACAGTTACTGTGCCGCTCAGAGATTTATGGATTTAGCACAGAAGAGCATTTTACTTCTGACATTCATGTAAAAGTGCTGTTCAGCAGGTTTGACCTTTTATTCAATATTTTATCCCTGCTTTAGTGAAAATATTAATCTCAAACAGCAATACTGGAGTTTTGAGGAAATCCCTTGAATGATATCAATTAGTTGCTGCATTTTCCATTTATAATAGAAGCTCTTGATACCGTATAACCTGCAGGCAGATGATGGTAAGGAACACCTCGCTGGCAGCTTACGGCGTCAGGCTGTCAGAGGAGGGCTGCAAAGCAGTCACCTCGGGGCTTGGGGTGGGTGCCTGCCCAGCTGCGACACCAGGGGCCCGGCATCGGGAGCCCGGGGTC
This sequence comes from Mormyrops boulengeri, assembly GCA_026781065.1. Classification (NCBI taxonomy): domain Eukaryota; kingdom Metazoa; phylum Chordata; class Actinopteri; order Osteoglossiformes; family Mormyridae; genus Mormyrops; species Mormyrops boulengeri. The sequence continues at coordinate 5,596,389 of JAODLD010000144.1, forward strand.
GCATTTCAGGCTGCCGAGAACACGGCCGGCTCTTATAAAACAAAGCATAGCTGAATTAGCGCTGACGGTTTTATGGCTCTTCACAAATCTTAAGCACAGATGCATTTTTTTTTAACATCATCCAGCGACTACAGTTAGTCGTAACATCACCGGGGCCCCTTTGGGAGGAAAGAGGTTGTGTGGGGAAAACGGCAGCGAAAATGAGCGACAGAACAGCCCTTAGTCTAAGCTACACAGCCGGGCACTTAAGCGCAAAATTAAATCTAATTTAGAGTCGATAACACCAGACGTGATTACTGCTCAATCTATAATGCAGCCCCCCCTTTTCCGTACGCAAGGCAGGATTGTGGGAACAGGTTGAGCACTCCTAAATCAGCCCCGACATATTCTGTCAGAAGGAAAATGATGGAAGGAAAAGACTTTTTCTATCCAATTATCGTTTCATGTAACTGGCAGAAATTCCCAACTCTCTGCACTGGGAAGGCAATTAAAGTTTTTCTACAAGTGAGGTTTAATCAGCGGTGTAATTGGGTCCCCCCCCCTGCTGTGCGGGCGACTGGGTACAGAAATGAGGTACAAAGAAGCGCCGGTCGAGCCGAGCCGAGCCGAGCCGAGGCTGGGAGTTAATGAGTCACAGGGACGCGCATGCATGTGTGCACACACACTCAAGCAAAAGTGAGAAAAATAAACTATTAAAAAAAAAACGGCCTCCGATGAGCCAAGCCTTTCTGCTCCTAACTTGAAAGATGCCAGAATTGGGGGGGGCGGGGTGACGGTGAAATGCGGGAATTTATAGTTCACAGAGGCAACCAGAAGGTGTTTTTAAATTCAAAACAGCCAAAGACTGACAGGGATAACTCAGACTGCCTGCTCACCGGAGCTCATTGACAAACATTTACTGCAATCCTCCAGACCTGCCCCTCGGGGGGCCACCTCCAGTAGGCGCGCCCCCAGCCACGGTGACAGCCGGCAAAATCAGCATACCCTCCAGTGAAAGCACTCCGGTCCGGGTGCATTTGCGGGTGATCCGTGACAGCTCTCCGTCAGCGCATCTGCAGCTCGGTTATAATTTAACCATTCATTTTATTAAACATAAACACCGCGACCGCTTCATTTTAGACGCGCATGTTGAATTTCGGAGACAGAGAAGCGCTCTGCACAATAACGGGCATATTTGCTCGATAAAACCCTCCGTGCTGTACCAAATACTTTGAAACGCCGCCGATCTGCGTTTCTACGGTTATTTGGGTGCTCAGAACAACCCTCCAACATGAGGACTACACCAAGTATTCGGCTGATAGTTGCTCTGAAACACGGCCAAGTAGCTTAAATCTCACCGTAATTAGTATAAAGTAAGTCTTATTATGAAATTGTTTCTATTCCTCACTATCAAAAACCGATATTTTACATCGGAGCGCGGGAATTGTGCTGTTTTTTTTGCTTTCTATTTTTAAAAAAGACTCATTACACTATACACTACTTCTGTTTACTGTAGGCTATATAATGTATACAAAGTCCTCTCCTGTGCATAAGCCCATAGAATCCCTGTTGATTGTGGAGACGGAAAGTACAGCATGCCTGTACAACAAAATAATGCAGGCACCAAATAGAGTATTTTTTTTTTAAATATACGAAAGCATCAGCGTTCTGCTGTCACTTTAACTCCAGATTTAAATCCAGATTATCTGCAAATTAGAAGGTCAAATCTTTCGCTGAAAAAGCTGCGTTTTTAAGGCCGAAACATATTTTGGCCCTAGGAGTGTTGTCACTACCGGAAATCAAAATATACGACATTAAACCCTCTCCTCTGCCGATTTAATGTAGCGACGTTGTGCAGAAGGAGATTTGACACTCCACTTATAAGCTATCTGTTCATTTGCATCGATTTGCTTTGTAGCAATTCTGCATTTCTTTGTTACGCGTGGAAACAAATGTATATTGTAAAGATGCTGCCTGCGAACGTTACATCGTTAATGTTACCCATAAGTTTCCTCTGAAATTTTTGTTTTTTTTACATATTAATGAATGATAGTTATATTACTGCTCTTGTATTGCTTCATAAAATATTATTTATTAATTTAAATAATACTTTATCATATTTAATTAAATGACCTGTAGCACGACTGTTTAGTTCTCAAATTCAGTAGATAATGAAATAAAGTAATAAACATAATTTATGAGTATATGAAGAAGGTGGATATTCAACCTAAAAATGGGCCTAGTTAAGCCAGTGGGACAGGCATGATGGTCTTTTTGGGGAGAGAGTGTTTTTACACCGCTCGTTTTTCTCCTGATCGCTTTTTTTTGTGAATTTGCGTCGGGGCCCTTGAACCCTTTTCATGTTGGTCACCAATGCATGTCTAATGGCTCCTGCTGAGGGACGCGGCCCGGTCCAGCCGCCTTGAGCTTAAAGCGGATTGTTGGGGGATAAAGGCGTAGAAAGTGGGCTTAAAATACCGGCGCGGGCCCCTGAAACAGACACACACACACACACACACACATCTGCTACTGCGGGCGGGACAGAGGCGAGGCCAGGAGCCCACATTCTTTTCTTTTGGTGCATTTTGATTTTTTTTGTTAATTTTTCCCCTCCTTTCCCCCTTCCCCCCCTTTCATGAAATGGTCACGGCTTTCCTCCGGATCAGTGTAACTGCGAGCTGGCACTCCACGGGTTTGCCCTGCCGCGGTGTGACACCAGGGCATTCCTCCCGCTCCTCATATTCCTCACGCTTTTCACGCTCCTCGCACTCCTCCCGCTCCTCATCTCAGCAGAGGTGAGGCTCCTTATCGTCTCTGACCGTCATAGCTGTGTCTTTCGGTCCAGGGTGGGGAGGGGAACCTTTCTGTGGCTTATTTGGGTGTCTGGAAGAAAACGGTGTTTACAGCTTTATGAAAATTAGTTTGTACCAAAATGCTAATGTGTATGAATATTGAGCTGTTTGTTTATGTAAAAAGAATCAACATGGGAGCATGTAATGGATTACCACTTATTGATCTGAAATTTGAGCTGCAAAGCCGGTCTTTATTTTACTAGGATATGGAATGAATCATGTTAAAAGTACCAGTTCCTATAGAAACGTATTAATATTCGCAGTTTATGTAGCCACTTACAAACTGAGATAGACAGATGGATACATCTTATGTTCTATGATAAAAATCAGGCTGTACTATTTGCTATCAGTATGAAGTATAGTACAATGTGTTTGCGTGTGATTGTTCATTTTATACTTAATAATACTAAAAGTTTTAAAAAGATTTTTTTTTGCTCTGAACCAAGACCAAGTAATTCTCATTGATTTATTGCTTAACGATTTTATAATGCTGTTTGACTATAATATAAATATTATATAATGTAATATTACATAATACAATATAATGTAATATAATAAAGGAACAATAAATTCTGTATGGTGTATGAAGTCAATGTCAGAGTTTGACCAAGAGCAAATGAAAAAATCAGTGGATTCACTGTAGTCAAGGATAGAGGTACAATTTCAGCACACAGTAGGAATATCAATGTTCCAGGCAAAGGTGTACATCTATAAACAACTATCAGGCAGACACATAACACTTGTTAGTCACAAGAAATGATTTTTGCTAAAAGATGTTTAATAAAGGAATGGCACTTTCAGTGTAAATATGGCCGTTCAGCATCACGTCAGGTGACATCATGTCTTCCTGCAGACATAGACGCAGCTAGGATGAGGTTATGGTTGGTCCCCTCTCCTCGGCAAAGATCCCAGCACGCGCACTGCAGATCAGGAAATCGGCAGCACGCGGTGGCTTTCTCAGGCTGATGTTGCCTGTCAGTCTTCCTAAAACAAACAGATATTATAACCGAAGAGCATTACAATGCCAACAGGCTGTGTCTGTTAAAGTATCGCAAACACGGTCACGATGAGGCAGCCGTGCAGCTAAGCGAAAATCCTTGCTTATCACTCTGTTATCCACAGCGGCCTTTTGTCTGCCTCCACTGGATGACTATTTATAGCCGACAAACCCAGTCAGGTGTTAATAACGTGCCATGAGTGTTAATAGCGATTTGTTCCACGTAGAAATCAAGGCCACGTCGAAGAAATCTCTCCCTCTGTATTTTTAGTGTTTGGATGTTTTTTTTTCCAGTTTAGGAGCAAATTAACAAGATTCACAAAAGACAAATGGACAATCGAGGCCTTAAAAATGAACTGGCTCTAGATGAAAATTACATTAATTATCTCCCCCCAATAGAATGTGCTGGAACAGTGGACAGTCGGCTGCTGGGAGCTGGGGAGGTTTATATTGTGTAAGATAATAAGGTCCCTATTTGAGCAGCAAAATATGTATAAGCCCAGATGTGGCGTGTCTTTGATTCGCCTATGTGTTCAGCAGACACAGCAGGGGTGTTCTAAGAAGCTGCTCCCAGTGCCTTGTGGGTAAATGACCTATGTGGACTCCATGAATCACATTCATGATGCGATTAGGTGGTTGTCCTCTGCTTAGAAGCAACTTGCAGCCCACAGCTGGTCCTATATTATATATATATATATATGTGCATTTAAGGCTACTTGCTGTTCACTAGTGTTACTGTTGCACTTTGATTTTTGTTTACTTGCCCAGTTTCTTCTGCTTCTTCTTTGGAACGATGCACTTTTGATCATCAGCAAGCTCAGACGCAGTACATTGTCCAGACTGTGTCCTCAGAACTTTCTGACCATGTTCTCATATTGCCTACAACACCAGAAAATAAAATGTCATGGACTCACCTGCTCTGGATGTAAGTGCGTTAACAAAAAAAACTAAATAGTTTTTTTTAATGGGGTGACTGTGTTCTCAGAGCTCCTTAGAAGACATATTTTCACGTATATGAAACAACACAGTCTTTATTAACACATGGATCTTCCAGGGAAGATCAGATCAGGTTGAATGACTATTTCAGACAGGCGGCGCTTGCTGCCGTCTTTATCTGCAGCCTGCGATGCCCCCACCCCTTATCTCCCTCTGCTCTGTCCGCCCCTGACCTTTTCACCAACCCGAGGGTTTCATTTTCCACTGAGAAATGCGACTTGATGTGTGGATTTGTTTCGTTTTTGTTTATCAAACTGTGAGACCTTGTATGTAAAATGGATGTTCGAGAGCATTTCTGAGAAGCTTCTCAGTGTGTGAAGGCGCAGAGCCGCTCATGTACGCCTCCTCCTCGTCGCTGATGTCAGTGTTTGCTTTTTGCCAATATCTCACTGCGTATGAAAAATACCAACAAGCTAAGAAAATTATTACATATTTTGCCTTGGTGAGAAAATTCAGCTCTTTCTGATGTTGTCTACAAAATAATAACAATCAGACGAGTTACTTCATTGATGTTAATGACTGATTCCAATTTTTATTTGACAATTTATTGTTTATAGTGATTTTAGTTGAAAACAACATTTCCTGAAAAAAAAAAATGTTCTATCATCATTGTCAGTTTAGAAATTCGGTATTTTAATGTTGTATACTATTGCTGTAAAAACAATACATTTTTATTTAGTCACAATAACTAAGAATATAATATTGTTTTCTATATTTATATCTAATTGAGATACTATGTTGTTCCATCAATATAACTACCGTTTCTGCAAATAGGGAAGGTAATTTGTATGATAATAATATTTAATTTCATGTTCATATATAACTAGAGCAACTATAAATATAATAAAATTCCAAGGATGAATCATATGTAAATATGTAACTAAAAATTAAGAAGAATCTTAATGGTATTTATTTTCTTTCTACATAAATATTTAAAATACAACCAATATATTTAATAGAAAATTTAAACCCAAACTAAATAATAGACTATAAAAAATAAAACTGTTAAGGCAAAATAATTTGCATTAAATTTGTGGCATGTCATAATAGTGGTGTTTTACAACTGAAGAATTGAATTTATTGTAGACCTATAACTATACATATTAGAGATATTAATACATTTAATTTAAATGGCTATATTTTATGTTTATGTTTATTGCTATTTTATCATTTCACGTTTGAATGAAAAGTTTAACGATCATCACCAGTTAAATTTCTTTTGATGAAACGGTGTGATCAGTAAACCTGCTGTTATTTTATATTGTCATACATTAAATAAATAGTGCTGTGAATGATGGTGGAATTTTAGATTGAGATAACAGTGATTTTAGACTGGCATAAATAGACTGCAGTGCTTTAAAGATGTAGATAGATGTTGGCATACAGTGGAGCTTTTATTTCCCTTCCTTCCGGGTGCTGGATCAGGCCGGGATTCTCACACGTCCTCCTCCTGTCTCAGCCGTAGCTCCTAGCCGAGGCCCTAAACAGCCCCGTCCTGCTCCCATTGTGTGGCTATCGGGGCGCTCGGAATTGTGGGTAATGCCTACACGCGCAAAACAGGGCGCGAAGCTGTGCAGATCACCCAGCGAGGCGATAGTATCCGTAATGTGAGTGGGATCCCCCAGCTGACAGGCATGATACGAATAAAGCCACTATGTTGAAAGCAAATAAACTGATAGTTGCTGACAAAATGAAATGATCAAAAAGTAGTTAACGCTGCATAGTTTGATCTGTACTACTGAAAAGCCATTGATTTTTCATAATAATTTTTTTTGCAATTGTTTAACAATAACCTGGAAACTCCTTAAAATGTATAGATAATAAATTATATGTATTTTGGATGTTATATCATTCTTATTTTTTTGTGTGATAGAATAAAATTTATTTTGTATAAATTGCACTCTCTGACTATGATTGCATCGTTGTGTATTCTGCTTGATTTCTGATTTGTCAAACGCAAAAACAATCAGGCTGGTAAATCAAACCTTTCTTTGGATACACCGATAAATCGTCACTATTTGCTTACTGATGTTAAAGTGTTTCATATCGATCGTTCGTGCTTCTACACAACAGAAATGTTCTAAAGGATATTTCTGTTGTACCAACTGTCGAAATATTCACAATTAATGAACTTCCCCTTCAAATTTGGCAGTGTCTGTTGTGTCTGTTCAGTGTAGTGCTGCAGTGTAGTATAGCATTATACCATTATAGTATAACGGTAATAGTATAATATTTACCATTCTGAATATACCATACGGAGTGAACATCATCTGTGTGTCAGATAAATGACATTGGTCATTTACATATACGATTTACAAAAGATTTTTTAGAAACTGATTGATTGAAAGGCTCCAGAATAGTTTGATTTGAATGCTTTGATATTTTCAGGGATTTTGAATGTTTGATTTTTAGGTATTTTTGGGACTCATGGCATTTTTTGTATGTGAAAAAAATCTATTTATTTCTAATAGTATTGTATCTTTTCCCATTCATAATATTTGAATTAATTCCACTTCCTTTTTACCCATAGTAGTGCACCAGAGAAATGTGTGCAAGATGTATTAATGACTGGATGGATTTTCTATTCATAATAAATCACTATGTTTCTGTCATTATGTGACAGTATTGTTTTTCACATGATAATCAGTGGGTCTATGGATATTATGTTTAATGGTATATAGTCTTACATTATTGTGTTTTATAGCAAATGGGTAATATAAAAAACAACAAAACAGGCCTTGTGGAATGATAAAGAAGGCAGTGTGGTTTTGTTGTCTTGGGTCCTGGATAGTGTGTTCGCTCTCTCAGTCTCTCTCTCTCACACACACATCAAACATTGCTGTGACACGATAAGACATATTTGTCTTTGTGAGATATTATTCCAGTTTAGTTTTTCTTCCTCTGGTTCATTCTGGATGTTGGAGTGTGCCCGTGTGTTTAGTAAACAGCAAACGGTCAGTGATTCTGTGCTGCATGCGGGAAGAACAGTGCCGATGTGGGTGACACGGTCTGCCAGCTGGTTGCATTTTGTGTGGTGCAGGGGAGAGGGGTCAAATGAAATCAAAACTGGTCATTTCAAGACAAAAATGGCCATCCTAGGAAAATCTGGTTTGTGACCCATTGAAAGAAGGTGAACAAGTAGTAAGGTGAGTGGGCGCATATAAAAATTTCAGATGCAACTGTAGAGAGCACGTAGCCAGAGCTTAATGGTGACTGACAGGAACAGGAGATGACTGATCATGGTCCAGTGATCGGGCTGCCGGAGGCAGAGGGCCGATACGGACGATCGCCTCAGTGCATGGGACCATGCCACTGCTCTGGCGTCTCCGCAGACGCCGCCCTGCTGGCCAGCAGAGGACAGATCCTGTCAGAGAAAAATTCCGGGGATCCTCAGAGTCACATGACTGTATAGGTTTGGCTCAGTGGTTTCCCAGCCGATTCCTGTCCTCACTATTTGTATAAGTGCGGGGTTTTTAAAAAAATTTACCAATAAGCCTTGTTTTTCCTGGTTCTTCCACTTCCTGTCGAAATGGTATCTTTTCCTTTGTCAGATTCACGCTGTGAAAAAGGGAACCACCAGAAATAAAGCTAGTGTCCTCTTCTCCACATTCTCCCCAAACCACATGGTATTTTAAACATTTAGACATTTTGTAGGAGAGTAATGGTACTAAATATGAGAATGTAATAAATATGCAAAAAAAAAACACTGACATCGAAAGGCGATGATGTCAAAAAGGCCATCACCCAGTACTGATGATTGACAAGACTTCTCATTCTAGTTATCTGGAAAGCCGTGAGACATTTCTTCATTATTATTTTATGATTTTAGTACTGCAGAAATTGGAAATAACCAGATGACAAAATGACAGTACACAAAATGAGTCAGTACTGGTTGTTTGGTATCACCATTGTTATGATTTGTGCTTTACAATTCTGGGTTCATTTGATGTAATAAATCAGTATTATATCACAGTGAAGGGAAGGGTTCAGGTTGGATCCCTGCATGTCACTGACATTAGTAAAGTTAGTAAAGTGCTAGTATCTGTCCAGCTGTGTGTAGTTTGCATGTTATTTTTTTTATCCCAGAGAAAAGGTCTGGCAGTGTCCTTCAGTTAAGTGCTTAGTCTGAATGATGCGGCAGATCTGGCACCTAGAGAAGTAAGTCAACTTCGCAAAATTCATCATGCAAGCTGCTAGATGCAAGTAGGTACCTCCCATGTCTATATTGTTGATGGTGTGATTCTTCATGATGAGAACCGGTGCTTGGTTGTGACTTGTTGACTGCAGTACTATGCTGGAAAACATACCTGGCCATCTTCATTCGCACACGTCCATCTGCCCGTGTCCATCCCTGCTCCTGCAGACTGGGGGGGGGGGCAGCCCCAGGACACCCTAAGTCACACTGCCAGAGTGTGGATTTAGGAGTTTTCGGCTGAATGGAGGGCAAGGGTATACAACCTCATGAGCACACATGTTGGTTTAAGGACACCTCTTCCTTTCAGAGTGAGAGAAAGAAGCCCCGCCCCTTAGCATGCAGCGCCCATTCAGGCGTGTCCCCCGGGAGCTTGCACACACACAAAGCTCAGGCTAGCCAATCACATTGCGACCCCATCTGTGACTTCAGCTCAGCACCAGATAAATCAGCGCTTTCGGCTTGTAGGGAAACCTGTGACTTGCACACTATGTTTGAAACCAGCATAGGTGCATAATTTTATAAGGTTTATTTTTACTGCACTGGCTTTTCTAACTATACATTCTTTGGGGAGTATTTTTCACTGTTATTAGACAATATTCTCAGTCATAGGGCATTGGCTACCATTCATAATAGGACCAGAGATTCTGGGGCTATGGGCAAGCTCTCTGCAGTAGGACGACAGACAGTAGCCACTGTGGGGAAAATCCGCACTGTTTATACCGGAACAACATAAGGATGTGAATCCTCACCACACTCTACCCAAGCTAAACATTACAGGAACTTACTAATCAGGAACCAAGGGCACAGAGCTGAAAGCGAAACAAAGGCTTCAATAGAGGGTCATTCCAGTTACAAGTATGTTTATTTTTAATAAAATGATCACAGGATGGACACAAGCAAACATTTTATTTGATAAGAGCTTGTCTTATGTTAGAAGTAGGTAAAAAAAAAACAATTATTTCAAATCTTTAAAAACTGACATTTGTGTCCTTGAAAAGTTCAGTGGTTTTCAACTGTATACCAGCTACCTCACCTTTAATCAATCCCGAGACTATAGAGACCGGCTTTGCTGAATAGATGACCTCAGGGCGAGCAGGTTACATTGTTACTTACAAAAGCTGCATGCTAATTCACGTCATGTGTGGGGAAACCCCTGGTTACGATGGGGGGGACACTGCTGAAGCTGGCCTTTGCGCGGTGATGTGTACAAACACAGCAACAGATCGACGGCAATGAAAGAACTAATGAGGTCTAAATGTTAGAAAAAGCCTACTGCCTGTACATACCAAAGGAGCGTGGCCACTATACCCTGGCGCGGAAGGAAAAAACAAAGTTAAACATAAGTCTTTTGTTTATTTCAATTGTGTGGACAATATTTTTTGTCATGAACCATATTATATTTTGTATGAAAAACATTTTCATCCTGAATAAATCAAGTCTTATGCGGGAAACATAAGACATAATAATATTTGTTTATATGGATTTATTTTCTAGATAAAAAATTTGCAAAAAGTATCCAAAGATATTGATTAATGTTAATGAATATTTCATTGAGGAGCCATATAAAATAATGATAAAATTCCAGATGTCGACTACACAAGTAAAATTAATGTTTATTGTTCAAATCAAGATTTTTTTTAAATAATAAAACAGAGGCGTTGACCTTGGTGAGCTCAAGGTCGGCTGCAACCATGATCTTGAACATTTCTGTAAACTCACTGTAATTAATGGTCATAGCTGGTGAGCTGAGGTTAGCTGATGTGTACAGAATAGATCACAGCATCATCAGTAGCTGCTGCTAGCCTGTAAGATGGACTCAGCATGGGTATCGGTGATAAACAAAAATGCCTGGTTGGGCACCATTTTGTGGTCCATAGTTTTAGCCCTTTACCTTGAACATGAGCTGGTGAACAAAAAAAAAACATCCCAATATTGAAGGGCTGTCTGTCTCAGTCACTGTTCCATAATATGGGGGTGGGAGGATTAAAAACCTTGAGTCATCTTGACACCGTGAGCTTTATACAAATCAGGAAAGGACAGCAAAGGAAGTGACATCACACCGCATGTTTACATTTCTCTGAAAAAACGGGACCGTTCTTCTCAGGAACACCTAGCATAATTTTGAAAAATATGACTTACCTAGTACAGCTTTTGAATTGATTGTGATATTATTACAGTTGTACAGCCTCCATTTTATTTCCAAATGTTTTGTGTGCTTGTGTACAGAAATGTGACCGTCAAAATTATTTTTGAGAAAAGCTTTGTTTGTATCCACATAAAATATCGGTTTCCTAATAATCACACTGAATATCATTCAGGGGAGGCATTTTCATGTTTTAACAATTCTCTTCAGAATATAGCATATAGAAACATTCTACTGGTTAGATATACGTCTTTTCAAAAAGCAGGCATGAAATGTATCATTATTTTTGCATGCATTGCAGTGTGTGTGTTTATATATATATATATATATATATATATATATATATATATATACACACACACACACACACACACACACACAATTTCACAAGTTGTTTATACATTTATAAACTCTGTATACTCCACTGTCTCAAATCACGTGCATCTTACTATATCTCATCAGAAATTTGTTTTTACTATGCACTTACAAAGAAATTATAGACATTATGAACTTACTAAATATTAAGAGGGTTAATATATATTACACACACTGCAGTAGGAAATTATATATTGATTAAAAAAACGTGCATTCTTCTAGAGAAAATAAAAGAAATCAGAGAAACTGTTTTATGTAAACTTCCTCGAATGGTATGAAATGAAAAATCTTTCTCTTATGCTAATAAAATGTGAAAAGTCCTACGCCATACGTTCACCATTACATAGATGTCAAACTCTCCAGCGTCCTAACACTTCAGCGTCGCAGCGCCGTCGTATTCCCTGCGCTTTTTTGTCTAAGTGGCCGTATGTGCATTTTTAAGCAGAAAAGAGTCTACTCAGCCGCTCAGCAGCAGCTCCCGAGTCTCTTCCTCCTCTAAATTTAGCTACAGAAGAAGGCAATGGTCCCCTTGTATTCTCCAAAGCAACGACATCTATGCCAGGCATGCAGACTTCGCAGTTGGTACTCTAAAGCACCCCACGTGATTTAGGACTAGATAACACTAAACCAGTTAGTAAAGATCAGATTGCACGTGACGCAGCTGGCTAGTAATTCACAGTATGGAAAATTCTTCAGAAAATAGCAACGATAATGTGAATAACAAATGTACGGCATATTTTTAGGCTTCTCGTTAGTCATTTCTGAAAAGGAGTTTTTAAAAAACTAAATTGAATCACAGTATTTACTTTCTGAATCTCTTTAACTAAAATCGGTCGAATGTTCCTAACACTGTTCTCTTGTACAAAAAACACGATACTCATCTGAATTGTTAATGCTTTAACTAGCTGTTACTACCGCTAATCTTAAAAATCCACTTAAACTTCGGATGGGGGGGGGGTGCAATGTAGCTATCTACAACAACGTTTCTGAAGTTGTTTTTGTGCGTTAAGCAGAGCCTTTGCTTTTTTGCAAAGATCCGTCCGATAGTGGCTCGGCTGCGCAGACCCGCGTGCACCCGCACCTACCCCCAGCCCCACTCCCAACATCCTTCTCACCAAACGGCTCACATTCCAACCTAATGAATAGGTACCTCGCCGTCACTCCGGCCGCTGTATCACTGCGCGCCTTCCATGCGCCGCTGTCACTCTTTATTTGCGCTTCCTCAGCACAAATCCACGCGGCCAGCGCGTCTTTACATCTCATATTCTGCATTTTCTGGGGAAAAACTACATTTCGATGCTTTTTATCTTCACGGTGGGGTGACTACTTTTTCTTAAAGGCGGCAGGATACACAGACCACAAAGCGGCTATAACAGCTCGAGTCGTGCACCGCCATCTTAGATTGATCCGTGTTGTTCCAGCGGCTTCCGAGGAGAACAGCTGTGGGAGTCGAGCCGCTGTTTCCCCCCTTGTCTTGTTTACACGGTTTGGCTTAAACTTTGCTTACAACATCGACAGTAAGCAACTGACGGAGGAGACGGATATATCGCCGTGTCTCAGGTACGCCCCGGCTGCCGGGAAACGCCGACTTGGGAGTTTTTTTTTCCTTTTCTCTTCTCCAGCCGTTACGGTAACCGCATCGCAGATGCCTGCCATACCCCCCCGATTAGACACACCGTGATGATCTACACTTTTTATTGGGTTACACATTAAACAGTGAATCTTGGGGCATTTGCAGTCGACTGGCGCTCGGTGGGGTAAGTGTGGAGAAACTCGGCCACCGTGGGCAGGACGCGGCGCTCCGTCGGCTTACTTTTCACCGAGATCCGGCTCCCGTCTCGGGCGCGGAAGCTGCGTTGCCAGCGGCGCCCGGCGCCGGATGAACTAGCCGTCGGTCGGAGGTTAGTGGCCGCGGAGCGAAGCTAGCGGACCGCTGAAGTTTCGTCTGAACGGCCGGACTCATTGTTCCCGTCGCGTTTAGGCTTCGACGGCCGGTTCGCCTGCTTAGGCAGCTGCCTTCTGGGTATTTATTGTCGCCTCATCGCATCCAGCCTCCACCCCTCTGTCCGGCCCCGGGGTGGCCGCGGCGGCGCACTGGAAGCGGAGGCCAGGGCTGCGGGTCCTGGCTGTGGGGGTGGGAGGGAGAGGGAGGGAGCCTGGGGGAGGTGCGAGTGTTTTTTTTTTGGTTTTTTTTCCTGAGTTTTCCTCCCCCCCCCCCCCTGAAGCCAGACTCGCTGAGTTAAGACGGAAAGGTCCGGTCCGGTTCCCCGGATCGCCCATGCAGACTATCGGAGTTTAACGTGGGATTGGTGCGACTTGCCGCAGCTCTCCCGGCTTGTGGATCTGCAGATTTACGGGGTGTAGGGCGGAATGCTTCTGCTGCCCTCCCTTTCTGGGGCGCTGATAGCCTTCCTGTCTGCATTTACTCCCGTTTTCAGGACCCTGGCTTCCGGACTGGTTTCTGTGGTATGTCGGCTGTTTTAAGAACATCGTGTCTAGTCTGTTTCACAAGCCCACCTCTGCCTGGCTCTGACCCCAAGCTGGGTGGTGTTTCTAGGGGTAAGGCTAGGGTTCGGGTCACGGTCGTACATTTAATTAACAGTGTATCCGATTATCCGGCCGCCTCAGGGCTCGCTTTCCGTTCTTTCCCCGGACTAAACTAGCCGGCGCCGGCTTGGCGATAAGTCTAACTTTGCAGTTAATCAGTGTTACTGGTTTGAAGATATAGCTACACCCTGCCCAAGGTAAACAAGCGCAAGTTTCTCTGTTTTCCTCCACGGTGTCTGCGTGGGCGTGTTTGCGTTTTTTCGTCTTACAGCGTTAGTTTCACTCGCTGTTTGACCAGTTTAACCAGGGATCGTTTAACCAGGTGCAGCTTAAGCCTCAGGAAATGCGAGCAGCTGTTTGGAAAAATCTGCATTTTTGTAGCGCTTATCTCCACATGCTTGCATGGCCAGGAGTGGAAATAATTTGAGTTTTTGTAGCTGTTTCTTCTGCTGTAATGTGAGCCTGGGTTTGCGGTTATAAATGCAGAATAACACTGACATTATAAATGTTAAATCAACCACAACCATGATTATGCTTTGGACATAAATGGCTCCCAGCATCACTTCTGAAGGTTGCTCTAGTGTATGTAACCTTTGTTACCAATATTCACAAATCTGTAGTGTTCCTTTACACAGTCCTATGTTATGAATCCTCTGGAACTAAACAATATATGTATTTATGAATTTGTTCAAAAAAGCTCGCTGTGAACTTCCATCAGTGCTTTTAGTGTTCTGGCGGACCTGAGTCTGATGGAGCACCTTGCTGTTAGACTGGGCTCCCAGTTTTTGGTGTGTGGTGTTTTCTGTGGGAATGCTGTATATCAAAGTGAGATTTGTTGGTTAGCTAGGTTACTTGTCGGATTTAAGGTACCCCAGTTTAAATGAACTTTGTTCACGTGCATTTAACCCAGACCACCTTAAATCTGACAAGTTGTCTGACAAATCTGTCTGCGATACAGGCTTCAGATCTGCATGATAAACTTTAATCCCTGAAAGGAAAATGTGAAGTGCAACATGGATTTTGTTGAGGCACCCCCTTAAAGTGTACTGCTCTCACTAGGATCATTAGCGTAACAGTAGACTATAATCTGTGTGTGACTGTCCAGCCTCTTCTCTGTTATGCCTTTATGAAGATCTCCCGGTCCGGTGATTGTGTGGTGCGCTAGGTGCTGAAAAAGCAGCCTGGTCTAACAAATGCAATATAATTACTCGTTGAAATGCCAGTGGGACTTATCAGTCTGCACAGTCCCAAAACAAGGTGGTTTTCATACTGCACCTATCACCCTCTCTGCTGGTTGGCTGCCTTGTTCTTGTTGCTGGTATATGGTGTTGGATGTGGAATGTATGGCTACAGGCTTTTGCTGCCTTGGTGTGACTGCACTCCTACCTCCCTCTTGGGACTAGACCGTGGAGGTGGGTGTCTGACGGGCTAATAGCAGAAGCAAAAGTAGAAGACTATTCGGTTTCATTTGGGATTTGAACACTGATCATCTCGGATATAATTCTTAACTTGCCATTTGGGCTAGTTTAACACAGCTATTCATGATGTTTTGGTGTCATGGTCTCAGATTTTGGGTGCGGGAGACAAATAAGAGGGACTTGGTGTCATGTGATCAGCATCCTGCTCTTCTTGTGATGCAGAATGGAAGCAGCCACTGAGGTATATTTGGGTATTTGGATTCTCACACACTGAATTTAACCCAGAAATGGTCTCCTGGTTGGGATCTATTCTGAAAAATGCCTCCGAGGGCAAATGAAATGCACAGTTTAATTGGCGGTCAAAAAATTCTCTAGTATGCAATGGATAGCAGGCATCTATACTAGATAAGATTCATCTCTTTAGATTAAACTGGACTTTGTAGATCTAAAGTTGGGTAGCAGTACATTCTGGCTACCAAAGCTAGGGGAAGGGCTATGAAATATTTATGCAGTGTCTGGAAAGTGATGTGCTGCGCTGTGCCAATTGCTTAGAGTCAGGCTGTAGAGCATAATTGGGCACTGACTCAATGTGTACATTCGTTTCCACCGTCGCACAGTCCTGTCAGAATCGCCTTGCTCAGTACACTGACATTGTAGCTCCAAGCACCAAATATTTCCCTGGAACTCACTGTTTTGCAGTTGTGCTGCCAGGGTCTCGTCACACATTTCTGGGATCTGCTTAAAAAAGTGAGATTGTTGTGCAGCGCAGTTAAATTGGCAGAAGCAGATCAGCTGTAAAGTCCCAGTCTGCTCTAAGGGGCTCTGTGATTAAGTTCCACTCTGGACACAGCTACCACTTGCTGTTTAGCTTTGGTCTAGGGTGCTGAAGAATGCAGCTCCATTGATTTGGGTGTCTCTGAAGGCAGGCAGGGTGTCAGTATCACTCTGACTGTGGGAAGCTTCAGCTCGTCTCTCGGTGCATTTATTGAACATTTACTTTTAAGGTCAGTCATCTGCATTTTTATTAGTGTAGTATATAGACTGTTTTCAAGGTTTTCTTTCTGCCATTTATGTTTTTGAGTGTGGTCATTGCGCCTGATCTGAAAAGCACCCCCAATTGATTGTGATTTTCTTGGAACCGCCTTTTCAAATCTGTGTTGGGTGTATGCTGTTCGCCTTCTTGGCACATCTGTGTATCGATCGAAGCCTCATCGCTTTCCCAGCCCTCTTCGTTCGCTGAATCCTCAGGGTGGTGTGTTCGTCAGGGTAATGTCCATGTCTTGGAAGTACTTCACTCTGACGTGGAACCTCTGCATCGCTCATGCTTCCTTGGTGCTGCGAATGGCTTCATGTTGTCAGCTAATATGTGTGAGTGAACTATTGTTGGCTCGGGGCCCCAAGCCGCTCCACGTCAAGCTTTCATGAGTACCAGATCGCAGTTCCCACCCCAGCACATTGCAGCTAACAGTAACGCTGTTAGCATTCGTGCACTGACAGCCTGTCCATGTGTTATTACAGTCTGTATGCAGTTTTATCAGGGGCCTGCAGGAGTGTGGTGTCCTTCACTCTTACCTGCTGTGGCAGATTCTCCATTAAGGCACCATTTTGGGCTCCATTGTGGGCTCCAGGCTTTTCTATTGTAATTGAATGCTCTGTTGACAAAATATGAATCTGTAATATGGCCTGGTCATAGGTGGCTGGGTGTCTTGGGCTTACTCAGAGTGGGGACAGCTGGGAGGTGTTCCGGAGCCACGGGGGTGCGCGGTATTTGTGCTCTGTGTGGCCAACATGAGCAAAACTGGCGGCCGCACTTTTTTTCTTCCCTACCCCCACTGTTGGCAGCGGTCCATGCGAGCCAAGGGAGATGTTTGAAAAGGTTCATTTTCACCATGTCAGGATTTAAGAAATGGATACTGTGAACACATTCAAAATTTTGCCTCCTGTTGGTGATAAAATGATGGGCTTAACTGGGATTATTGAGGTAATCACAGGCTAGCACTGTTTGAAGGTTGTGATCTTTGGGGGGGGGGGCGGGGAGTGTTGGGTAGGTAACGCTTAAATGTCTACCTGCCGCAAAGCGGTACATCTCTGTGGTTTGCTTGGTGACATGCTGCAGGTGACAGGCCACATATTACACAGGAACATCCCAGATGTAACTTTTCTGGGCAGATGCGTCAACATGTCAGCTGCACATTTCATAATATCCGGCTGGGGGTTTCCCATATTCATGTTCGTATTTGAAGCTCTGAAGTTCCATTTGAAGACTTTGAAGTCCTTATTTCTGTCGGTTTTGTCTAAGTAGGTCTTTACCTGTTGGAGTGGATGCACCCATGTGGTGACAGGCCAGCGTTACCCATGTGACCCTGGAATGGTTTTGCAGTGAAGCCATATCCCATCGAAATGAGACGTTTACTTGGTAACGTATTGTTAGGACATCATGACGCTCACGGCGGTGTACCTTGAGGGGCTGATGGCTCCTTCCTCCATTTGGGTAGTGGCGACATGAGGTTCTGTAGGAATAAGCTTGTGTATTTGGTGCTCTCTGCATATAGATCCTAAAGCAGGCTGATAAAGCCTGTGGTTTAGCTTGTTATATAATCATAAGGGGAGGGGGATTACATAAGCAAACATTGGCTTTTTGGCTGATAAATTCTGTGACCCATTTTTAGTTTTGGTAAATCAAAGTGGGTCTTTCAGACGACATGGCATGTGGTAACAAACCTTGTCTGGTTTTGTGAAGGTTTGACCGAGGCTGTTAATTTTACTTGCTGCTGTACTGCCATCCTTCCCTGAATAAGCTTTACCCTTTACACAGTGGCTTGGTGGATTTTTAACCAGAGAACAGGGCTTGTGAACAGTGTGCTTTGCTGGGAATGTAGCATGAAGGAGAGGCGAGCTGAGCAACGTGCCACCATCTTCGTCTTAAAAATGGGCAAACTGGAGGCCTGCTAATATAAATGAGCTCCATGTTCAGTGACTAATTTCTGCTAGCTAATTGGAGCTTTCCTGTCTCCCTCACTCTGCTGAACATAGTGTTTGTGTAGTGAATGTAGTGGCAGTGCTGCTGCGGAGAACGTTACAGCTGTGTAATTATACCAGATTTATTTCTAACTGTGAATGTAGCTGTATGCCAGTGATCTCTAGGTAATAGCTTGGCTCCTGAATCTGTCAGCGATTTTTCAGCTCATCCTGCTGTCGTACTGCTTAATTTTTGTTTTCTTAAACATGTGGTCGATTGGCAGAAAGTGGTAATTTAGTCTAGTCTGTCCTGAGCTAATAGTGTTGTCCTCATTTAATTCACACATTTCAAATTATAACTGAAATCTGTCTCTCTTGCAGATTAGGACGCTGTGTAGGCTGAGGGTTTTGAAAGGAACATGGCTGCCCAGCGTAAGTGTCTCCATGTGACTGGTCCTGTGTCCAGATGTTACCCTAATTTGATTTCTGCTTAATCAGTGGGTGCCTAAATGGGATTTATTACGATGACCCCCCTTTGGATGGTAGGTTTGACAGCCTCTGTTTAAATGGACAGTGGGTGGTCTGGCCTCTGCAGCCGGTACAACTGGCTCTGTGCCCATCCATCACATTGATAGCAAAATGCTCCCTGTGCCAAGTGCCATCCGTCCGTAAGTGAATGAATGTTCCTTTTACCAGCTGACCTGATGGAGCTCGACATGGCCATGGAGCCGGACCGCAAGGCTGCCGTCAGCCACTGGCAGCAGCAGTCGTACCTGGACTCTGGCATCCACTCTGGGGCCACGACCACGGCGCCATCCCTTAGTGGCAAGGGCAACCCTGAGGAGGATGATATGGACAACCCTGGGCTGTACGAGTGGGAGCAGGGCTTCCCCCAACCCTTTACCCAGGACCAGGTGGCAGGTATGCTCCCCAGCCACCCCCTCCGGCTGCCCGTGGCCTTGTTTTCCTAGTTTTCTTCGGCCCCCGAGATGCTTCGCGCTGACTTCCGCTATGCTACCTTCCAGACATCGACGGGCAGTACGCCATGACCCGGGCCCAGAGGGTCCGTGCTGCCATGTTCCCTGAGACCCTGGATGAGGGCATGCAGATCCCGTCCACGCAGTTTGACAGCTCCCATCCCACCAACGTGCAGCGTCTGGCCGAGCCCTCTCAGATGCTCAAGCATGCCGTGGTCAACCTGATCAACTACCAGGATGATGCTGAGCTGGCCACCCGCGCCATCCCCGAGCTCACCAAGCTGCTCAATGATGAGGACCAGGTCTGCGGCCCCACCCTTGTGTTCAGCTTCCTTGGCCCTGTCTGAATCCCCCCCCCTGAGCCTCCGCTCTTGCCCTTCTCAGGTGGTGGTGAACAAAGCAGCCGTGATGGTGCACCAGCTCTCCAAGAAGGAAGCGTCCCGGCACGCCATTATGCGCTCACCCCAGATGGTTTCGGCCATCGTACGCACCATGCAGAACACGGGTGATGTGGAAACGGCCCGCTGCACTGCCGGTTCCCTGCACAACCTCTCCCACCACCGGGAGGGCCTGCTCGCCATCTTCAAGTCTGGCGGCATCCCTGCCCTCGTCAAGATGCTGGGGTGAGGGGGGGTTCTCTGGTGCTCGTCCCTCCCATCAGTGGAGTGTCTCTACATCCACATTAGCAGGGATTGGGGTGGGGGGGGAATTCAGGTCTAGGCTCTGGGGTGACTTCCTGAAAGAGTGGCAGGCGAGGAACGTGGCCGCAGCCGTTAACGAGACGGCCTCTCTCTTGCAGATCCCCAGTGGACTCTGTTCTGTTTTACGCCATCACGACACTCCACAATCTGCTGCTGCACCAGGAGGGGGCCAAGATGGCTGTGCGCCTGGCTGGGGGCTTGCAGAAGATGGTGGCTTTGCTCAGTAAGACCAATGTGAAGTTCCTCGCCATCACGACGGACTGCCTTCAGATCTTGGCATATGGCAACCAAGAAAGCAAGGTAAGGATCCTGTCTTTGGTGAGTGGGTGTCCCCCCTCCCCGCCAAAAATAACAATTCTGATGCCTGCATATTTCTTGCCCTCAGCTCATCATCTTGGCCAGTGGTGGCCCTCAGGCCTTGGTGAACATCATGAGGACCTACACGTATGAGAAGCTTCTATGGACCACCAGCAGAGTGCTCAAGGTGCTGTCGGTCTGCTCCAGCAACAAGCCCGCCATCGTCGAGGCTGGTAAATGCCGTGCTTACGGAGAACCCTTTGGACCTGTGAGATTCTTCCTTCTACAGAGCTTTGAATTAAGGCTTAATTTTTGAATTTCAGGAGGTATGCAGGCCCTAGGGCTTCACCTGACTGACCCTAGTCAGCGTCTGGTCCAAAACTGCCTGTGGACCCTCAGAAACCTGTCAGATGCAGCCACCAAGCAGGTATGAAGTCCTGGTATGAAATGGGCTCCGTAAGCATGTCTTCACCACATCAGCGAGTCTGTGGATGCAGGTAGACAGTCGCTCCATGTCCTCCTGTGGCTGACTGCTCTGTCCCGTCCCCTCACAGGAGGGCATGGAGGGCCTGCTGGGGACGCTGGTCCAGCTCCTGGGCTCCGACGACATCAATGTGGTGACGTGTGCGGCCGGCATCCTCTCCAACCTCACCTGCAACAACTACAAGAACAAGATGATGGTGTGCCAGGTGGGCGGCATTGAGGCGCTAGTACGCACCGTGCTCCGTGCCGGAGACCGCGAGGACATCACGGAGCCCGCCGTATGCGCCCTGCGCCACCTCACCAGCCGCCACCAGGATGCTGAAATGGCCCAGAATGCTGTGCGGCTGCACTACGGCTTGCCGGTGGTGGTGAAGCTGCTGCACCCACCCTCACACTGGCCCCTGATCAAGGTACCTCAGCTCTGTGTTGGGGGCAGTGGAGGCTCCCTTGTGGCAAGGTCGGCCCTCTCTAACGCAACCCCCTTCCTTCCCAGGCAACTGTGGGGCTGATCCGTAACTTGGCGCTGTGCCCCGCCAATCACGCCCCCCTCCGGGAGCAGGGCGCCATCCCCAGGCTGGTGCAGCTCCTGGTGCGGGCGCACCAGGACACACAGAGACGCACCTCCATGGGTGGTACACAGCAGCAATTTGTGGTGAGTGCAGCCCATCTCACTGTGTGTGTGTGGGGGGGGGGATTCTCCCCGAGCTGCTCCGCTGACCCATGCCGTTAAATGCAGGAGGGGGTCCGCATGGAGGAGATTGTGGAAGGCTGCACTGGTGCCCTGCACATCCTGGCCAGAGACATTCACAACAGAATCGTCATCCGGGGACTCAACACCATCCCACTCTTCGTGCAGGTAGGCCCAGGGCAGTGCAGTGTGGAGGTGGGGTCTCTGGTAGCTTGTAAGCCCTGCCCCCCTCTTGATCGGCCCCATATCCCACAGCTCCTGTACTCGCCGATCGAGAACATCCAGCGCGTGGCGGCTGGTGTGCTCTGTGAGCTGGCTCAGGACAAGGAGGCGGCAGAGGCCATCGAGGCTGAGGGGGCCACCGCCCCCCTGACGGAGCTGCTGCACTCCAGAAACGAGGGCGTGGGTGAGTGTGGGGCCCCCGGCCACCTGATGCGTTTGGGGTGGGGGGTGCTGAGCATGGGACCTGCCTGACAGCCTCTCCCTGCTGCCCGCAGCGACGTATGCGGCGGCTGTGCTCTTCCGCATGTCGGAGGATAAGCCCCAGGACTACAAGAAGCGACTCTCAGTGGAGCTCACCAGCTCCCTCTTCAGGACAGAGCCCATGCCCTGGAATGAGGTGAGTCTGTCCTGGGGGGGCCAGTGGCAGCTTCCTGCAGACTGTGTGATGCTGCTCTGTGGAGTAACGTCCCCTCACTGTGTTTGTTTGGTAGCTCTGAGCCTAAACTTTTTACTGGGCTGTAGGGGTTACATTTTGTCCATGTATCCTGTACAAGTTCATTTACATTTTAAAGAGCTTCCTAAAACAATCGGGATGTGGCGGGGGGGGGGTCCATGCATCCAGACCTGTCCTCAGAGAGAGGATGCAGGGTCTCCGTGGTGCTCTGAGCTGCAGGTTACCTTGGCAACTCTTGGCTGTCCTCCCTGATCAGTGGCCTCTGTCTTCCCCCCTCCAGACGGGAGATCTTGGCCTGGACATGAGTGCCCAGGGAGAGCCCCTCGGCTATCGCTCGGACGGTATGTCAGCATCCGGTGACTGTTATTAATCCACTGCTTAGCTGCGAGTCACTGCTGCAGTGCCTGTGTGTGGGGGAGGGGGTCCTTTGCCAGTCCCCTCTGCCCAGGTTGACTTCACTCGCTCTCTAGATTGCTAGCCTGCAGGCACGGTGCGGACAGCTTTGCCTGTGAAGCGGGCAGGGACTTTTACGCCTCACCGTGTGCCGCTTGTCTAAATGCCTCTAACAGCGTGTGCTCCCCCCCCACTCCCACGGCCCGCCTGCAGACCCGAGCTACCGCTCATTCCACTCGGCCGGCTTCGGGCAGGACACCCTGGGGATGGAGCCCATGATGGAGCATGACATGGCCGGCCATCACCCCGGCGCCGACTACACTGTCGATGGCCTGCCAGACCTGGGCCACACCCAGGACCTGATTGACGGGCTGCCCCCAGGCGACAGCAATCAGCTGGCCTGGTTTGATACTGATCTGTAAATAAATAACCTTTTTAGGTAAGGCTTAAACACTAGCCACAGATATACTAGTGTATTTGCTGCATGCCCGTGTGAAGTGTAACTAATCCGTGTGGAGTGTGGAATGCCCCTTCTGCTGTGCTTCCCCCAGTGACGTGTGCCCCCCCCCTCTTTCTGCAGCCGTATCGTCTGAATAAACTGCATCGTGACTTGGCCTGTAGAGTTGCTGAGCGGTCTTGTGAGGAGAGGTGGGCTCATGTCTCAAAGTGCCTGACGCTAACCAACGCTGAGTTTCCTATGGGAACAAGCCGGAGAAACGTTTTGTTCTGGTCCTTGCTGGTCGGAGTTTAAACTGCGGTGGATTACTATTTTTTTTTTTGGAGTGGAAGAGTGTGCCAGAGATGGATCTCAAGGTGGAATTTCAACATCTAGGTGGAATTTCAACATCTAGCCTTGCCTGTCTTTTTTACATTTTATTTTTTTAATGATTCTTCTGTCACTTGTAATGGTTCTGATCTAGCTTGCTTTAAAACCATTTTTTGCAGCAATTTTTATTCCTTTTAACGTCTTGTAGTATTAAGTTATAGTGGTAATGTTCCATCAGTTTCTAAATTTTATCAGTTCATGGTGTAGAACACTAATCAAAAGAATTGTATTCTGAATAAAGTGTTATATTGTGTAGCTTTTGTATAAAACCAGGAATTGAAAATGGTCCAAATATTTTAAAAGCTGAAATGAAAAACCTTCTGGTGTCAGTTTTGGAGTCCATTTGAGTTGGGGCCAAAAGACCTGATCCTCTTTTTGGTCTTTGAAGGTAGTTTAAAGATCCCTTAAGTTGTAGCCTGCTGTGCTTATTGGAAACATGGCTGAACAATAAAGTGGACTTATTTCAGCTTGGTGCAGTTTCTTTGCTGCATTTGTGTGGAGATGTGCTGTGGGGTCAGTCTGGTGGATCCGACGTGGGGCTTTTGGTAACTCCAGCTGCTGAAACACAGGCTGAAAAATACACCATAAACCTATAAAGATTATCTGCTGAGCCCACTTAGAGCATGGGTGTGAGGAGTGTGTGTTCTGAATGACCTCTGACTTAATGTGCTGAAAACTACATCAAAATTTCCATTTAATCTTGTTTCATGCATGAATCTTAGACAAAGTGTTTAAGGTTATTGATCCCTGGGGGAAATTGTATGGAAAAACAAATATAATTGCCCCATGGAGTTAAATAACACACTGTAACATGTTAAATTATGACACAGGAACCACTTGGTACAAGTATGTGAGCATTAAACGTATATCCAGATAAGAACCAATTGCCCCAGAATCACAGGCTGCCCGAAGATCATGTCAGAGTCCGACAGCTTTCAGTATCTCCGTGGCCAAGGAAGTCACAGAGGTGTCCAGCTGAGACCTGCAACAACAGTCCCATCACTAAACATGTCTGCCCAGCTCTGGACCATGGAGGGATTGTTTAAAAATGGGGGGAGGGGGTTATTCATAGATATAACATGCATTAAAGCCCAAAGCGCCCCCCCTCAGCCCAAATAAGCATTTCTCGGTATTAAAGGCTCAGCCTCTTCAACGTCATGGGCTGAGTTACTGTTTGTACAGAAGCAGCCAGTCTTTATAAATGGGTGACAGGTGTAACGTGAAGTTCTGATGTTTTAGACCACAGTGACCCTGGGTCTATGATACAAATAGGCGTCACAGACAAGGTACTATTTCAGTGACGCAGCATTAGATATTTCAATGTACAATAAGTGAGTCACAAGATGAAAACATATTACAAAAAGACATCGAATAGGACATTTCCTAACCTGAAGCACACACTTGTCACTAAAGGAAACTAAATAAAATAAATACCATTCTTTGATGTTCACACCTATTCCAACAGTGAGAATAATTAATTTCCTCTGTGACTGGAAGTATTTTTTTTTTTAAATAGAAATATATTGTAAACCTTTCTTTAGTCTTGTGGAAAGGAATTTAACAGCAACGTTGGCAGCGACACAAATGCACTTGAAGGTCTGCCTTCTCTTACAGGCCTCTGCAGGCACATTCAAACGGGTCACTTTCTTGCTTTAGACAGATGTGGGGGGGCCTATGGGCAGCTCAACAATGCACCAGTATATGTGTATAGGGAGTGAGAGCTGGAGGAATCTTTCATCACAAAAGGCTGACTTGGTTTCGTGCAACCGGCATGGATCAAAGAAACCCAGCAACAAAAGGAAAGTCGGGGCCTGGCGTGGAGGGGTCCGGGGTGGGGGTGTCACTCACCGCAGGGCTGGAGAGCTGCTGGGAGTGGGGGTGGGGTGGGGGAGGGACTGGTGACTGAACTTCACCACCCTGGGGGAACTCACCTGGTGGACTGAGCTAGTCTCTGCAGTTCCTGCAGCAGGTGGCTCTCTCCCAGCAGGCTGCGGCCGGACCCATCCGCGCAGGTGATCTGCGGGGGAATCACACGGTACATGTTCAAACCTCCTCCCCCAGATAAGAGCATCCAACAAGAGAGGATGCATGAGGAAATTGGACAAGATACCAGGTACAGTTAATGGGGGAGCAGCGGAACGCGTGTGAATAGACATGGTGTCCCCAGGGCATTGCTGACGCTGAAGCAGCTGCATATCCCGCCGCATCAGCGGGCGGTGGCGCCCTGCTCACCACACTGAGGGACAGAAGCTCCATGCGGATGTCGGGAAAGCGCCAACGCCTCCTGTGAGCGGCTTACTGTGGGGGGTGACCCACACGTCCTCTTCCGCTCTCTCTCTGTCTCTCCCAGAAACGCTGCGAGGCTTTCAAATTGCCCTCTCTGATCTGCACCTTTGTGCAGAACCCACGCTGTCGACGTGAGTCCGACGTGAGGCCCAACTTGTGACGCCGGAATCTGCTTTTCTAATGCGTCTCGCTCATACCACAGCACAGCCACGCTCAAGCGCAGAGCCTAAGGCTGAGATGCCGCGGTACACCTGCCGTCACGCGTCTGAATGCTTGCAATCCAGGCCTTAGTGACACGTGCCTTTTAACGGTAGCACTTTCAAGGTGTCCTTCTGTAACAGACAGCTGATCTGATTTTATTGTCTGGAGCTACCTGTAGCTTTTACATTTCTACAGCTACTGCAAGGTTTATGTAAAGCATGAGCTTATGATCAAGTTCACACTGCTACATGCTGGGTGTAATTATGTTGTCAAAAATAAGGATTAAATATAGTTTATGCATCGAGAGTGTGAAGTGACATGAGACATAAATTTGTTTATAATTAATCATGTTAAAAGTAGCACTTTCTGTCAAAGAAATCAAAGACAATACCAATAATCTCAGAAAAAAAGATTAATAAAAGGATTTTATTGTGTACATTTCAGTGTAGCATCCTTTCAAATATATCCTTAAAATAATCCTGATTAACTCACAGATGGGCAGTAGCACAGATACATTAAATCACTTTTTCCAGGGAAGCTGTGAAATGTGACAATTTTCCTGCGCTTAATGCAATTTTAAGACAAGCTGTCTGGCAAGTAATTACTTGGCCAAGTTTATAAATGTGCTAATGGATTTTAACGTCGCTACAATGACATCGCCGCCCACCCCGGTCCGCCGTGGGGCTACTTGGCCGTTACCAGGCAACAGAGTCACGCACCTCAGACGGCTGTTTATCTAATTATTCCCGCAAAATAAGGAATGTCCAACTTTCATGAAGAGGATGACATCGGTGACCTGGACCGTGTACAGTGGGTGAGGCAGACGGAACAGCTGGTGCCTGATGACATTATTCATTGAGGCTAAACGGTTTAAAGCTGTTTAAAGGCATCATCATGACAAGAGAGCCCTTCTGACATCACGCGCCATTAACTCCCATCCGGAGAATAATTCTCTCGTGTGCGGCCCGCAGACCCAGCATGCGGCTTGTGGTCCATGAAGATGACTAACGAGGACGCGATTAAGTGTGTCAGTCCTGTGGATAACACAATCTCTTACAGACACATGACAGGTATCAACAGTGATTGTGATGAAGTATATGTGTATAGCTTTTCTCCGTTATATAATTTATGTGACCCTGCCTCCTCTATGATAAACAAAAACACAGGACTTATCGTTAAAATGTCCTTTAACTACATAATTACATCAATGATAATGACGATGATATGACAACTGTTTAAAGCTCTTTAAAACGTCTTCGAAAGACTGATCAGTCTGATTACAACTGAGACTCTTTTCAAATCAGCCACAAATAAGTGTCCTACTCACAGGATCACTCTCTCACATCACCAGAAATGTTCTTGACGTTTCTGTGTCTTTTGCCCCCATTAATTACTCCAACATCTTGCCTGGTATTTCTTTGAGGCTGGTTTCATTACCAGCTATCACCTCGGAAATGTGCAGAAACGGCAGTTGATGATCAGCACTCAGAGAGACATTTCATGCTCCCTGAGACCCTGAGGATAAACCTGTTCGGCACTCAAAGAGACATTTCAGGCTCCCAGAGGCTTTAAGGACCTGAGGATAGACCTGATCAGCACTCAGAGAGATGTGCATTTCAGCCTCCCAGTTAAAACATTACTTACAGAGCTTACGGACACAATATATCATACTGCGCAGATGAGAAGGCTGTGAAGTCCATTTATAAAGGAGAACATCCAAATGTTTTCAGTAAAAACAAGTTGCATCAGAAGCCTGACACCATCTGTGATGCTCTGAGTGAAATGAAAGCAGGATGATCCTCTATTTCTCACTCTCACCTCAGGCTGATCTTTTCCCATGTGGAATCCAATAACTACACAAAGAGCCCAATAACCAAATTTCTGGATTTAATACATATTAAGACACAAATCTATTGGTCCGGATGATATTTCACTGTGAAACTCATATTCTGCATAAGCCCCTACTTTCCTCACACTTCCAAACTTCCAAACTCTTACTCTGCAGTGCCCTGTAGGAGGTTTAACAGCTGACGTGACCTGAGACCTTCCTGAAAAGAGGTCAGTAGGGGGAAAAAAAAATGAGCATAAAACCAGGCATTTCCTGGTGGCTTTAAAATAAATCTTAAGGAAACGGCTGTCACTCAGGATTCCAAGTCTTATATAAAAAAGGTTTAAAGGTTTACTTGGTAAAATTAAGGGCATTAGTTCGAATTAAATTATAATTCTACACTGTATTTTTCAGTCAGCAAAGCAAGAGTAATTAACAGTGCACAGCAGCCATGTGAAATGGTGATATGACTCATACAGAAAGGTTACAGGGAAAGTTCAGCTGAAGATGGAGATGGTCCAACAGACTGCAGAGAGAGAGTGAAGACAGGGGTTTCTGAAAGCTGAGGCAGAGGGGGGGCGCTTTGGGCTTTAATCTTCTGAGGAGCATGCAGACGGGGGCAGCAATCGGCAGTCTGGCCACACCAGCATCACAGCTCATTTCCTATGATGAGACTCAGAATACACTGCATCATAAGCACCCCCCACCCCCCTGTGTGTCACTACATGGGCATGGGACCACTGTAATGATGGCGTGCTTGAAGCTGCGGTCTGCTTATAACAACCCGCATAGCCGTGATCCACAACCCGGCACAGGGCATCTCTGTCAGCTCTGATGGAAACTGGACTTTAATTACTAAACACCAGTACTGTGACACAGGTACAATTTCAGTTATTTTACACATGTATCCAGTGAAAATGGGCTCATAAAACTCCCCAGGGCAAAATGAAACAAACTCTGAAAGTGAAAAACTGAAATTATCCTGGAATAATGTCACAACCACGCTGGATTCGAGTCACAGTTCCTGAGCTCGACATGTAAACGCTCCCATCCAAATTAATTTCCCCAGCATCTCAACATGGAGCAGAACATATGGGTGAGTCAGCAAATGAAGGAGCTTATTTCTGCTGCCGATATCTAACTGTCTGCATACATTTGATTTGCAAGGCAAATTCGGAACAAACGTGCTGCACGTGACAGACTCCAGTAGCGTGCAAACAAACTCTGCCGGGATCTCATGCATTCAAATGTTCTTCCCAGTTTTCCTCACGAACATAGATGGAAAATATCTATATGCGTGTCATTCATCGGCCATATGCGTGTCATTAATCAGCTATATTCATTCTGATTAGGAGAGTGATGCTCATGTTTCGTGAATGATATCCTGACCAGCTGTTTCCGAGCCTCACTGTTGCGGCTGGATGGACGTTTGACCCCCGTCGTCAATCTGCCGTTCTGTCCACCTCAGACGGCTGCTGCTCAGGATGTACCCTATCTGCTGGAACGCGATCCTCACGCATCTGATTTGGCTCCCTTTCCAGTGATTGGCAGCACAGCACACGAGTCTCACGGTCATGCCAATAAGGACGTATGATCTCATGAATATTATATAACAATATGGTTTTGTGAGAGGAGACTCACACACGCATATGGGGAAATGGGGAACGTCAAAGCGTGTGTGAGTGTGAGAGTGTCCTACACGCATTAGATTGGGGTCCAAGCTCCCTGCGACCATAGAGTTCAGAATCATGTATGGAAGATGGATGGATGGACAGATGGATGGACGGATAAGTTTCCTAAAATCCCTCATAACATCCTTCAGATTAGACAATAGATACACATTTAAGTTAGGCAATTCAAGTTAGAGAATAAAACAAATCAGATTGCCCAGGATCTCCAGCCTGGCTGAGAGCAAGCGAGTGCAGATCTTAAGGCAGACCTGTGTCAGCGATAACATGTGGCACCCGGCACATGGAGGCGTGTCTATGTCCCCCACCCCCTCAAACACCGATCGGCAGAGCCGACTCCGCCCATCCAGCCGACTGCCAGACCAGGATGGAGTTTAGAGAAGAAATCAGAGCTAAAACCAGCAGCACATGACAGGGGAAGAGAAAGGGTCCCGCAGAGAAGGGATACTCCAGGAAACAAAAACACTTGTGCCCGGTACCACAGTGAAACTAAAATTCTTCAGAAAAGCCGTGCATGCAGCAGTTGCCATGTGACGCGGCTGCCAGGCTGTCCGTCCTGTTTCAGCCGTCTGTCCGAGTGCAGCGAGTCTCATTACGATGCCACACAGAGGGCACCCCCCTGGTGTCGGCCAATTTCTCACCCAGCGCTGTCTCCTCTACGATAAGCGGCCCGGCACTGATGCAGACCCCAGGCGGGCGAGGCAGTTAGCGGCCACTGAAAGGAAAACTAATTAAGAACAACAGTGGCGTTAGCGCTGGCTGTGTCTCAGGGTGGGGACGACGACAGGGCACTAATTTCTGTTACCTCCTTGGTGAAAGTGCCTTTGTGATGTTTACAGTGCCACTACACAGCATAATGAGATCACCTCTCACTGGGCATCTTCTACATGGAGAAGTGTAGTTATTTGACAGATCATTGGTGACAGGTGCTGATGAGAGATTAGGAAAAAAAACACAGACTGCCAGGTACAGAGCTGTGGTCTGCAGCAGCATGAGCACCTCGGACTTATTGATCTGGGATCGATCAATATGTTTATAACAGCCACACCCGGCTCATGGAGGTAATGGTGTTTCGACAGGTAAGCGTACAGCGTTTATGACATCGCAAGCCCTCTCCCTCTCTCTCACACACACACGCACGCACACGCACGCACGCACACACACACACACACACACACACAGTCGTGTAATCATATCTTTATGGGGATAGCTCATTCATTTCTATGGAAAAAATGCTAATGCTAACCATGACAACCTTAACCCCTACTCAGCCCTAACCATAACCATAAGTAACCAAACAAAATACAAGATTTTTTGCATTTTTAGTTTTTTCACTGCAGTCTTCGGATTTTTATAAAATAGAGTTTTCCCATACGAGGATCAGGAAACTGGTCCCCATAAGGAAAAAAAGGAAAAAGGGTATTCATCACATTGTGGGGGACATTTGGTCCCCACAAGGTAAGGTATAACTGGACCACACACACAGGTCTCGAACATACGCACTTTCCTTCCTGCATGATTACTAGAGCAAGATTGACTTCTTCAGAACCCAGACGATCCTGATGGAAGAGGTGTTCTTCCAAAACCAAAGCCCAGATCCACAGTCAATATAAAAACAAGGCTGATTAACTGCATTACTGATTAATGCTGACTGCTGCACACAGGAGGTGGTTTGAACTAGACAGTCTGGTGGGTGAGTGAAAAAGCAACCGGTCCATGAGCACTGACCCTTAATCACTGACGGGGCCAGAGGCAGAAGCTGCCTGTTGATGCAGTTTTGTGAGCCACGTAGGTACTGGGGAGGACAGGAGGGAGCTGGGAGGGTGGAGGGGGAGAGCAGGAGGGACTTGGGAGGGTGGAGAGGGAGAGCAGGAGGGAGCTGGGAGGGTGGAGAGGGAGAGCAGGAGGATTTGGAAGGGTGGAGAGGGAGAGCAGGAGGGAGCTGGGAGGGTGGAGAGGGAGAGCAGGAGGGAGTTGGGAGGGTGGAGAGGGAGAGCAGGAGGGAGTTGGGATAGTGATCCTAACAGACACCCACACTGTTAACCTGGTGACAGTGATGCTAACGGATACCTGGTCTATTAACCAGGTGACAGTGATGCTAATGGATACCCGGGCTGTTAACCTGGTGACAGTGATGCTAATGGATACCCGGGCTGTTAACCTGGTGACAGGGATGCTAACGGATACCCGGGCTGTTAACCTGGTGACAGGGATGCTAACGGATTCCTGGGCTGTTAACCTGGTGACAGTGATGCTAACAGATTCCTGGGCTGTTAACCTGCTGA
Organism: Mormyrops boulengeri; assembly: GCA_026781065.1. Taxonomy (NCBI): domain Eukaryota; kingdom Metazoa; phylum Chordata; class Actinopteri; order Osteoglossiformes; family Mormyridae; genus Mormyrops; species Mormyrops boulengeri. Next base: position 5,628,178 of record JAODLD010000144.1, read on the forward strand.
TAGTGATGCTAACAGACAGCTGCACTCACTGACGCTGCCAATGTTCCAGACAAGGCTAAGCGTCTGCCTGAACGAGGCTGGGTGGGGGCCATGTGCCGTCGAGGTGTAAAAATAAGTATGGGGGTGTCAGCAGACACACCACCCTGAACCCCACCCCCCGACAGACAGCTGCTGACGGAGGTACACCCTCCCTAGCAAGCCGCGTCTAATTCGCTGTCATGATCCGTCACCACCGGCGGCTGCCCCAGAACAACACCCCCCCGCCGACAGTTACCAGCAGGCACCTGCACTCTGCAGCCCACCCCCAACGCATGCAGAGAGGTGTGTAATCACACCTGTGTCAGCGCTCTCCTGTGGATTAAGTGTGTCATCGCACGGGAGAGACGGATCATAACCCCAACAATCGCAGGGACGCAGTGGAGTAAACAAGCCCACGTTCGAGCACAATACAATATGGGTGCAAACAGTCAAGCTGCTCACGTACTGGGAGACTATAATCATGATTATTTGTATCTTTACAGACACAAAGCAGCCTCGCAGGAACTGTGTACGATGACGGAGAAAGAGAAGGATGACAAACCAGCAGGAGGCCTGCAGGCTGTCAGAGAGTGAGAAGCCGGGCGTCGATGACAGATGAACCCAGGGTAGGTGCCACACTTCAAACACGCAGAGCCGGCTTTTATATACATATCCCAATAAAAGGCTGACTATTTATAAAATAAATTATCTAGCACAATACAGCCACTGGAACAGCTTTAGAAATATACTATCAATGGTCCTGCTAATGGTCAAGACTCCCATTCACTTCATTTTCACTCCAGAGAAAGTCACACATACCCAGGTCTTCAAGTCTGTGTGTGTGTGTGTAAGAATCATACATATATTATAAGCTTGTCATGGGAAAATTGAAGAAGACTGCTGCAGTTGGTGCTCAAACCTGAGTATAAATGCTCTTAAAATCATTATTTAACAATTAAATATTGCAACTAGCTGGATGAAAACAGCAATTAAAACGGCTCACTGAAGCAAATGTGTGTCTCAATACATGCACACCTGACATCGACCAAGTAAAACATCAACAGAGGGCAGTGTACAGTGATCCCCCGCAAATATTACATATTATTATTATTATTATTATGTTACTCATATCCTTAGCCCGACATCCACGTATCATATGTGTTTACAAAGTGTGTTTTAATAAGGTTACATGTGTTTAAAGCATGTGGGAGGGGTATTTTAAGGCTTAAACTATTAAAAAGATGTTTATTTATATGGTCTTTCTATATCGTGGATTTTCACCTATCGCTGATGGGTCTGGAACGTAACTTCCGCGGTAGGCGGGGGATCACTGTAATTGAATTACAGCCAATACCAGAGGTGCAGTGCCCTACGACAGACTGGGGGCCCATCCTGGGTTATTCCCTGCATAGGACAAGTGGGAATAGAAAATGGAAATGGCCAACAGGCACAATGCTGATGCCGGCGCATCAGATGACCAGCACATGGGCGGCCGTGCGTTGGGCGCTTATCAACCTTCAAAGTGCACCGGCTGAGAGCTGAACCCAGACGCTGCACTCTGACCACTCAGCCAACCAAACGCAATTACCACCAGCAAAACAAACAATCGCATTTCATTATCGCTACTCCCTCAACCCACAAAAAATGATTCACTATGGACACACTTCTTAAACTACACTGATGTGACAGATACTTTTCTGCATATTCCATATATTATTTGCCCTCTAACTAGTATATGATGCACATCTAATAAGCAAACAATGTTATAAACATGGACTTCCTTCCATTTCCTCGATATGCGAGACAGAAAGTGAATGTTACATTTAAACTGTCTAATCACAGACATGGTCACATGACCAGAGTCCCCCCGATATTTGCAATGGTGGTATAGTTGGGGGGGAGGGGCGTGGCTGGCAAATGTAAAAAAGTGGCAAGCCTCTTCATTAAAGCGCCACCACTGGTAATATATCTGCTTCTTTATGTGGCTACATCCGGCTGAGGACTTGCCTGATAGCCATGTATGTTTATTTCTGAAGCGGCCGTACACCTGCAAGGGACAGTCCCGTACTCACCAGCCGCTTGATCACCCTCAGGAGTAATCTTTGCTGTTTGGGGTCTGGTTGGGCCTCGAGAACCCAGGCCAAGCTCTGCAGGTCCTCTGGGCACAGGCAGGCCAGGCCCTCGCCTCCATACAGCTGCACCAGGAGGGACAGACACTGGCTGGCCTCCTCATAAACCTCCAGATCTCTGCTGGGCAGCTGCGAGAGGACACACAGAGAGCCCGGCACTAATATCAAAAGAGGAATGCCAGGGTGACTCCTGGAACACAGGTGAATAAGTTTTTAGACCTTCCCAAAGTCAGAAGACAGTATTGAACATAACCTGATATGACACTGATTCGGCAGAAATTCAGGCCCAGACATGAAGGGCTTCCTGTAAACAGCACTACGCCAGAACAGAACATTGCTGGGACCTGTGCTGTTTTTCTGAGTAATCTTTTTAAACGTCTGCACCTTGTCTCTCCTTCTTGCTACCATTAAACAGGAGGCTGCGTAATAACTGAGGGCAGTCCATCCCCCTAACACCATGACCTGTCAAGCTGGGTGGAAGGAGCCCTAAGGTGGTCGTGACCGGTGCGTCTCACCAGCTGGATGAGAAGGCTGCTGAGCTCAGCCAGAGGCTTGTTCAGGAGCAGCAGGTCCTCCGCGGTCTGGACTTCCCCTCGGGTCTCCGACCTCTGAGCCTTGGAAGGGAGAGAGGGAGACGGGGATGAAAGCAGAGACGGGGACAGAGATGGGGACAGAGACAGAGACGGGGTTGGAGACACAGATGGGGATAGAGACGGACTCAAAGACAGAGACGGGGACAGAGACGGAGACACAGATGGGGATAGAGACGGACACAGAGACAGAGACGGGGACAGAGACGGAGACACAGATGGGGATAGAGACGGACTCAGAGACAGGGACAGAGACGGGGAGGGAGACACAGATGGGGATAGAGACGGACTCAGAGACAGAGACAGAGACGGGGACAGAGACGGGGATGGAGACACAGA
>JAODLD010000144.1:5642151-5675565 GCA_026781065.1 Mormyrops boulengeri
GGGGTGTGTTGGGGGGCGGCGGGGGGGGGGGGGGGGGGGGGGGGGGGGGCGCCCCCCACAGCCAGCCTAGAGCTGGAGGCCGCCTACAGCTCGGTAATAAATCGCGACAGTAAATGCAGACAGAAGCGTGATGGAGCGGCCGTGGCGGATGCAGCGTGAGGCCATGTAGGGTCAGCGGCCGGCGGGGCTCAAAGCCGACACTCACTCCCATCGGAGATCAGCTTGTTGAGTCATTCAGAGACTGTCTTAGTGAAATTAGATTCTGACACATTAAGCATCACTCTGGATAAAGGCGTCCTCTAGAATAGCTTCTGAATCTGTTAAAATAATAATAATGATGAAGGAAGCGATGTGTGAACCAGGGGGCTCGGATCCTCTTTCTACGACCAGAAGGTCGCTGGGACGCTGGCCCAGCCCCCGGCTCCTCAAAAACCCTCTGCCCAGCCCTGACCAGCCACAATAATAATAATGACTTTGTGTAAAGGCAGAGGTGATCCCTATGGTCCTTTATAAGACAGCGTGACCCCGATATGACCGTAACCACGTAAGCCTGCAGAACTTCTACCGTGTCGCTTTTAAGGAGAGCCAACATCTCAATCCATCCCCCGGAGTCAAACATTAAACAGCCGTCATTTCTAATGGATACATTCAGGATGAATAATTCAGGGAGCAAGCGGCAGAATTCGTACACTCAGCTCTACATGCCTTTGGCGGGGGTGACCTCACATGGTGAAGGGTTCGGGATACATGTGCACTGCACTGGAAGAGGCTGCACACAAAAGCTCTGTGATTTCACCGGCAGGCTAACGGCTACTCCCACTCCCCAGCACACTGACCACGGGGAAGATGCCCCTTCCCACAGCACTGTCCAGCAGGCCTCCTAATCCTCCGAGGAGGACACGGTAAGGACACTGACCAGGTAGTCGCCAGTTCGCATCCAATACTTGGCAGAGTAAACACATCGCTGTTGGGCCCTTGAGAAGGGCCCTTAATCCCCGAAAAATGCTCCAAGGGTGCCGGATCGATGGCTGACCCTACGCACTGACACCAAGCTTCACTCTCACCTGTATACATGAGTGGGTTACAGCTTGGGTCCACTGGGCCTGGGATTAGGGGCCCCAGGTCTCAGGAGGGCCCCGAGCGATGTCCCCCACCTTGTGCATGCAATCCATGTAGCTATGGCAGTGCTAATTATTAATAAGGCCCAGGGCTGCATTTTATACATTGGTTTTGGCTAACTGTGGTTTTTGGGGCACAAAACCCCTTCAGATACCTTGGTGGGGGGGAGGGGGTTGCAATCCTTGCCTCCCCCCCTTTATGAAGGCTATTATCATCATCATTTCTGGATGAAATCCTCCACTGACTATGTAGTGCTAGTTGTTAGCGGCGCAGGGGTTTAGTACGCTGGTTAGCACAAACTGTGAGTTTTGGGGCCCCTTCAGTTACCTTGGTTTGTGGGGGGGCAAACATTTGTGCAGACAGTCTGCAATCATTTTTAAATGAAATCTTCCCGTAAATAAGGCAGTGCTAGCTGTTTAAAAAAGGGGCCAGAGCTGTCTTAGATAGTATACCGGTTAGCCCAAACTGTGGGTTTGAGGATCCCAAGGTCCCTACATTTACCACAGGGGGGCCCAAGCTCTCAACAGCCTGAGGAGAATAGGAAGGCAGAATTGTAAATGTAAGCATTTTAAAACCAGCAAGCTCCTATGCTGATCCACGATCAGATTTCCCAGCATAAAACCTAGAATTAACCTATATAAACGGGATTCGGTCTACAAATGCTTAGTACACAATAAGTGCAATCCAGTTGCCGTGCAAAAACCAGAACCACTGACATGGACCATTGTTTCATTTCAGCAGGGGGTCCAGGAGGAGCTCGGTGCCTTTACCTGTTGACAAGTGAGCTGTGCTCCGTCAGCGACACCATCAGCTTCAGGGCGTAGACAGGCAGTGGGTCCGACTCCAGGAGCAAGGACCCAAACCTGCAGAGGAGGGAGAAACCGACACGGTGTGAAGCAGCGAGGAGAAGACAGCAAACAGGGCCGACATACATCACAGCTCTTCCTTTCTGGACGGCAGGAAAACGGGAAAACAGTATTCTGCGAGCGTGAGGAACCAAAAAACTCCTTTCTATTACGCAGAAAGTGGAGGAGCCTCTCCGCATGCTCCGCGGGGCGACTGAAATTCCGGGGAGACGTGCGTCAGGGCGCTCCAGTCCCTCCCTAAACAAAGGTGGCGTTATTGGCATGACGACAAGTGTCAGCAAAGCTGCCCCTTGTCATTTGGCTCCTTTCAAGCACAGTGACGGAAATTAGCAGCTAATGGCGGTTGTTGGGGGTCATGCCGCTTGCCATAGCATGCGTTATTTTTTAATAATAAAAAAAATACTAGAAACAAGAGGCAGAGACAGAGAATGGGAGATAGACAGGGACAGTGGGGGTGGGGTGGAGTAGGGTCGCCACCCATCCAGGATTTTCCAGGAACACCCTGGATAATGGTGATCTGTCCCTGGAAAAAAAAATTTCATTCCAGGACACAGAATGTCTCAGAATGTGAGCCTTTTTTAATAACACTTTAATACGCAGTCAGAGCTGCAGGTGTTTGATTGAAAGAGATGATACTGTGTTTTTTTTAGGCAATGAAATATGCTCAAAATATGTTCTGTGGCATGCTCTTCTCATGCACCGCATTGCCTGTGACGATCGCAGCATCAAGCACTGCTGACATATTCAAAGATCAGGTTAGTAAAAAACAAAAAAAATGAGGTTACATGAAGTCACACAGCAAATGGGTGGCGAAAGCCATGAGGAGGACAATGACCAGCTACAACAAAAATACAGCAAAAAAAAAAATTAAAGATCTTACATCATGTAACAAAGACTGGGAACAGAATTACATGCAAAAACAGTGATTGTATTGCTATTGGGTGGCTTAAGTATACAAGTACAGGTTACTTGTTACAGTACATTTTAAAACTATTATTTACATAAAAAGTGAAGGTGTACAGTAAGGCATGGGGTCATAACTAGTAGAAAATGCTATTACATTACTGAGCAAATAATCAACTATCAATGTTTTAAAAATACTGTAGATTATACTGCCATGTGGGACTATAATTTCCCTCTCAAACAGACCTAAACCGCCCTTTGGAATGGTGTCGTGTAATACTTTTGGCCAATGAGTGGGTTTCCAGGAATTGTACATGACTGGGTGGCATCCCTAGTGGTGAGTGTTAGCCGGCAGACTCACTGTGGCAGGAGGGTGTTGGTGATGAGGGCCAGCAGGCTGCTGCTTGGCGCTGGGGCCCTGTCCTCGCCTTCCTCCTCTTCCTCTCGGCCCAGCAGGGTCAGCGTGATCTCTGACAGTACCCTCAGGCTGACAATCTGCCACTCCACTGCGAGCGAGGCAGAGGTGACTCACACGCGGCCCGGACTCAAGGCCTCCCGACCCCGGCGCCGGCGGATATGCCCCCCACCACCCTCACCATTGTTGCTGAATGCCAGAGAAGCTAGAGGGGGGAGGATGACATCCACCACCTGGGGAGAAACACAGTATCACTGTAACCCTAGTGATGCCTTCATTTCCTGCACCCTCCCCCCGTGTCCCCTGACAGGATATAGTCTTCTACAGAACTGCTCATTTAACAAGTAATAACGCCCCCCCTCATGTCTGAGTGGCCGGCCGGCGCTGCCCTTTGATCAGAGAGAGCCTGTTGTACAGTTAAAAGCCCGCGTATGATCTCTCTCCTTTTCTCTCTCCGTCTCTTTCTTTCTCTGAATTCACTGTTTGTTCCACGGTTCCATAAAAATGATCATAAATATTCCAAGTTAGCATCACGTCCGCAGTCTGCTCCTGCTCCAGGAGGCCACGTAGATTCTGTTTGCGCTGTTGCCGGCGGGCGTCTGCATACCTCGGAGGGGTGCTCACCGCCACCTTCTCCTCCAGCAGTGGTCAGAGCGCTCACACCATCACACACAGACCGAACAGTCAGTCACGGCCACCTTCTCCTCCAGCAGTGGTCAGAGCGCTCACGCCATCACACACAGACCTAACAGTCAGTCACGGCCAGGCGCCCAGTGTGGAAACACACAGTTCCCAGGTGGGCTGTGGACTGTTTTAAAGTGATTTTACTGAAAATTTAAAAACCTCCACGAAGAGCGCCTGGCCTGCTGTCACATCACTGCTCTGTTTGCTGGTTACCTCACACTTTGTCTTTACTAGGTGAGACTGCACACTCACCTGACACCTCACACATGCCTGATACCGCAGATACCAGAAACACACCTGATACCGCGCACGCACACCTGATACCGCGCACGCACACCTGATACCGCGCACGCACACCTGATACCTGATACCACGCACGCACACCTGATACCTGATACCACGCACGCACACCTGATACCGCGCACGCACACCTGATACCTGATACCGCGCACGCACACCTGATACCTGATACCGCGCACGCACACCTGATACCGCGCACGCGCACCTGATACCGCGCACGCACGGGCTAATACTGCACTCTTTTCCTGACACTTTTAAATCAGCCAGATGGGACCTTCGCCGCACCGAGGGCTGCAGTGTGAAAGTGACAGCACCTTTTTCGGGGGCATTTTTACTCATCAGCATAACACCTGCAAAGGTGGTATGTAGGGTAGAAGCGTGAGCTGTGGGGTGTGGATGGAGGTAAAAACAGAACCAGGCAAAGAGGATGAGCAGTGGCTTGCGGCCTCCCCGCACAGCCATGTTAACAAGCGGCCGGGACACACATTTCTCCGGCAGGCCGCCCCCTCCAGGCCTGTGCCCCCGCAGCACAGGAACGGGTCTCCCTCCTGCTAAGCACGTCGACCTTGAAGGCTTCTGGACTGGCTACCAAAGTAGCAGCTAATCCACGTCTGCAGAAGCTGCATCTTATCTTATTGTGTGCATCAGACCGTTAACTTTGAAGGCTGCTTCATATATAACAGTAGTTAAAAAATTATAAAAATGAACTTTTTGACTGTGCACAGTTTAATAGGGCATAAGGTAACAGGGGTGTTTATGATGACACCCTGCTGCTCTGATGCCCCCCACAAGGCCAAATGGAGAGCTACAGTGATGGCCTGGCAGCAGCTCGCGATGGGGGGGCCCCCGCGTCTGCAGGGCTCGAACCCGCAGCTATATCGGTCCTGCACCGGGCCTCCGTGGGGCTCACTTACAGTGCTGTAATGGGGCGTCAGCAGCACGGCATGCTGGGTAATGGCCTCCACGGCTGACAGCGTGTTCCTAATAAGCTCCTCTGAGGCCATCTGTCCTGGAAATGAGAAACCGTCCAGCGAATGAAGCTGGTCTCCAAAGTCTTCAGTCAAATTTAACGGCTAAAATCACGACAGTTCAGAGGGCTATGGGTCAGTAATCGATCATGAACAATTCAATCTGTGCTCACTAGGCTGAAAGCTTTAACATGTGCATTGAAGCTCAAAAGTTCAATGGAGAATTTCATATCAATGGCTTATCAAGACACTAAGAGAGCAAAAACTCATGTTCACGTGTTCTTCAAGCTGCAAGAATACGGGGACAGCATTACGGTAAACACACCATCTTCTGATTTATAAAGTACTAACCTATCGCATTGTCCAGGCTGGTCTCACAGGACTCCACAGATTTAATGTAATTCTGAAAACAAAACAGAGCAAGACAGCAATACAGGAAGAGTCCAGTCACCCACAGAGGGAGTATCGTCTATTCCCAACACCCGTCTGCCGATAGCTTCGGGCAAAACCGAAACTGCTGTAATATTTTAACTAGTCCGACTTACAAGCAGTGCCCCAAATTTGCAGAGAAAATCTTCTGTCACCACCTGAGGTCTGAATATCTGTAGAGATAAGACAGAGAAGGGTTAGTATGACCCACTTAGAGTCAGTCAGCTCGCGACCGCTCTCCCCGGAACATCTCAGCTGTGCTCATTTTCCACACGCTAGCTGAGACTCTGCATGGTAATCTGGGAGCACACCGCTGCTATGATTATGTCCACCATTATAACTGCCAGAGAAACAATCCTGGGAGAAAAGAAAAAAAAAAAAAAACATGGCGTCCCCCGTTTCCAGAAGAAAACATACCACAGGCTGTTTAGAACGGAGACACTGTCTCAAAAACACTGTGCTTAAGGCTCAGCGCTCCGACTGGACTGACTGACTTGGTGTGCGCATGAGGAGTCAGCTGGGCAGGAGAGGGGAGATGTGTGGCCAAAGGAGCAGGGCCGCGTCTCAGAACGCAGGAGCCACGCGGGTGAAGGAGCAGAGCCGCATCTCAGAGCACAGGAGCCACGTCTCGGAGCGCAGGAGCCGCGCGGGTGAAGGAGCAGGGCTGGCGTCTCAGAACGCAGGAGCCGCGCGCGGGTGAAGGAACAGGGCCACTTGTTCATATTAGTAGATTCAATAAAGGCTTGAACTTTCATTGTTATGGGAGTGCTGTTCTGAGGCCACGCCCCCACAGACCAGCCACATAACAATGCAATAAACCAGGGTTCCCCAATTCCGATCCTGGAGGGTCAGTCTGCAGCACAGTTGCATATTTCCCTGCTCAAACACACATGCTGAACCTGGTAATTAGCTGGTGAGCTGAATGAGGTGTATTTGGGCAGTGAAATGTGCAAACTGTGTATGCTACAGTACCAACCACGTAATAGTGAAGTAGTACAATTACAAGTTCAAAATTCTCCCTACAGAGTGGGGCCTATTAGCAGGGCTGCCGGATACCCCTGAAATGAATTTCTGGCTACAGGCCTGCCACTGACAGCACCGTTTAGCCATACTGTGACAGAGCTCCCTGTGTTTCTAACTAACAGATGGAGAATTCTTCTAAAAGAGCAAAGAATGGTGATCTCATCTTGTTTTTTGCCCACAGTAGCTTAAGTTGGAGATAATTTAAGTTCTCTGATTTATAAAAGATAATTGTGTGAATAAATCAGTGTGGTTCCTGCAAAGCCCAGGGACATGTAGGAAGCAGACGAACGGCTACCGGCACCGCAAGGTCCGTCTGATAAACAGCAGCTCAGACAAGGTCATGCTCAGAGGAGGCTGGGATACGTACACAATCACATACACACTGTGCATGCACACAGATAGTCAGAAACACACACACACAAATACATACATATACCCATGTGCATGTACACACACACACACACACACGCACACACAAATGCATACATATACCCATGTGCATGTACACACACACACACACACACACACACACACACACACACACACACACAGCAGACCTGACCTTGAGCCCCAGGCCTAGCAGTTAATATCAGTTAGCAAATGCACGGCAAACTGCTTGATGTCTCCAGTCCTGCCTTACCCTAATCACGGCTTTTACATGCAGACATTTAAGACGAACACTTGAGGTGTGATTTGAAGCCATTATTTAGCTGACTGAGTAGTGTGATATTTATACTGCTGAACTGTAAGCATGATACGTGTCCCTCATAGGCGAGAGGATCATTAACATTACTGCATCATTACCGTGTTACGCACTGAGTTATCACCATCCTCCAGGCTAATTTTCCCACCCGTCTGGCCATTTCAGGCCACCCTCCCTCACACAGCAGTCTGTCTTCTTTACGCTCAGCATAATGTGGTCATATAAACCCAGGCAAAGCAAACACATCACGTCCACATTTGAGCGTTTAAAACAGGCAGCTGGGCCCGCACTGGCGTTCAGGCTCCTTGGAAAATCACCGCGGCGTGCAGAGTTATAGAGTTTTTGCACAGCGCAGAGAGAAACATCTCATTGGAGCAAAGGATCCCTTCATACTCAGTCGTGCTGAAATGAATATGTCAGCAGCAAATGCAATTTCACACTGTTTGGTGACTAGCAATCATTCTACTACGATACTGCGGAATGTACCGGAACTCAGAGGCAAAGCCAACCAGAGAAACTTTGCTCTGACTGACAAAACTAGGCCGGCTATAGCCTAGCTAATTTCCCTTCCATTCGGATTTTAGGGATAGACAATAAGACCCGTTATCAGCAAACGCATGCGGTGTGAACGTGTACTCAGTCAGCCATGCTTCTATGGAGGGATATCACTGCACAAATCCTCCGCTTCTCCGCAATGGAGTCGTTTCCCCCCCCATCGCTCTTTTGAGACCCTTAGAATGATTGATTCATTGTGCCGATAACATGCCTTCCCAAGTGTCTTTCTGGCTGTGGACGCGCAGACGAAGGCGCGGAACGCTCACCTGCGAGGTGAGCACCTGCAGCACGACTGAGACCATAGGCAGACACTGCTTCAGCTGCTTGGCCTGCGCAGTCGATGGATGTTTGCGCCCCGCCACACTCCCCAGAGCAGCTAGGATGTCGTCTGTGGGACACAGAACCATGAAGAATCACCAAACAGGGAAATATTTAGCTTTGCTGCTCTGCTGGCTGGCTCGTACTGCCTTATTTAGGCCACAACACTGCCTAAAAGCACCATTTAAGTTTACGCAGAGGGAAGTAAAAGTTTAAACGGTAACACTTTACTTGATGGGACACAAATACTTAGTAATAACTCAGTTACTACTGAAGCAGTAATCACAGATATGGTAATTAACAGATATAGTAACAAATATAGAAACTGCATGAAACAAAATGCGTGTCATGATTCATTAATGATGAATTAACATGAGATCAGTACTGTAAAGTGTTACCACTTAAACTTCACATACAGGAATGTGCATAGGAACGATGTGAGAAACGAAATGGAGAAAGACGTCCCAGTCGGGGTGGATTGGCTGAAGACCTTATCACGCTGTCAGAGGTGTAATTAAAGAGAAGGAGGGGGGGACACCATCCTGTCATGCGATTAATTCACCCAGAACGGTGGGCAGCTCCCGGACGATGTGACGGATGAGCAGTTGCAGACATCTCGACAGGTGCTGATTGGCACTTGGCTGCTCCCTCCCTGGCACGGCCTTCCTGACGTCCCTCTCGATGTACATCACCAACCTGCACGCGGGACGGGAGCATGTCACCATTCAGCCGCCTGCCAAGGCACGGGAGTGGGCGCCATGACAGTGTGAGGCTCACTCCGCGACATCTGCAACATCGTCGTCATTCAAATGCCGCAAAATGCACATTGACGGCTCAGCATTAACCACTGAGCGTCTCGTTCAGGTGAAAAGCTGCACCTGGCATTTAAAAGATGATCTGAAACACGAGGCTAAGGTCTCAATCGCGCTTTGCAGATGCTAATTCTATGTGAAATTCAGCATCGCGTGAATGCGGCTTTAGTCTTTGGCTCCTGCTTGTCATGCTGATGCCCTAGCTATAGTCGCTATATTTCATCGGTTTTGAATTCGGGCAGCTGTGGTACCAGATGCAGATTAAAACTTTAAAATTCGATGAAGGCTCTTAACAACCGGAACAGGGAGAGTCACGCACCGCAAGAAAAACCTGTATACACATATAAAGGGAAACAAGTTCTGAATTGAAAATTTCAGTTTTAAATATGGAGAGACTGATCACTATGAGAATGCGCATGACAGTTAGCATACAGGCTAATGGGTCAGGATGGATCATATCACCCTGCCCATCATCGCGGGACGATGGTTAGGGAGAAAGGCAGAGATTCACACAGCAGTTACCACATGAAAGAAAATGATAGTCTCACCCCCCCCCCCACCCCCCCCACTAAATGGTGCTGAGGGGGGAGGGGGTATGTACGAGGGACTTGCGTCAGGCTCATGTTAAATGGGTCATTATAGAACCCCGCAGTCCACAGATCTGACGGCACTCAGCTCCGGGTCACTCACAAGCCATCAGAATCATTCAGCGCATAAAGATCAAAGTGGAAATATGCCTCTGACTGACAATCCCTCATCACAGCAACAACCGATATAAATTAAAGGCAAGCCGAATTAAAGCCACAATTATCAGTCTTCAGACGTCAATCGCGTGTGCGCCGGCCATCTAAAAGCCAAAACACCGCTTCCATCTTCGCTTCATCGTCTCTGATCTTCCTGCCATTATTACAGATTCTTTAACAAAGACCAAACGAATAAGGTTTCATATTTCATTCCCCATACATCTAGTACAGAGGTATAAGGGAGTGTATGTGCGCTTTATTCATTTTTAGAATTCAAAGAGCCATTGAAAAGTGTCACAGGTGCCTGTGATTTCCAAGCTTGGTTTAAAGGAAATGTGAAGGACGGGATCGGGTGTGTATGCACGCAGGTGGGCAGTGTCACCAGACTCAGCTGAAACGTCGCATCCCCGCTGCGATTTATCTCGCTGTTGACGTGCAAACGTCCATGCCGGCCATTAGGTACGGCGTGTCAGCTGAGCGGTACGAGGAGAATCAGCGGAAAACGGCGCCGGTGGTGTGGAATGACGGCCGCCCTGACAGCCACTGCGATGGCCGCCCTGACAGCCCCCGCGGTGGGCCCCGCTGTCCGCGCCCGATTGATTTGTTCCAACAGAGCCACTCCGATATAATGACTTGTCATGTTTGCCGCTTAGCGCCGGGCGGGACTTTGTCCTCGGCGGTCACTTCTGACAACACAGCAGTGGAGAGCCAAGCGCAATTTGAAACCCGGACCACAGACGTACGCCACGGAACCGTCGCTGCGTCTGCACCGCGGTTTCACCAGGCCGGGCGGCTGGACCACATCCACGGCAAATAAAGGAACGAAAGAGGCGGATCACGCTTATTCTCCCGCTCGGCATGGCGGGCCGAAGGCTTTCATCAGGGTATAATTGGAATGCTGCAGGAATTCCAGCAGCGCCCTAATGACAGGGATTGACAGGCTTGGCAGCTGGGATTTCAGCTTTCCATGCTCTTATGGCTGCCAGGGAGGGAAAAAAAAGAAAAAGACAGTGCTATAATTTCACAAGCGTTCGGCTGATCAGAGAAACTGCCCACTCAGCTCTGTGCTCTCATCCCCGCTGCCGTTCATTTACCGCGGCCCCGCTGATGCGCTCAATCCAGCTGAGGCTGCAGTAACACCCCCTAGTTCAGAAACGGCAGGCAGAAATGAACCACCTTTTAAAATTACTGCTTTTTTCATGCTTATATTAACGGGGAGGAAGTTGGGAGGGGACTTGTCATTTCTTACCTTCATAATAATGCATAAATAAGCATTTGGTGACAACAAACACAGCCAGTGAATGTAATGCTTAGTGCCGCTATAGGCATGGAAACTGAAGCACTATTATTTAGTTATATGCATGTGTCTGAGAGACCACTGGACCTATAGCAGAATTAATACCATCCGTCCCCTCAGACTGCCACTCAGACACAATAAATCCACTTAAAACCATCAGGAATGTAATGAAATCCGGCTGTTATGGCGCTAATGGTCTTTAAAACCTCACCCCTTAATCGAAACGCTTAGCGATTCATGACACAGTAAATCAAAAAAAGATATGAAAGGGAAAACAGTAACCTCTCCATTTTTCGAACCAAAGAATAATCGCCATATTTTAGGTTGCTTATCTAATAAAGTCTCCCATAACCCTTAACTTCTTTCTGGTTTGAAAAGCCAGTATCATCAGCCAAAAGCAGCCGCATTCACTGGGTGCCCTTCGAAAGCTGAGTGTATAACAGGACCTGTCACACGCGCAGAATTATCCCACCCTAAGTGAACAGGCCGTGTCAGCTGGTATTACTCAATTCATAACGGCCACTCAGGATAAGCCAGTTTCAGAAGAAGTGCTTTGAGGAAGGCGGACATGAAACAGACAGGATATCCGAGGGCCCAGACACGGCCTGATAACATGCGAAAATTACTGCTTTCCAGGCGGCAAGAAAAGCAGAGAAAATCGGCCACGTTTCCGCGTGGCCCGGCTTGGGTACTGGCCAGCACGTGAGGGTTTATTCTGGCCTGCAAGAGACCTTCACAGGATGCAGATGGCAGAATCAACAAAGGCCACCATGGGGTTTCCTCCAAAACAGACCTTGGAGAAGCCCTCCCTTCTCCAAATGCGGCTGTCACAGACTGGGGGCGGGAAGGGGGGGGCAGCAGGCTGCAGGACAGGCACAGACCATGTGGGAATGGATAATCAAAGTTTCAAATTCCCAGGTTCCAGGGGTGGCCATATCAGCAGATTGGCAGACATGTAACCAGAACTCAAATTCGATTTTGACCAAGAATTCCTGTTTAAGAAAACCCCCTTTCTGTCTGTTCCAGTCAATGGCCCTTTTCCATTAAATATGGCATCTCTTATAGAGCCTACACTGCCAGGCAGAGGCGGCTTGCCATTAGCGCTCTGACAGACCCGGAGCCAGCGTGCACGAGGCTGGATCTAGTCATTACACGGACGGGAATTTCCAGTGCTAACCGGAATGCTGCCAGAACGTGTATCCGTGAAGCAGGTTAAAGAGCCCTTCCTGCAGACACATTCCCAAGCACGCCCCCTCGCTCCCGCTGAGCGCACTCTCATTTTCAGAGTAACATGCACACACATCACATGCATCACATGACCATTTCAAACCACAAATATCAGACCTACCGGGCATCTCCATGCAGGGTTATTAAGAGCTGATTGTAAATACAACAGAATAGCAATTCGGTTTGTACTTATAAACAACCAACTAAGTTATCACTAAGGTTTACAGGCTTGTATTAACCAAGCTGGTCACAGAACTCACGAGGGGTTCAATCAGTGTGATGAAGAGTCAATTAGTCAACCAATTTAGCTGAAGAACACAAAGCTGCAAGTAGCTTTGGAAGAACAAATTTTGAAATGATAATTTGCCTTTTGTATGAGTCTGAGTCTGGGACATTGGGATGCATCTTTCTCTACATACTCCCTGGATGAGACACACACACTTGGGGTGCAAGTGCAGGATCAACCAGCATATGGCGCTTCTCCAATCGGGGGCTAAGGGCCAAACACCAGTCCCAGGTTTGGAAACAGTGGTTTTCCGTTCAGAGCCACAGGGATCGAACTCGCTGAGCCACATGCCACCCCCTCCCCCCCAAGTCATACATCTGAGATTCCCACCCTCAGGGAATTCATGGGAGACGGCCCATCCTCACTCTGGCTGATGCCCCTTCGCGATAATGGTGTTTCCCCTGCTATTATGATTGGGTGCCGAAGTCGACACCTGTACAGCTGCAACTCTTCCAGAACCTTCTTATCCAGGTATACAAGCTTCTCTAATGCATTTTCGCTGTTGGTTTAAAATATAACCACTGCCAAAATGGGCCACGGGCCTCTTGCTCCAAAGACAGACTTCAAACCCTTAGAACAAAGAGTGCCTGAATGAACTCATCGTCGTTAACAGAGCGCACCTGACACTAGCAGTATCGGGCACAGTGACAGACACGCTTGTTCATCCCATGTTCTCAGCGACACCCTAGGGAGTCCCTACTCCGAAAAGGGGCACAGGGGGAGGAAACTTAAATCGACCTCGCGGAATCACCGAATTTTTTTCCTTTAATATTTGATTTGAGCCTGGGTGCTTACTGATTTCAAAAGGACTTCATTCCCTGTGATAATACTGGAGCAACTGCGAAAATTCAAAGTAAATTGGACTTCATTTATCTTTTTCCGCCGTAATCTATACAGAGTATTACAATGATCTATTACTCTCGCCATTAGGTCATTTGAGGAAACCCGTTTAATTGTTCTTTCATTTACGAGATATAAGCCATTAAGGTCATGGAGGACCCAATATTTTCCAGTAGAAACTCCCAGTGCCACATTTTTTAAGCGGTATATTTAATGAACCCATATGCCCGCAGATTATTCACATCCCGCAGGGAATTCGAAAGCGGCGTGTTCCTCGGATTCGGTTGTGAATTCCCGGCCACGCTAGTATCCGGATAACGGGCCGCACGCCCGGTGGGAAATGGTACCTGGAGTTACAGCACAGCAGCAGCATTTCCCGGTTCTGCAGCAGGACCTGCAGAAGCACCAGGAAGGCCTTCGCTCGGACCGCCGGGAAGGGGCTCTCCAGGCAGCGTGCGACCCGCGGTACCAGTTCCTGTGTGCGGCAGGAGGGAAGGGATAGGGTAAGACCAGAGGCGAGGGCGGCCTGGGATCAGCCGTCAGGCACGGGAACAGCGGCCTGCCCCAAGGAGAGCCACAGAAAGCAGTGACTCCAGATTCTGGAAAACGATACAGGATCACCATACCACCATGGAGTCATCTGGTCCTGCACTACATATCAGGAACCTTTATAATTCCAACCGATGAGCTAATTATTCAGCTGATTTCATGGTGATCCCCACTTTTACACGGATGTGTAAGAGGGGACGGCATTTATTTAAGCATGACATTTCATATCTGACCAACTTTATGGCCAGATCAGCAGAGGATGTCGTTTCCACGTAAAGGACAGTAACAGTAATAAAAATGCAGAATGAACGAGGCAGAGAGGATCTGTTAGGGTTTTACTGCTGTCTCCCTGCGATTATGTACTAGGTAACCGGACTGCAGAAAAATCATACCGACAGCCTGCCTTACTGAGCATACAGCTCAAAACGTGTCTGATGTTCTTTAAACCATTACAGGAAATTTACCCCAGTCTATAAATTACATGTGAAGAAAACATATTTAGGAAGACTGACATAGATAATAATGAAATTAGTGAGATGTATGAACTACTGATTAAAAACAACCGGCCATGAAGATTTCATCACTGGAAATATAGATAAAAGCAGGAGGGACCATTAAACGTATTCCCTCTGTATCAGAAAAAAAAAAATTCTCCATTAGTGAGCATCAGAAAGAGATCTCTCTTTCTACCCTCTCTCCTTCCCTCTTTCACTCCCCTCTTCCTCCCCCTCCCTGTCTTACTCCCACCTACTCTCACACTCTCTCTCTTGTTCTGTGTAGCACCATCCAGAATTTCATTGGCTTTCCTGTAGCTCAATGCATATGAGATTTAGGCCTCATTATCCTGACCGTGCTTATGAGAGGGGAACAGGCAGAGCCTCCCTGCCCCAAGCGGGCGGGCGCTAGGACCCGGGGCAGGCCGCGCCATACTCACCCTCCCCTGCACCAGCCTCTGCGCGTGGACTCCGGACGACAGGATGGCGGCAAAGAGGGTGAGCAGGTGCTGCTGCACGCGGCTGATGCCGCACGCCAGGCCGTCCAGCACGGCGGGCAGCCCCGCCTTGTCAATGACGCTCTGGAAGACGGCTGGGGAGTGGCGTGTCGCTCTACAGAGGGCCTGGGGGGGAGCAAGGTCTTTAAAATGGCAGGATGTTCTGGGAGGGGGGCTCAGACAGAGTGCGGGGGTGAACACTGGGGGGGGGGGACTGGGAACACTATGCTCAAAGCCATAAGGGGGAGCTCAGGAGCACAAAACACTCCCCCCTGCTGTGGAGGCTGCCATAGCCAGCTTGAATGGGGCCACTGCAAATAAATTACCCCCAGTTAGATTCACATTATAACGGGCATGATCACTGTCCTTCAGTCCTGATTTACCAGCATTCCATTAGTTGGGAAACATTTGAGGAATTCTTTAGGAATCAGGAACGGCTAATTAATGATGAACTAAATATGTTATGATTTATATAGAAGAAAAAAGATCTTTTTTTACCATTAGTTGTATTTGTCAGCCAAAAGTTTCATTTAAAAACAATAACACACATAAACCACGGCTTTAAGTAATGTCCTCAGTTTTACCTAGATGTCCTACACTTATCACCAAACAGTTCGATGAATGATAATTAATTAAGAGCTCAGAAACCCCCCCCCACCCCCCTGAATCAGATTGTTTGGTGGAAACCAGCCCAGCAGTATTAAAAACGGAGCAGTGAATGCAGTGTCTGAGTAGAACTTAAGGCCTGTCATAATTACATTACCGACTCATCGCACGATATATGGACAATCTCTTCTATCATTTTTTCTACCCTCAATATTGGCGAATTGTGTTTATATAAGAATGAATGTCCCTAACATTTTAGCCAGTCACTCTGCTTCTGCCCCCCGTGTCACAGGCGTGGCTCAGGGCTGATACATTCCAGATCCCACAATGCTCACCGACATGGCCGTGACTCTCAGGGGATCCACGCTGGAATGGGTGAAGAGGCACCAGAGCATGGGCCCGATGTCGCCTGTGATGAAGGCCTTGGCGTGATGAGACTGCGTGCTGCACACCTTTTCCACGGTCTTCGCTGCTATGTGATTCACCACCAGCTCCTCCTGCAGGACAGGAAGACAACCAAAGAGGAACCATCAATGGGTTGCAGCCATAGGGTTTGCAGAAAGGGGGCAGTTCAACATCAAGTGCACATTAAAGGCAGGAATTCAGACAATTCATCACACGCTTTGTAATTCAGCAAAAAAAAAAAATCCATCAGGGAGAATATACCAAGGTTTTAAAGTGGAAGACTTTAGAGTTTAGAGATTTCATCATGTTACATCATAGGTGAGCTTTCCCTTTGAAAGATGACAGCAGCCTTCCCCGGGACAGGATGTCAGGCCGAGGTGGTTCTGATGGACGGCTAAACAGGCCAGTGATCCGGGCCGTTTTCCTTGGTGAACTTTCACCCCGCAGTGTGCTGGAAATAGGAGCCTTTGCATCAGGCACACGGACAAACGACGCCCACTCCCAGGCAAACAGGAAACGCATCGGCGGCCACTGCTGATGACAGGACCATGAATTTCCAAAATGGAGGATGGCAGGGGAGGGCTCACTAATATTTATAAAGGAAGTGCTACCTGATTGGCCTGAAATGATCATTTTTCAAGATGCTTTTAGGAAACTCACCCCTGTTCCATAGCGCCAAACACATGGTTAAGGTAATGGTTAAGTTAATCTTTATGCTATGATGCTTTTGGGAAAAGCCCCTTTTGTAGAGCAAAAAAGTAATTCTTTTTGCAAGCTACGTTAGCAATGGTCAAGACTCTGAGATAGCTATCTAGGTGGCTAAGTAAATATAATGTTAGCCTAGGTGAAAGCTGCTAATCAGGTAGCACTTTCTTTGTGTATATTAAACAGCTGCCTTCAGAACAGCAATAGTCATGCTGCGCTTCCTGGGGTCCAGCTTGTTCCTCCGATTAGCAGTTAGCATTAAAACCACTGTCACACTGCACTTGCTTGGGCATGGATCTGGGCCCCTGGTTAGCACTTAGCATTAGCGTCAGGCAGCAGCAAGCCTGATTAAAACAAAAGACAAAAACAAATGGAGACAGAGGCAAAGCTGTCAAACTGAGGGTAGGAGAGGCTCTGAATGAGAAATGGGGAGATGCGGTGCCGGGGCACTACGTGAAGACCGGGGAAGGGAGGGGCTCTAATTGATTCTGCGAGCAGCAGGACGGCTTGTTATGACATAGCGCAGTACGCAAAACAGGACAGCGGCCTAATTAGCACACAGGGGAGCGCTGGCTTTTAATTATACAGCAGCCAATAGTCATTAACACCAACATCCCGAAAAAATCATAAATATGGGAACCTGCTGGCGGACAGACTGAAGTAATGAAATCAAGAGTAATAAAATTCGGGAAACCCCCCCTCCTCACATAGCCTCATTAAGCCTGTCCGTTCCAACGGCCGGATCTCGAGCAAATCCATTATTTCTCCGGGTGCCTATTTTCACAAACGCTGGGGCCATTATTAAAACTGATTAACATCAAGAGAGGAATTGATTTGTTTCATTAGCGTCTCAGAAAGATGACAAAAAAAGAGAGGTGAGGAGTGGATTTGGGGAGGGGGGCTGGAGGCGGAGCCTCGAGGGGCCGGCTTTGCGTCCCGTCCGCTTCGCACAAGAGACCCCGCTGCCCTCTCTAATTACCCCTTTTGAAGCGTTGAAACACCTGGCCCAAGAGAAAGCAGCATGCAAATGAAGAGCAGAGCCAGCAGAACCAGCAGAGCAAGCAGAGCCAACAGAACCAACAGAACCAGCAGAACCAGCAGAGCCAGCAGAGCGAGCAGAACCAGCAGAGCAAGCAGAACCAGCAGAGCGAGCAGAGCCTTTCATTACCAACTTCCTGTTAAAAAGCCAAATCAATCTGATCTGCATGTTGCGTGGAACCACCTTTGCTTTGATTCTGGAAATCTTGTTTGTTGCGCTGGTTTTAAAAGGCAATTTTCAAACATTTGACTCATGCAGTTGTGACTACATTATCATAGAGAGACACGCACCCAGAGCTTAGTGTGCATGTGTGTATTACATTATGGGGCCAAATCTCCCCCCGTAATGTAGTAAAAACCTGTTACTTTGACCATGTGGGGACCATTTTTTTCAGTCCCCACATGGGAAAACTCAATTTTATAAAAATCTGTGACTGCAATCAAAAAACTAAAAATCTTTTGGTTAAGATTAGGGCTGGGTAGGGGTTAATGTTGTCATAGCTGGGATTAGGTGTTCCCATAGAAATTTTTTAAACGGTCACCACAAAGAACGTGTGTGTGTGTGTGTGCGTGTGTGTATACATATGTATGTTGATAAAGGAGGTATCAGCAAACACCTCACCCCCTGGCCATGGTGTAATCACACTCCCCATCCACGATCTGCGCTATCGTCCCCAGATAGAGAAAAGAGAGGTATGACACCAAGCTGCATTTTTCTGCAGATGTTATTGTAGAAGCAGTGGAAGTCATGATTTCAGTCATGATTTTCTCCCACTCGGTCACCCGACAATGCTGCATGCAGAGACCCGCCTGTGCTTCGACTGTGTATGTAACTGAGGGAGGGTCAGGATCAGGGTCAGGGTGAGGGTCACGCACAGGCCCCCTAACAGCCTGTTCGGCTCCACCTTTTGAGTTCAGATCCTGTAACCCTGGATTGGCCGTTAACATTCAGAGAGAAGAGCGTGGGCTGGGGCAGTGTCAGTCGTTGGCGTCACTGAGACGCGCTGCTCTGCCTGCATACCAATGAGCCGCCGTTGCGCACCTGTTCACTCATGCACTTGCTGATGAATGTTTAATGGAGCACGGTGCAGTGACCGACAGCGTTTGGGCTGCCCCCCAAGTGTCAGGGAACGGGATCCCCACAAACAGGACGCGCACCTCTGTTTGCATTCTTCCTACAGTTCCAAAATGCCCAGAAGCCGCCTGTTTTGCCATACTGCTTTACTGCACAGGACTGAGGAATTCTGCCTCATGCACGCCTGCAGGACTCTGCCTCATGCACGCCTGCAGGACTCTGCCTGCACACTTCGGGGGTGGGCTGCTCTTTTTGTTCAGGCCTTAATAACGAATCAATGACGATGGTAATGATGCTGGAAAAGCATAGTAAGATCCGGCTCTATCTGCTCCTTGAAGGCGGGGGCCCAACTGCAATGTAGCCATCACATACTTCCTCGTTAATAAGCACATGAGTGACTGCCCCAGTTACCAGGGGGCACTCTCACAGCAGCGAGCACACAAAGCTGAGTGTTACCATTACCACCTTTAAGAATCAGTGTGCATCCAACCTTCCAGTATCTAATGGCAACCAGTACCATTTCACTCACCAAAACAGAGTTAAAAGGTAAGTTGAATATTTAACCATATTTCCGATATCCTATGCAGACTGCTGAAGCAGTAGTTCCACTAAATAATGAATAACAAAATAACCTCATTTTAGAGTGATAGCTACTGCTTTTGCAACTAAAATGGTCTGTCACAGAGCGGAGTGTGTTTAGCAGAATCACCACGTTCTGCGTGACCTCACGCAGAGGTCGCTAGGGCAGCGTGACACCTTCCGGAAACATCACTGGCAACCCCATGGGATCCCCTTCATACCAAGCAGAAGGCTTGCCTTTCTATAATTCATGGCCTGCCTCTCTCACAGAGGTTAGTGGTGGACCTATGCGGGTTGGTGGCACCATAAGGCCGATCCGGAACGCACCCGGTCCCAGCGGCCCACTGGTGGGCAGCCATTCGGGATCTCCTCCGGAATCACGGTAGCAGTTAGAGTGGCACCTCTCCCGTCTACCTCGTTCGCTCCTCGGTAATGAGGTAATTGGGGTTGGTTTCAAACCTGTGACTGATGGAGAATACGCAGACAAAGCCTCCACCCCCACCAGCCAGCCAGGAAGCTGGGCGGCCGGGACTGTACTTCAACAGGGCGGCTGTGTGCTGGGGGGGATGCTCGTGACAGTGCTGACAAGGCGCTCGCCCGACCACCCGCCATGTGCGCCTGCAGGGCACGGCAAGCCATCATTACACTACCCCCCAAACCCCCCCCCCCAGGCGGGACCCTCACCCGTTCCTGGAGGCATCTCGTTATCACGGTGTAAGAAGCGGCAGTGACGGCCCATAATCCTCCTGGGGGCGCTTTCTTCTCCTCCTGCGGAGAGAGAGGAGAGGGTGGGGCTGCGTATTTACAGGTTAAATGGCAGAAAACGAGTCGTCATTATGGCTAAAACTTCACAAATATGCTTCCCGGCTGACGGGGACTTTTCCAGAGTGACGGCTTTCGGAGTGCCACTCGGCAAAGCATCTGCCCCCGCCCCAGCCTGTCCTGGCATGGCACCCGCCCAGAGACCTAAACGCCATGTTTTCCTCGGCATTCTTCAGGTTTCCGTCTCCCTATGCGTCAGCGGCGGTTAGCGGAGGCCCCCCGTGGCGGATTCCCTCCCCTCAGTACCAGCGATGCGCGTGCTTCATTCTCAGGGCAGAGTGCCCTTCAGCGTGAGTACGCAGAGCCCGACTTTCAGAGTCCTGGGGGGCCAGAGCCCAGCACATTTTTGGGTTTCCCCTCGTTTAACACACCTGATTCACCTCCTTGTGCTAATTACCACACAGCTGTTGAGCTGAATCGTTTGTGGTGGAACAGGGAAAGAACTAAGCTACACATGGCTCCGGCCCTCCAGGACTGCAGTTTGACACCCCTGAGCTAAACAATCTTTCAGGAAGTCAAGGTCAAGCTCGTGTACGCCAACAAGACGCGAACCCTGCTCTTACTGCCAGCTGACAGACACCAACCAAAGCCACACTGCCAACACGGAAGACCTCTTCCTGCAAACTGCCCATTTTCCCTTGTCCTGATATCAAACCAAAATGACTTCAATGACATAATCTGACAGGTAGCACTTCCTGACATTTCTACAGCAGCAGATTACTGCTGATGGGAAGCACATCCTGCTAAATGGAAACAACTGGAACCCAGAGCCCACTGTCTGTCACATAGATTTTACAGTGAGGACTGTCAGCAATACAGAAGTAGCGAGAGAGCCGGCAGGTCATATTCAGGATGGACTCCTCTGGCACTCCCAACCTTGACAAATCCTCGCCGGCTGGACTGAATGGGAAAATCAGCTTTAAGGGCGATATATGCATGATGACAGCACAGAACAGCTTACCTGAGAGGCAATGAGGTACAAGAGCTCCCCCAGTGGTGGCAGCAGGCATTGCTTCAGCTTGCTGTTCCTGAAGTTGTCACGGAGGAGCTCAGTGTAGGTGCTCACAGCCTGTGGAGGGTGGGGGGAGAGAAGGGCCTGTTAGGGGGGGGGGGGTTGGCGCCCTCACTAGGAGATCTTCTGCTTCCCTGCTGAGCACGTTTTTTAGAAATGTGAATGGCCGCATCTCAGGCCACATCGAGAGTGAAAAAGCTCACAGCAATGTATGTTCTGGCCTGTCTGAGGGCACATCCACAGTATCTCTGCATAAAAAGAGCTGGTTTAATGATTTTAAAAATGCTTTGTTATTATTTTGCACTCTCCTAATATTCTACCCACCCAATCATTGCACTCATAGAGGAAGGGCCTAATCTTTTGCCAGCGAGTCGCAGCCAGTGGCAGACTGGACAGCTGGTGCATAAACACAGCTAGCTTCTTAAGAATTAAAACCATACAGTCTGAAGATTATGGAAATGATGTAAAAAGCAGCATACATATTTCATTATTATGGGCAAAGTCTATAGGCTTTAGGATGCTGCAGATGGCAGTGACCAGCCACAGAAGTGACTGGGCTCAGAACCATTAGCGGTAAGAAACCTGAATGGTACCAGGGGAAAGGGTGCAGGTCAATGCATCAATATGACTGTTTCCATCAGAAAGGTCTTCAAAGTAAAAGCCAAGTCCCTATCCAGTCAATATTCTCTAAAAAGCCAATGTAGCACTGGGAGGCAGCAGTGAAAGACTGATGCTGCTCATCAATCTGCCACACATGAGAAGCATGGTGCTGATCAGGAAAGTAAATCAGTGCCTTGATAATAATATCACATAAAGAGGCCTAGCAGGATGCCTGCACACGCACAATAGAAACAGACTGAGGATTTTACTATGAGACTTTTATTATGAAGCCCACTTGAGTTTCATTCCTTGAATCTCCCTTCTGACGGACAACACATGCTAAAATGAGATGGCCTTCAGACAAACGGAGACTGAATGGCTGGTGATGCATCTCAGGACCTTCACGAAATTCCACCTTTATGACACACCCTGCGTTCACACGCTAAATATCGGCGACGCACTTTGACGTGCAGGAAAACCTTGGCTTCGACGCGAGCAAGCCGACACACACGTGCTGACACGCCGACAAGGGCCCTGCTGCCAGGAGATGGCGCCCTCTGCAGCCGGGACAAGCTACTGCGTGACACCCTCAGCACTCTTCACCTTTAACGTCTATGGGAAAGTGTGAGGTTATCGCTGTGTGTCCATGACGAAGGTAGAAATGCTTAACGCCCTTGTGAGGGGGTCAGAGGTTAACCTACTGCTGTCGCACCTCTCATAGGGGGCGTCGCTCGGGGGTGTGAATGTCTATGGCTGCTCCGCACATCAGGTGGGCCGCTTTTGGGGATTGCAGTAACTCTGCAGACGCTTCCTGTGATGGTTGCCGAAGCTGAGCTTCACAGAGAAGCTGGTCACGTCCCCACATGGGCCTGCACTTTCTAAGAGGCCAATAAAGGAGTAAACGCAATCGAGAGATTTCCATGCTCAGATTTATTTGGCTTGACAAACCTCTTTCAACTCAGGGGCCACGGATTAGAAATTGCGGCTCTGTAAGGCAGTCAGCCATTTTCCTGCAGGAGCTTGCGTGAGCCGCTCAAAATAATATCATTCACAGTCACGGCCTGTTACTCAGGCATTGGGATGAACACTTAGAAAAGAAACTGTCTAATGAGCTTGAGCAGATGTAAAACGATCCTGCACAGAATTGAACATAAAGCCACTCGGAGCAGCAGCGTATTCCTGCTGGTCCGATCAGGTTTATGCATTGTGATGCTTATGCAAACGGGACAATAAAACGATTCATTATTAATTAGCGGGAGACACGACAGTGGTGCTTCAGACACGTGCCTTTAACACGACAGAGCCGCGAGGCAATCGGATGGACAGCTGTAGTGCGTTTATTCAGCTCATCAGCCATCCTGTTCGCCCCCTGACCACTGTGGAGAAACGAATATAGCAAAGTAAAGGAAGAGCGATCCCTCAACCAGCTCGCTGGCCTGCTGCTGACCCCAGTGGCTCCATGTGCACCTTTCTACCACGATGATGTCGACAGCATGTGACACAAACGGGGGCGGCTGATTGGGGAGAAGCTGTGGGCCGGGCTAAGACTGTACCACGGGAAGAATTAGGGGGGCTCCTTTGATGTTATGGAGTCCTGCAAATCTGGCTTTTATACTCCTGTATTATGATCGCTAAACCCTTACCTCCTACCTGTCACAAAGAAACTCTCTTGCCAGTCATCCCTCTACCTTATTATTTATGCACTGCCAGTCAACTGACACTATTTCACTGTTTATACTAATACATTTTTTATCATTATTGTTTACATACAACATTTAATACACGGAGTATACAAACGCTTCCCAGCCCCCCCCCCTTTTGCACTGTCCTGTGTTTTGCACTTTATGTATTGCTATGGTCTTGGGGGGAATAAGACCTTCTGTCACTATATACCTGCATATGGATGGGATGACTTGACGAACATGAACTTAAATTTGAATTAAGAAAATGGCGTGAGTTCTAGTTCTCAGGGCATCCCATTTACCTGGAAAGGTTTGCGATGCATGATGAAGAGGCAAGATTAGCTTTAAAGGGCAGTTTAAGGGGCTTGCTGTTAATTAACTGGAATTGATGAAAAGAGAGTGGGTTTGATGAGGTGCTGGGGATCGATATCTGGCAGGGCCCAACCTGGCAGGCTCACCTCCATCACGGGACGCTGTGGGGATACTGGATGAACAACACAGAAATCATCAGCGCTATGTGACAGGGTCCAGACTGCTTTTTTTGGTGATTTTTCCAAGATCGGCTGGTTAACTTGGCGACTCCCTTGTCAAATAATAAAACCCGGGAATCAAACAGCACTCATGGGTAGTTCCTGGACCTGTCAAAGCCTCTGGAATGCGGTAAAACGCCAAAAGGTTATGGGGTCAGCACCATCATGTCACGCCGACAAGGCCATGCAGTGGGAACTTATGACGACAAGCCATGTGTGTTTCAGGGATCTAAAGACCTGTTGCATTGTGGGTAAGACATTTCCAGTTGTCAAAGAGACGCGATTTTTCAGGGAATGAAGATAAACAGAAAGGCCTTGAACACTCTGCTGTAAAAACCGAGCTGTGCTGTCCCAGCATTCATCACAATGAGGCCTGTCCATACAGATGCCCTTAAGGAAAAGCTGTTACATTCCGGCATTTCCTCATCAAGACCCGGAACCCAGAACTATCCTTCTTTCCTGTTCCACTTCCCACTGAAACAAGACCGGAAACGCGCCTATATTATTGTCCGCATTATAGGGAATATCTTCACAGGTGAATGACTGCTGCTTCTCCATCCTTAGTCACTCATATATTGGCGCATTGCTGGTAAGGCGCTCCACCGCTCTCGTCTGACTCCATTTGAGGTTCCTGGTTTAAAAGGCTGAAAAGCACAGCAATAACTGAACCTCAAAGGGGCTCCTGTGCACCGCGGTAATGAAAGCAGGCAGCCCGGCAGATCCCCAGGGTCCGGCCGGCGGATTGGACTGACTGGTTCCGATACAGCCGGCGTCGTTAGGTCTGAAGGACATTTAGCCAGCGGTGAAAAACGATGGGAAGAAGCAGCAGGTCCACATCACGGGGGTGCGGGTATTATGGCAGAGCCCTAGGTGGACACCAAAATAGGAAGCCCTCCTGGGGGGCGAGGGGGGATCAGGCACGGCCAGGTCCCCCCCCCGGGGGCAGGCATTTGCCCTTCCATCACCATCCCCGCTGCTCAAACACACCCCCGTCAGTGAGAAAGCTCATTTACAATAACCAGCCACTAGGTGGCGCAGTAAGCACTTCCATCCATTGTTGTAACTGCTTAGAGCCAAAAGAGTATCCCAGTAAGCACAGGAAATAATGCAGGGGGCACACAGAGAGGAACGAACACTCAGGGTCAAGCCACCAACCACAGGAGCTCGTCACAGTCCAACCATCCTCACTCCATTTGGTCCTCAGATGGGGGCTGAGGCCCAGCTTACCAGCAACGAGGCTATAGGGGAGCCTTTACAGGACGCAGGGGGTGGTAGGCACATGACCAACCCCCTAAACAGTCAGCCATTTTGTCAGGGCTGTGGATACGCTCAGCGGTGCTCCCGATGGAGGGAGGGCAGCGAGCCGAGACCGGCCCCGGATTAGGAGCCAAGGCTCCAGACATCAAACAGAAGGGCCTTCCGGAAGCCGCCGGCTGTGGTGCCTTTGATGATGTCAGCCCTGTCTCGGTGCGTGTTTCGGCGTGACTGTGCATCTGCGAGTCCCCCAAGCAGTCTGCACTAATTTGTGAATCGCTGCCAAAGTTGCCGACAGAACGAGATGTACTCTAACTGGAGAGGAGAGGCTTTTTAAGTCAAGTTGGAAAAAACAGCAAGCTGGGCCCTCACTTCACATATGATAACATATGGTAAATAACAAATGCATGCAAAAATGCTGTACTGTACTGCCACCTGGTGTTACCTTATGGCATGACACTTTGGATTAGCAGAAATGCAACTATTATTCTGACAAAACATCATTGTGGCAAAACAATTAACCGTATGATCCTCAAAAAAATTGTTTTCGGGGGGGAGGGGGGTAAGCTCAGTAGTTGACTGGGACAGGGGGTGGTGCATTACATAATTTTTTTCTTTGTTTGGTATTTGTGTATGACAACCCATGAGATGGAAAGAAAAAAAAAGATGGGTGTAGTACATCACCATAACAACCCTGCTATTACGTGTATAGTTATGAAGAAGACGTTTGGCCGGTATTGTGGTAGCTTCAGATACGGTACTGACCTCAGTCACCGGCATAGCCTCATCCAACTCCAGGCAGTGAGAGGCCAGCAGCCCCTGAACCCGCATCGCTTTGGCCCTCCTGAAAGAGACAGCAGAGTCAGACAACAGCAGAGCCTTGTCAGACAACAGGATCAGAGGCACCAGCTCAGAGGTCCATCATACAGTGAGGTCAGAAGCATCAGAGCCCTGTCAGATAGCCGAATCAGGGGTGGTGGGATCAGATTCAGTAGGATCAAATCTTGTCAGACAGCAGGATCAGAGGCAGTAGGGTCAGAGGCCTGTTACACAGCACGGTCAGAGGCAGCAGAATCAGAGCTCCATCAGACAGTAGAATTGGGGGTAGCAGGATCAGACGCGATGGGGTCACAGCTCAGTCAGACAGCAGGATCAGAGGTGGTGGGGTTAGAGCTGGTGGAGTGAAGGGCGGCATGGTGAGAGGCCCGTCAGACAGTGGGGTCAGAGGCCCGTCAGACAGCAGGATCAGAGGCGGCGCCGAGGTCAGAGTGCCGTCAGACAGCAAGATCAGAGGCAGCAGGATCAGAGGCAGTGGGGTCAGAGACCCATCAGATAGTGAGATCAGAAGCAGTTGGATCTGAGCCCTGTCAATCTGTGCAAAGCTTTGTGCAAAGCTCACATCAAACTCAGTGTTAACAGGACACCGTTTGGCCATACAGTCAAACATTATACATACAGGGGAGCAAACAGTTTTTCAAACTCTGCTTTCCTTCACATAATTCCATGTGTGAGCACATGGTCTAACAAATCTCAATTTCAATACACCCTACATTCATTTCAAAATTGTAACCTTTTAAACTCGCTCTATCTATACTCTGGCAACCAACAATCCAAACGGTCAAATTAAAGAATTCCTGCAGAATCATAATTTCATAAAGGTAATCATTAGAGCTGGACTATATCTAAAAAAACAATATGCAATATTTTAAATATATCAAGATAAATGATAAATAATAATAGAGCCATCCATCCATCCCAACATGCTGATTAGCAGTGCTAATTATCGTTTTTTTAGTCTCTGTGGAAAATCATCAATTGGCAGGCCAGATGTAATTATAATTTAAAAACATGTTGTGAACCTTCTGAAACTAGCTAAAGCAGTTAGTAAAACTTATGGTAAGCCCTACTACACGATATGCCATTTTAACCGACGGTGACATTCACGGGTACCTTAGAGAAGTCAAAAAATAATACCACGGTGTGCATTTCTTTTCTTTTGAGAACTGCGTCGGAACTGCAGGCTAGAATGCGGCACTGAAAGCCAAATCATGCACCTAATTTCATCTGGCTTTGCGGGTACTTCCCAGACATAGGAGATTAAATGGTGATTATCACTGTCAGATATCGAAACTAGGTCACTTGTCTGATATTACTGTCATATTGCCCAGCCCTAGTAACCATACTGTATTGGACGTTTCACCTATTGAAAATTAAAATTATAAAGTACAGTTTGATGCCTTTATACAGAAGCTGATTAGGAATGCATGTGGTTAGTGTTGACCCTACCGATACATGCATGGTTCTTAATACGGGAAGGGACATGGGCTAGACCACATATTGAACAAAATGGACTTGATATCATTTCTGGTGCAGGGCTCCACATTGTGGCACAAACAGGCATGGCGTGTGATACGAGACCAGAAGATGGCGCCAGAGAGGTTGGGCGCGGCCATGCCGG
Source organism: Mormyrops boulengeri (assembly GCA_026781065.1). Lineage (NCBI taxonomy): Eukaryota > Metazoa > Chordata > Actinopteri > Osteoglossiformes > Mormyridae > Mormyrops > Mormyrops boulengeri. The sequence continues at coordinate 5,669,946 of JAODLD010000144.1, forward strand.
ACATTCCTTCTGAGCGACAGTCACAGAGATCACAGACAAAGATGACTTGTCCCAGCTGGTGGAATCGAGGAGACTTACACATCCCAATTAGGAGCGGCACGCAGCTGCTGGGTCAGCGCCGGGAACTGGGGAGAGACAGCGGAAAGCGCAATAAAGCGTGTGATGAAGCAGGCCGCTCCAAAATAAGCTGCGTTTTATTATAACGTGCTGTGTGTTAACGCTGACAGTTCAGAGCGTCCACCTGTAACACACACTCCTGCTGCACACCCACGGCTCGTATGAGGAGGGACAATAACTATGTCACACAAACACAGGCAGAGGAAGCCAGAGGAAAACGGACGCTGCTTTTAGGAACTCCCTGAAGGAAACTGCCCTCGTGGTTTCGTTAGCCCGCCTAGTCGCGCATTGTTTAGCATCCTTTTGGTTTAAGTCCCGTTCCTCCCCACAGGGGTACACCCTACTGGGGCCACACAGCATGTGACAGTGGTGTTTGCTGGGGGCGGGGCCTCACCAGCGGAGAGTTGGTCAGCCGGGTGGCTGCGTCCCGGTGGCTCGCCGTGCCGCAGAGGTAGCACAGCAGGTTGAGTTTGGAGCGCGTGACCACTGCCGTCCCCCCTGGCGAATCCAGCGAGGAGCAGAGCTGCTGCACGAAGACCTGCCAGTCCGCCGGACTCAGGGACGCCAGCTTCTCAGCTAGAAAAGAAACACTGCTATGAAATGGGACGGCACATGCCGGGGGTGGGGGGGAGCATTTAATAACCAGTCATTCAAACATAGTATCATTACCAATAGGTGAATTTCAAGGTGTTGGTGGCAGTGTAATGCCTGCACCTGAGTGACAATCAGAGAGCCGCAGGTGACCCTGGACACCTTACCTGAGTACGCGGGGACACTCAGGGTTTTGGGGTCAAATTTCACCGGAGTTGCTTTGATGATCTGGAAAGAATGACATACAGTGACGTGAATGTGTCATTGACAAACAAACTCGTGTCACTAAAACTGGATCAGGCTTTTTTGTTAATGCCGGAGGCTGGTGGCCAAGAGGGGACACGTTTAAAGGCATGCGACTGCTTAGATGGCCGAGGAGAAGCTGGCAGACGGCTTCTCCTGACGGGCATCGGTTTGGGACAGCGCCCACCCCAGGTGCCAGCCAATCATAAACAGCGTGCCTCCACAAGAACTCTGAAACATGCCTTAGCCTATCACAGGTACGGAAAACGTACGGAGTGGGAGGGTTACATTCTCCTTAAGCCGTTAGCTAACACCTGACCACTTATCCATGCTGCTTTTAGGCTGTGACTCACCTTCGGGTTATCGATGATTGGAGTCACAGTTAGGTCAGAGTCAGTGTAGATTAGCTCCTTGATGGAAGAAGCCACATCTTTCACCCCACTGACAGATACCCCTGGCTAAACAAGGGACGAAAGAACATAAAAATGAAAGGGGGCGCTGTTAGGATAGATCCTTTTTAAAATTAATAGTAATAACATGCATTGCACAGGGAGACTGGGATCTCCAGTCTACGCTACTTTAGTAAAGTTATGCAGATTGCTGCAGCTGCAGGACTCACCTGCAGCTGCACAGTCTTGGTGGCTGCATCTTTGGCCACGCTGCTCTTTCCCAGAGTCGGACAGGAACTGCTTCATTGAGGGTAACAAGAAACATGGGAAAATGACAGAACAGTAATGAGTCATTATTATCCCGTAATTCTGGATAAAACCTGCACATGGCGGTCCGCCGCTCGTAGACCCACGAACTGACCCCTTTCTACAAATACCCCCCCCCACCCCAGAGTCATTAGCAAATGGCAGGGAGGCCAACAATAAGGCCATTATGTAAGGTGCTTATTGGGAGTTCCATCCTGCCGGGTCACCCCAGCGCCCACGTGTTATGTTATGTAAGTGACATGGCCGTCCCACCTGAGCAGGAAGAGCGGTGCCCTCGCCTCGCCGTCCTGAGCACTCTTTGGCCTCAGCTCAGCTACATTGTCTGCGAAAAATGCTACAGCTTTAGACTCACATCAGCAACGGTGCTAACAGCAGCTATCTGATGGAAAGTGAAGCTCACTGCTGTAAAACCTGAACCACATAAAGCCCAAACGGACCAGCCCCCTTTTACACATTAAAACCAGGTTTGTGTGTCTGCAGACTGGCTGTGCAGGATTGTGTGCCTATACTTTAACTGTGCAGAATTGCGTGCCGGCAGTCTGCCTGTGCAGGCGTTCGTCCACATGCCCATAAACCTGCACTATAACTGAAGAGGACAAAGCCCCCTCCCCCCACCACATCCCCCCCAAGCTTTCACAGGTTACCCAGTCGGAATGACTTGTTGAGGGGCTGTCCTCTATTCCCAGCTGCTCCTGCCCCACCTGGGCCTCCCGGGGCGTCTGGGGTCAAAGGGGTGGACCGACTGCATGCCACATGCCTGTCGGGGCCACCCCTCCCCCCCTCTGCACTCCTGAGAGAGAAAAATCACAGTGTTCACACAAAGAAAGGTGCCACAGTCAGCCAGACACTAATGACAACGAAGACATTCATAACCATATGAAACATATTATTATAGTAATAATATTAAGCCATCATCAGGGGTGTTTCCCTCTGTATCTCCCTGGTGGTCTGTAATGCAACTCCCACATGGATGCTTCTAGAATGTTCAGTATATCCGCCCAGCCCCCTGACATTACGATGGCCTCTGTCCGCGTGGTTTGTCACCCAGGCTGCCATGATTGACTAGGCTAACAGAGACTGCGACCCCTGACCCAGGATGCTTGCATCAGCAGGAGTGAAAGGGTCCACGGGGCAGGTGGGGGGGGCGCCGTCTCATGCGCAGTCCACCCTGAAAAACCCCCTACACTCAAACCTGTAACCACAACACCATAGAAGCTGAAACACGGGTGACCAAGAAGAGGATGAAACAACAGGAAAGCAGTGAGGAATGTGACTGAGCACGGCCCTGCTGACACCAGGCACTTAGAGATACAAGGACCACTCCGTTGTCACTATACACACCCGAAGTAGCCCTGAGTCTAGGGGAGGCCACCAGGTCTACTGGGGGAGACTGACATCAGAGCGGCACACAGACACTCAGCGGCGTGGATGTCTGTGCTGGCACCACACATTCACACATCAGCTTGTCGAGGATGTAGTGAAGAATGACTCATCTACGTCACACTCCTGTACTGTACAGGAGCTCAGCGCCCAAGCGGCGCATACCGTAAGATCTGCAGAAAGACCACAGGTGCTGTGGTTTGTGTCCTAAGAGGAAGCCTCAGCCTTCAGTCCGTTGGTGACGCCCCCTAGTGGGTGTAATCAACGTGCGAAGCTCTCAGAGGGTCAAACTCCAGCCCAAAACAAAGCCACCACCCTGGAGTGAGCTTTCTGTCTGCTCCCACACACTCCTCAGCCATGGGATCTCCTCCTTTCGCTGCCTTTACATGATCTTCATGATCCTTTCTTGTGATGGATCAGCCATATCTACAGCTCCTGTTACTCAGACACACAGACAGCCCATATGTTCCTGTAGCCTGAAACATGCTTATGTATGCACTCAATAGCCATATGCTGGTGGTCACAGACTCTGCATGCGCTATGACTCTGTGTCCGTCCTCCAAACCCTTATCCAGCGCTAAGCAGTAGGGGAGACTCCAGAAACCAGGGAAGCAGAGAAGCAAAAATGTGGACTGTCTGGCAGGGAGCTGGGAAGGAGCGAAAATGTGGAGACAGACAGACATGTTGGTGTGCTTACCTATATGGGGACCATTCATTCATTTCTATGAGAAAAACCCTAATCCCAATCACGATACCCTTAACCCGTACCCAGCCCTAACCGTAACCATAAGTAACCAAACAAAATACAAGACTTTTGGCATTTTTACTTTTTTGAACCCATTCCATTTTTTATAAAGGTGAGGTTATTCAAATGGGGACCTGAAATATGTCCCCAAAAGTAAGGAAGTTTCAGGTTTTACCAAAGTTTGGGGACATTTTGGTCCCCAAATGTGATCTATGTAAACCCACCCACACACCCACACGCGGCGGGGCGGGGCGGGACTCAAACCCCAAGCCCAGTCCACTGAGCCTCCCTAAGTCTTGCATCCTGTCCCAGTATTTTTCCCACTATGTTTGGCTTTGCTGAAATGTTACCTCAAGGCCAGCGGGGTCTCCTCCTCCACCACAGATAACGATTCCTTCCAGAACGGATGTGACAGTAACTGATCCCAGGTTAGCCTGCTCAGTGGGGTTCACATAAATCTAGGTATCATTTAACTGCTCAAAGCAGCAAATTATTTTGTAAAAAATTAAAATTCTAAAACACAACCCACCACAAAAAAAAATTACCTACCGTCTTTTGGGGTCTTTTTCAAGCAAACCTCTCAATAGGCTGCGAAACTCTGGAGTCGGTTCTGAGAAGGGGGCAGCTTCAGAATGGAAATGAAACAGCAGGCTGAGGTGAATCTAGTGCAGTAAGAATCTATGAAGGAACTATATGCGTATATCTGGGAGACACAAAAGAAGTGCAGTGCTGCTTCTGAGCAGATACTCAGATACCATTTTGCCGTGGGGGGGGTGGCTCTCCATGGAGAATGAGCTCGGCCAAATCTGAGAAGCTTTCGGAGTAAAATGGTGGCTTTCCTGAGAAATAAACAGAAAACTCCATCATGCCCCGGCTTGCCCCCCCCCCCCCCTCCCCTTAGTTACCCGTCTGAAAGGGATATCAAATTTGCTGAGTGTCGCTCAGGAACACGAACCTGAAAACATCTCGTACACGATACATCCCAGTGCCCATAAGTCGCTGCTGAAAGTGGAGTCCCCCCCGGACAGCACCTCCGGGGCAGAGTAAGTGGGAGACCCTACGGAAAAGCAGTATAGCTTAGTATACAGAGCAGAGTATGTGGGAGACCGTATGGAAAAGCAGCAGTGCTTAACATTCAGCGCAGAGTAAGTGGGAGATTCTATGGAAAAGTTTAGCATAGCCGGGTCATTTAATTTAGTAAGGCTGTTCAACCTGGAAAATGAGTGCAGGTCTAGCTGCAGCCTCCTTACCCCGGACCAAATTTTTTGTATCTCTTCCAGGTGTGTATTCAGAGCCCTCCTGTACCCCCCCGTCCTCTGACATAACCATGAGGAAGAACTCCTCTAGGTTCTCCCCCTCCGCTTTGGACAGGCAGAAATTGGAGTACTTCAGAGTACCTGGCCCATCCAGCAAGATCTGAAGAGGACAAACAAAACAATTACTTTTAAGAGGTTTTTGTCACATATAATTTTTTAGATTCACACAGCTTTACAGTTTCAGCAGCACTGAAATGTTAAAGGCAAAGATTCTGGATCACTGTCAAGGATGACAGTGAATACAGCTGGACTCAATGTTATATTGGTGCCTAATCGTTATGTGCTGTCAGACTGTTCAACATACACTGCAGTGACATATAGAGGTTGTTTTCATGTGCAATAATAATGTTCATAATGTGCAATATCACATCTGGGGCTGTGGTCAGCAGTACTGGGGCACCACAGGGAACTGTTCTTTCTCCTGTACTGTTCACTCTGTACACCACGGACTTCAAGTACAACTCTGAGTTGTGCCATATGCAGAAGTTCTCTGATGACACCACAATTGTAGG
>JAODLD010000144.1:5675858-5693673 GCA_026781065.1 Mormyrops boulengeri
TGTATGTATACAGTGTATAAGCTACTGGACACCTAAATTTCCTTCGGGATAAATAAAGTATCTCTATCTATCTATCTCTATCTATCTATCTATCTATCTATCTATATAATGTACAATATATGTTAACAGTGTGTTTAACAAACTTATGTGCAACATTACTAACACACAATGCACATGCTAAAGACTTGCTTTTAAAAACACTTCACTCTTGCACTGTCACAGTAAATAAAGTTTACCTACCTACCTACCCACCAGTATGGTCACTGTCAATAGTACACATTATGTGTTAGTTGTTTATTGTTTAGTTAATGTTTTGTTAATTGCTTTGTTAATTGTCTAGACTTTTGCTGAAATTTTAAGAACTTCATTGTACTCTGTACTTTGTACATATGACAATAAAACTTTGAATCCTTTGAATGTCCTCTTTGTCAATAAATGAAACACAAACACTTTACATGCTTAACAGTTGGATACACCTTTGTGAGGAACTCTCTGGTCTGGATGGCAAACAGAATCGCGTGATGTGGAGACTTGCCACTGGGGTTAGGGTTTATTGGCAATATTTGTCTTTTCAGGGTTAGCAGGGAACAGGAAGGGGCTACTTAATTTGCCTGCCAGTTTTATTCCCAGGGTGCCAATGAAAAGGGCCTGCCCCATTTGTCAATCCCCATATCCCGTGGATATGTTCACAGTCAACAAGATCCAGGTTCTTCCATATCATTCCAACTAATGCCGAGTTCAGGTGGCTTTTGACATGTTACCTTGGCAGGAGTGAGGTCCGAGAAGACGATGCCGGAATCATGGATGTGCTTCAGGCCTTTCACAAGGTCAACGGCAAAGCCTCTCACCACATCCTCAGACAGACATTCGTCTTGAGAGATGATGGCTTCCAAAGACCCCCCTGAAACGGACACTCTGGGATCAGAGAATACTGGCTCACACCACATTAGTGAACCATCAGTCATTGCATTTCATTTCATCGACCGCATATCTGGTGTCTCCCAATATGACGAAAATGATTGTGGCTGGAGAGACACACCCTGACAAACTGTTGGGTCATTCCATTTTAATTCAACAAATAACTCTGAACTCTGATTTTTGATGGATTCTGGCATGAGAATTACACATACCTTACAGCGTTCCGGAAAAAAAAAAAAATCACGGCTATATGGCTCAACTAAAGGATTTTTTTTATAAACAAAAAACGTTTCTGAGCTGTGAATGGTATTGGTCATTCGCATGCTAAACTTCCCCAAAATGGTGATGCAAAGGTCAGTTGTTGAACTAGTTGAACTAAAATGGAATGAGCCACTGGCGATAAAATGGCAACTAAATCCATAACGTAATACAAAAAACACTTTCTCCCTTCACGAAAAGTCTCATACAGAAAGCAGCAGAGCTTTGTAAACAGATGATAATGGAAATAATTCAACAACAATAACACTCATCATGTCTGCATCGTGAAGAACATCATGTGAACACATCAGATGCCATTGTGCAACCACTTTTTTGGCCCTGTATCTATTTCTCGCTTGGCATCTCACCTGTGCACAGCTCCACCACCAACCAGAGATGGTTGCTAGTCTCATACCACTCATAAAAGGAAACTATATTCTCATGCTTCATGTCATGGGTCAGCCGCACCTACGCAAACAAAGAAAGCAAACACAAAGTAATTACAAATCTCATAATTCATTCATCTTCTATAAGTACCTATCCAATATAGAGTTACGGTTATCTGGAGTCTATTCCCAGAAGCACAGGTGATAAGGCAGGGTGCACGTTGGATGGGACCATGAAAATCCCTGAAGGTTAGACTTAGACTTCACTTTATTGATTCCCTTGGCACCTTTGGTGCAGCAGCAGGTCTACAGGTATAAATTAAATAAATCCTATTACCAAAAACTTACCATGTAGCTATAGGCTTGAGGCATTAACATGCTTACTTACGTGGTTTGTAACCTCGGCCCTTTTCGCCTTGTCACTGCAGATGATTGCAAGAAAGCTGATGCTTTCCTTCCTCCTCCCTTTGTACACTACTGACTTGCTGCCCCTTCCGATTTCTTCATAAAGGACGAAGTTCTCCATCCTGGAATAATTTTCAGGTGATTCTGTTAAGCACTGTGTACGTCGCCTGCAAAAATGTGCACTACGAAATTTAGGATAGTGATGAAAGGAAGATCTGCATTAACCTCAAAAAGTATGTGAGTACGGAAGATCATCGCATAGGATCATATGATGGGTGAACGCATTGTCTTCAGAAACGGGAAACGGGGCTTGGGCCCCTCCCAGGTAACTGAAGGGGCCTTTGGGCCCCAAAACTCACAGTTTGTGCAAACCAGTGTGCTACGCCCGGGGCCTCTAACAACTAGCACTGCAGTTACTGGAGGATTTCATCCAAAAATGAATGATGATAGTCTTCATAATTGCGGGTGGGGGAGCTAGGTAACTGAAGGGGTCTTAGGCTCCAAGAACCACAGTCAGCCAAAACCAGTGTAGTATATATAAGACAGACCTGGGTCTTATTAATAACTAGCACTGCCATAGCTAAATGGACTGCCTGCACAAGGTGGGGGACATCGTCTGGAGCACCTGGGCCCAGGCCGTAGTCCACCCATGGATGAATGGTTAAACACCAACAGGGCAACCAAAATAAAGGACGACTTCATATGACAAATTAATCAACGTCGGTCACTGTATTGCTGAGTATAACTGAAAAGGCACCTGTCTTTTTAAGGCACCGATTAACAGTTTACCGGAGAAGGTTAACTCGAAAAACGGTTCTTACATTTACAGTTATAACACATCCAGTTAGTGTTGCAGTCTCTACAGGTTAATTAGATGAACCTTCGGTCAAACTGCTAACTACGTAATTTTATACTAGCGTACAGTAAGATATTAGAGTTAACTTACTAAAATAAAAACTAGAGTCCTACCAAACTTAAAATTCTCAACCAAGTATACGTAAAACTTTATACTAGCCACGTACCTTCAGCAAGAATCATTAAGACTGGTTATATACTACTGCTTTGTACAGTTAGTCGTTGTTCAAATCCCAAAGTTGGGTTTGAAAACATTAAATTGGCCGCTTCTGTTTTCTTTTTTGAACTGTCTGGCCGCTTCGGCTTATTACCGGAAACAAGATGGAACATACCATTCAAGTGAACAGGGGGGTACTGCAATGTCTTTAACTTCATATAAAATAATATAAATAGGACTTTACCTAAAAACACGTACATGGATAAAATACAGCATTAATTAATCAGGAAATTACATTTTACATAATGTAACTTCTAATTTCCTATGACGTATGTATTTGCTTTATTTTTGTGCACCACACTTTCCCCTGTGTACCTTTCCCCTGGTTTCTAGGAGACGGCAAAGGACGCTCTGGCAAGACAAAGACACGCCCGTTCAATTCGGCTTTTGTTATTCGATATTTCAGCTACAGACGTCGTAGGCTTTAGTAAACAAAAGAGAAATAACTAAACTTGTAAAGTGTATTTTTTATTTAGTAGCGTTTATGTTTTATTAAAGGGAGAACAACAGAACCAAAATAAACTTTGAACATTAGTTTCAACTCAAGTAGCAAACTAGTTAGTATACCGAGATTAAATATCATTACTATTTTGCCTTAGTGCAAGGTATACAGGCATAATTGATGTTGGGTCATGGCAAGTTGATCTGGAGGTTTTCCCAGGAAGCATAGGCATACACACCCAAAAGGCGAATACTGACTAACTGAAGGAACCAAGGAGAACATGCAAATCGTCTCACAATCACAAGAACCAGGGAGAACTTGCAAATCTCAGATAATCGCAGGAACCCAGGAGAACATGCAAAGCTCATAGAATCACAGGAACCCAGGAGAACATGCAAAACTCATACAATCACAGGAACCCAGGAGAACATGCAAAACTCATACAATCACAGGAACCCAGGAGAACATGAAAACCTCACAATCACAGAAATTCAGGAGAACACGCAAAATTCAGGCAATCACAGGAACCCAGGTGAACCTTTTAACCCTCTCTCTCTCACACACACAGTCCAATCAGAGGAACCCGGCCAGCAGAATATGCAAACCAAAGACAATCTCATAGGTTATATCGGGTCGAAATTCAACTCCACATATTATCCACTGCACCGCCCAAATAAAACGTTTAAAATGTGCACTTAATAAATCTCCTAATAAAAAATCCCGTGATTTTTCCTTTTTGTTTCAATTGAGTTTTTTAAAGGCTGAAATGATCTGCATGAGTCACCAGCAATTCTATTGTTTAGAAATGGTAGCTTGGAGGCAGATACGTAGCTGAAGCAGGAGATCGGAGGTAATTTAAACCAGTTTAACTGTCCGAATGTCAGTTGAAATGTCATTAGATACGCCGTGCCGGGCTCAGCAGTAATTCGAGGTCAGAGTTTATTATCGTTTTCATTAAAACTTTCGCTAAACTTTCTCTGTTGAGAGTTAGCAGCTGACGCTACACCGATCCCACACTATTTCTGGGGGAAGGAAACGCACCCAGACCCGGAGCTGCTCGAAATAACTGCCGCTTTTTGCTGCTATTAGACCGGTCTGGGCGTTAAAGTGATCAGCTCCGGTCTTGGGAAGCTCGTTTGAACCGGCAACGGCACCGTCCAGCTGTGGGCCGGGGCGGGTGACGTCACAGGCGGGGAGCGGAGCCCCCGGCGAGGAGCGACAAAGCAGCTCGCCGCTGGCCATCTGAACACGACGCCGAGCTGGGAGACATGCCGCACGGGCGCCCCCCGACGCCGCCTCCGTATAGCTGATAGAGGACTGGGCAAGTGGGAATAAAGAGCGGACGCGACGAGGATGCAGCGAGCTTTCTTTGCGGAGTCAGGCAGCCTGGAAACCAGGAAAACTTATTTATGGTAGTTGGAAAGCGGAGACGTCTGGTCCCATACGAGTGTGGGGAGAGCCGCCGGCTCGCAAGGCGACCTGGGCGCATCGCGGATGTGCGGTAATCGGTGCTGCTTTGTAACACGATACAAGCACCGTTTTACTCAATGAGCAGCGCCGACGGAAGGCTGAAGCCGATCGCCCGCAAACGCCGCCTCTGCGCCCCCAAACGCCCCGTGTGTGCCCGCGCGCCGCGGGGGTGTTCGCCGGCCGCGCGCCTGTAGGGGATCCCCTCTGTCAGCGATCACCCCGTTGGTAAGTAGCATCCACTTCCTACTTCGCTCAAAGTGCAACATTGTAGGTTTTTGTTTTTAAGGCATAAGCATCGCTTTTCCGGACACGGCGCAGATGTGACCAACCTCGTGTAAATAATGGAAGTTACAATAATCCATGACATGCTCGTACACGTATTTTTACACATTATGAGCGATTAAACGTGACTAAAAATCCCGCTCGTATCAGTTTATTTAAGATCAAGTGGCTTGACTTTGACTGAAGCCAAATGCAGTGTGAAGGGGGCTGTCACTATTCATGCTATTGATGGCACTAAAATAGATACACTTCATATTCTGTTACGCCCGTGTGCTTTTTCAAGTACAGCAGCTTTGCCTTGCTGTAAATGTGTATGCATTTTAATAAGTGAAAGCTCAACTCTCATAACAGACCGGGTTGATGCATGGATGGAATATACAGTATATTTAATCCTCCAGCAGATGGTATGACTGCGGAATTCCCATTACACCCGAAGATTGTCCCATGGGGGTGATCGTTTTACGGTATCTTAGGCAGGGTTTCTTACTCCAGTATATCGCGTTAGAAATGAACACATGGTTACTGTATCCCTAAGAGAAACCGGGCAAGCACTTTTATGTGCTTTCCCTCTACAAGAAACGAAGTAATCTTCATCTTTTCACATATAAACTATTACTGAAGTCAGTGGCCAGTCTCGGCCGTAAATCATCTGCCAGCTGTAAGGGCTCGTTTTTCGCAACCGCTTTTTCTCACGATGATGTATATTGAAGTGAGTTGAAGTGACTTTGATGTGACACACACGGTTATTACTTCGAACTGGACCTTCCTGGCGCAAACTGTGTTCTGACCCCGTATTATGTGTATTGGGGTTGTGTACTAGTCTATGATTGACTAGGGTTGACATCATTTATAACCTGGATTGTCATTTCTGAGCATCATTAACTCTGAAGTGATTACTATACCTCGAAGAATATAAACCAGAATAGATATGGGGGAAAGTTTAAGAGTCATTTTTCACCTGCTGGTGACTAATGTGTATGTGATGGTGGTCATAAATTGGCGTGTCTTTTGGCGCGGTGTCAATGTGTGAATGTAGTACAGAGTAAGGTCACGGCGCATTTCAGTAGTACAGAGTAAGGTCACGGCGCATTTCAGTAGTACAGAGTAAGGTCACTATCCCGTTACAGTTTTGGGACGAAGCAGGTTAGTAGTAATAACAGGCAAATCATTGGTGACCCCCCCCCACTTTAGCAAACTGCCTGTGTAGCCAATGGTGTTCCCAAGCTGGTACACGTCACTCAGTGTAGCACCAGGCGGGAGGTGGCACGTTGTTTCCGACCGGCGTCTTTCGCTGTGAGTCACACGGCTGGCCCTCCGGGGTTTGTGCTTTCGCTCCCAGTGTTTTTTCCACCGGGGGGCGAGAGGCTGTACGTCTTTGTTTTTTCCAGGTGATTCTGGAGCCTCCTGTCTCTGTGTGGGGAAATCCCACCTATCTTTGGGTGTCTCTCTCCTCCTGCTCCTTCCTGGCACCCTATTTGCTCGGCCTGGTTTAATCCTCTTAGCGTGAAGCTCCGTGCTCCGCAGTGTACTGCACGGGGCACGTTACTGTTCTTGGCATCGTCGTCTTTCGTGGCCGTTCATCTTCTGTAACAGCTGATCGTACCTTCCTCACATGCCTGTTTTTTGGAGCCTGTAGGCCGCATGGTTTCCATACAGAATGGTGCAGGGCCTGTGTCATTACTGATAACTTCATGCTAAGTTCCAGTTTAGGTAGCACTTTGGCGTCACACCTTCAGGCGCGTCACCCCGTTTGTGTTGGTTTTTTCTGTATAATCTGACGTCTTCTCCCCCCCCCACACAGTCCAAGGATGTGGGAAATTGTGAAAGTGGTTCAGGTGGATTAGTGTCTCTAATTTTCCCGAAGTGTGTGATGCATTGTGAGGGACTGGCATCTCTTCCAGGTTGTACTGTCCCACTGCATCATGGGATAAGCCCCGGGCTTGTAGTGACCATAACTTGGCTATGAAATCATGGGTGCATGGATTTTTATTTTTTGCATTGCCAGTCTGTATAACCCTGGGTGTCGTATTAGCTACACGTGTTTGACCTCCTAAGCCGTTATTTCCTCTAGTGATGTGGCCTCAGCAGCCGTTTCTGAGACTGGAGGGCGGTCCTGCTGAGCCACGTGGCGATCTCAACGGGAAACGCATCAGCAGCCATGGGAGGCCGTTTCCTGTTCTGCGTTTCTGCTGTAGTTTTTGTTTCAGTTTTTTTTTTTTTCTGCAGCACAGAAGGTGCTAGAAGGTACTTGTATCTCTTTTTCCATTTATCTGTCCCTCCGACTGCTTAATCTGGGCAGGGGTGGGGGGGGGGGGCGTGGTGTCAGCCCACGGAAGCACAGCGCAGGGACACACCCTGTCAACACTGAAATGCTCAAGCGTGATGATAGATAGATCACATTAAATATATTGGATATTCTTTATTGATCTCAATGGAGAATACATACACTCATGATTTTGTTTAGTTCTTTGTCTGTTTTAGTGTAGTGTTGTTTTTAATATCTGAAACTGTACAAATAATGTAATACATTTTAAGTTTCATGTGCGAATATGAGACATAGAATAGGAGTAACACTGAGCTGATATTTATTCTCACAGATAACATTTCTTCGGTATTTAAGACCGACTCTTCACAGTACACTATTTTAGAAACCGGTGCAATGTGCCGGAAGGGGGGCCGGACACGGCCTGGAGATCTTCTCTGCTCTCTGTCTCTGTGGAAATCCCCCCCTCCACCCCAAATCTCACAGAGCCAAACAATGACCCAGCAGAGGGTCAGCTTGCTGGAGGAGCAGCTGTCGTTGCCATGGCAGCCGACTCTCAGCTGGATCCCCCTTCTGGCCACTGGGTCCGCTGTATCACACGGCGGGTTTGAAAAAGGCCGCCTGATGAGACCCTGATGTCCTTAAATAAACATGCTTCTGCAGGTGTCACTTTATCAGAAGCTATGCTGGTTTCGGTTGTCTGTCCGGTGTTAAGGGGACAGAGAGTGACTCTCCGGTCCCCATGTAACTTTAAACAATTGCTGAGTTCTGCACTGCGAGGACACGTGAGATGCCACTTCTGAGACTTGAAATTTGTCTCACTCGTTGATCCAGGGAACCACTGTCCCAATGTGGCCAGGGGTGGCACCTGGCTGTGTCTGATTGCAAAATGGGCTAAACGAATCAGCGTTAGATGCGTGTGTCACGTGATATCATGGGGTAGGACGCCTGCCGCGCTTATTCCTGCCGGGGCAAAGCGGAAGCAGAGGGTGTGACAGATGAACAAAGCGTCGATTTAGCAGGATGGTATGAGGTCTGCGGCGGGAGCCCTCACACTGATTAAACGCGCTGGCCCTGCCCGCCTCTCCATCAAACGGTCCTTTGTGTGTTGACACGCGCTGTAGCTCCTGGGGGGGGAGGATGGCTAGTTGCGCCCGCGAGGCCCCCTGCTGGTTTTCTGCTGCTCAGCGGACGGTTTGCAGCTGGAGACGTGTCCTGCAGCATAATGGCAGCAGGCTGACAGAGGAAACCGGGTCAGAGGCAGGATTCTGGGAAAGCCTGTTCTGTCTGCTGGGTCTGTATCATGAAACTGGATTTCCTGGTGTGACATAATGCTCCTGGCCTGCTTCCTGGCTCTCAGGTCGTGCATTACCCTCACAGGCACCTGCTCCTGGCCTGTGAGCCTACTGGCTGTTTGCACGATACGTTCCAGTATGTCTTTTATTGCAGCTAAACGAGAGATGTATCTTCTAAATCCTGCTTTGTGATCCAGGCCCTGGATCAGTAGCTAGTCTGCTGTCAGTGCTTGAAACCCAGACTCAGTGATTTTGCCATTGGGCATCTCATTTAGTCTCAGATTTGTCATTTGTGATTAATGAAAATTGGTTGGGACCTTACTAACAAGGAGTTAACGACAGTTTGTTTGTTATTTTGTTTGTTTATTGGATCATATGAAAGTTGGCAGCTAATACAGATGGAAATTAGGTGGTTAGTGGACATTGTCTCATGAAGGTGGCTGGCTCTGATGCCAGAGGCTCGTATCCTGAACCTGAACACAGACAGACATGTCGTTCCTTTGCGTTCTCCCTCAAAGAAATTCACGGTATGTTCCCCAGCTGACCAATCATCAACTGCGATTTCATGGAAGGGGGCAGAGCCTGGAGGCCCAATTGGAAACCTGCATATTAGTTAAAAATACTATATACTGAACATCCCATGGGCTCTTGCTACATGTTAACATCCATGATCCAGGAGTCGCTGATAATAGGACAGAGACTGTCATCTTCAGACACAGTGTGCATTTGCTCACATTTTGTCATTGTATATTTGCATACTTCTTATTAGTAGAGGGCTCAGATATCTCAGCAGGACATTTTATGGTTTACCGTAAGGCCCCTTTGATAAGACCGCGTCGAGGACTTTATACGGAGATGGAGGGAATCTCGGAGTGAGGTAATTACGGCGAATTAATTACCTGAGATCAGGGTCCTGCGCGGCTTTGGCTTTTAAGCGCGGCTCCTGGGCACAGCTCCGCGCTGCGATGCACGTACGCAGCCTCGTCGCCATCTGATTGGATTCGTCTCTCCTATGTCTGACATCTAAAGCATCTGACTTGCAGAAGGTTCCTTGTGCATTATGTGGCCAGGATCACTGGTCTGGAATTGGGATTTCATGGTTTTCCAAAAGGAATTATGTCACAGGCCACAGAGATCTGGAGAGGAACCAGAGTTTTCATCCTGGTAACGTTTCTGGGTAAGATGCCAGTAAAGGGCACTTCCTTGAATGGTATCAGCAGTGGCAGGTAATGCTGTCAGTGGGTGCCAAATGGTAAATAATACGGTTTGTGGGAATCTGGACTCTGCTGACACATGTCTGTGAGCCGTCCGTAGCTTTGTTGATTGTAGTTGCAGTGAAATTTGATAATTTGACAACGGAGTTTGAATCATCATTTTGGAAAGAGCAAAAAAGAGGGAAACCAGTTTAAATGAACAGTGAGAGCCCCCCCCCCCTCCCGCCGGGGTGGATTAGTCCGCTTTTGCATTTCACCAGGAGGTTCTGCTCAGTGTGAGGGAACCATCACGCCCACGTGGGGGGTGGCAGGGGGAGGAGAAGAGAGGGTGAGCGGCAGAGCTGGAGCTGGAGATGGAGATGGGAGGGGGCGCGGAGGGGGCATGGGTGGAGATGAGAGATATTTATAGTGCTCCTTTTTTCTCTTTTCAAAGACCTGAAGGGAGGGGGGGTGTTATGTAAAAAGTGGATGGGGGGAGGGTGGACACATGACTGGGGGCACGGTAGAGGGTGAGAGAGTTTGCATTCCCCCCAGAAAAGGCCATGCCCCCATCTCTGTAAGCAGACAGACAGGGGCGTTTAATGTCACCCAGAACGCTTCAGGTCAGGTGCTCCTGACCTCACTGCGCGGCTTCAGCTGGCTGTCTGCATCATTTCCAAACAGGAGTAATGTGAGGATCATTGTTAAACAAAATAAAAACCGTTCGGACGAAATTTCTTGGGGTCGCGTTAGCTAGTTAGTGCTGTTTTTTTTTTTTAACGTCAGACTGGTGTTTGAGGGCAGTGTGTGACCCTGAAGCTGTTCCTCTGTGTATGTATAAGCACACCTTCGCTCTGGCCCGTTAGAGGGCAATCAGGGCACCTCAGCAGCTTCCAACAGGTTCAGCTTGTCAGGACCTGCGGATTCGCTAATAATTCACAAGGCGCACGACGCGAGCGTCACGTCGGTCTGGGTAAAGGCCCTGCCAGGCCCTTTTAAAGCAGTGGGAATCTCGCACGTACAGCTCTGGATGGGAATTGGAGCGCTGCCAGAAATTATTCCAGGGTTTTGTTGACTTCGCTTGTATGTTGCTATTTTGGAGGTTTGCCAAAGTGCTGCACACAATAAAACTGAATTTACGGAATAGATATGTGACAATTTGCCATAGTGATTCTAACGTGGAAAGCACTACAAGTTCTTGTGTGGCTTGTATGATTTGCAGTTACAGAAGGAACAAGCAGTGTTGTTATCACCTGTGTGAGAATTATATATAAAAATTAGATTGTTATGAGATGAGTTCATATTACAGTTTTTGTCATATAAATGTCAATAGGGGCTCATTGTCTTGATATGACAAGCCTGTTGGCTCCACTGTGGTGTATATAGATGTATCATATAAACACACTTCTCAGGTTGGGAGTTGTATGGTATCTCTGGCTCCAATGATAAATTAAGATTTAAGATTTAAGAGCAAGGGAGGGTCTTTAAGGTGGTGCCCCCTCTGGTCCCACACCACATTACGGTAGCATTTCCCGCAGTTCTGGCTTTGTTAATGAGCGCCGAGCCTCGTTTCTGAGCATTGGCAGCCGTCGTGGCAAACGTGCAGGCCCTGGTCCCGCCCCGCGGGGGCTCGACAGGGGGCGGGTCGAAGTTGGACAGAATCGTGCCACGCCACAGGTGTGCGGTGACCTTGAGCCGTGCCTGTGTCCTCCGAGACCGCACTCTGATAAGCGTACCGCCTGACACTCTGCCAGGGCAGCCGGCGTGGTCATAAAGGCACATGTGCTCCCGGGGCTTCCGGCAGGCTTCTGGAAACAGGGGGGAGGGGGCATGCCTGGATGCCGGGAAGCTGGTGAGCGCTCTACCACGCCCAGGTTGCCACCAGAAGCAGGTTCAGTGTGAAAGGAGTAATGAGGACCGCAGTATTCACAGAAGAAAATGTTTGGACTGAAACGCTGGGTTTCCAGGTGTGCCACACTTTTCCACTGAGACTTTTGGGCAGATTCTGATTCTAGGCCGGTGATTTTTGCCAGGCCTGAGTCATGGCGCACACCTTTGTGGCCTACAAGTCAGCAGCGAAGCTCTGTTCAGTCTGTGGTGGGTGTGAGGGCCCCCCAGCAGCCCCCCGTCACGCAAGGTGCCCCGTCCCCATACACTCAGGGGGCCGTGTCAGCAATGCGCCTTGTCCCCAGTGTGAGAGCTGCATTTGTTGTCCCGGTTACCTTGATTAACAGCTACTTTGAGCAGGTATCACAAGACAATACATCTTCCTGTTTTCTGTTTTCCCCTGACATTTGATATATCTGTTATCTAAGAGAACCTGTGGTATCTGCATCTCCCTGTGCTTGTGGGTGGGGGCCCTGGTTAATCATCTGGACTCGATATTTGGTCACTGGCCCCCTTTGTGTAATGTAATAAGCTTAACTTAATCAGGGGTTTTAAGGTGTGTAAGATCTGCATGATCACCAAGTCCAGGGTGACCCACCCTTGATTTAGGGAGCTAGCTGGCCCCTCCAAAGCTGCTGTGGTGTCATTTATGAGAGAACACAGAGGAATGCGGAGAGGTCATGTGGTGTGGACTTGTGGAAGGGGGGAACTCATGGGACATTGGTGTAAACATTTACTCACTAATGGTTTTTCCCTCTAGGTTACTATAAATACATATTAAAACTTAAGAAAATGTCAACTTTTTCTGCACCTTTTCAAACATAAGTGACAGTTACGGGAGGATTTGCTGGCATGTATTTAGTTCTTTGTTTCATACACAAGTCCTTCTGTCGTAAATCTGGTGTGCGACTGGGTCACGGGATCTAGATGTTTCTGTATCTTCTAACTAGGTTGTGCCATTTCAATTATTAGTTTGTCGACACCGAGTTATTGCTTTAACATTTAAGGGAGGTGACGGACTGCTCGACAATGATAATCCAGGATTGAGGGCAGTGACTGTTTGTTTCTTTCAAAATCGAAGATTAATGCTGTAGGGAAAAGTGACATTCATCTGGATAGAGCAAAATTTAATTGTAATTAATAAACCTTACTTTGCATTGTTCAATGGTCCAGTACGTGTGAAAGAATAATAAATTAACCTGAAAGACCTACATGTACAAGACGAAAACATGTGTCGTGGTGTTTTCCAGAAGTCTCCTAAAGCAATACACTTACTTGTTTACTGGATGTTGTTCAGTGTCTACCCCATTTATAAATAAATGTAAATGTGTACATCAGTGATGAAAATAAGCCCAGGCTAGCTACCTGCTTTGTGTGGGAAAGTATGTCTGTACCCCTTCAGTATTGGGTGTTTCTCTGTATTGCTCCTACCCTCACACAGTATGATCTAGCTACAGACGTCCCCTTTCAGTGGGTGTAGCTGCCGCTCATACCGCCAGCTAATTCAGCGCTGAAGCCGCCTGCGTGCCTTTAGGGATCTGCCCGGTCTGATCTCCCCAGGATTATTTTCCCAGGGCCTCGTCTGAGCTCCGGTTCTTGCCGGAGAGCGGCACAGAACCAGCCGCTGGCATGTAGCCAAAGTCAAATCGCCTGAGCGGCGAATCTCGGCATGTGTCTGCATCTCTGAGTCGGTGAGCATGTCTGGTTCTGTTCCACATCTCACTTGATCTCTGGGTGCAAACATGCAGAACAACCACGTCAGGGCGGAGAAATCGGATCCAGGACTATTAAGAACTTCTTGGTTTAATGCGAGTAACCGGTAGCTCCTGAGCTGTATGTAGCTAGCCTGTACTAATCTTTCTACTGAGAGAAGCGTTTAGATGGCTGTATACTGTAGCTAACTGCCTGACGATTTGCACTGTCCTGGGGGCGTTTCTCTCCCGCTAAACGTTGCCCTGAGTGCCAGGGTCTGTTCCCTGATGCTTCGCCTTTCCACCTCTTGGCTCAAATGGTAACCCTGACCATTCTGTCTTTTTCCCCAGTAACGTTTGCTCCATTTTCCGGACACCAGCCTGCCCCCGGCGCTGGGGTCACCCCTCCACCCTTCTGCCCCTCCCCCAGCTGGCCGTGCGTGGCCCCGCCCATGGCACGTGGCACTCGCCTGTGAAAAGCAGCCAAGCTGGACCCCGCGGCCTCCCTCCATAGCGCCTCGGCCTCCGTCCTGCCCTCTCCCGAGCTTCGCCGCCTGCAGCCAGATTCTGCCGTCGCCCTCGGCGTCTGCGAGGAGCAGTACGTGAGCAAGGATGTCGCCCCGGATGACGTGCCCCCTGTCATCATCTGCAGGGATGCGGGGACCATCACTGGTATGCAGAACTCCGCCTCCCCCAGCTCTGAGCGTTTCCTGATCGGTGGCTGCGGGGTGCCTTGTGACACCTGATTGGCTGCCCTCAGGTCTTCCACCTGATCGCTGTGAGAAAAGCACAGCGTCCCTGGGGGGGTTGTGGCGATTGTGGGATTTTTAGACCAGGTCCCCAAGGTGTGCAAGGGCTGGGCATGGCGCCTGGAAATGTTTCACTCCTCAGTCAAAGCTTTACATTTACTGAGCATAGTCCAAATGAAGAATTGCATCAAAGTACACCAGCAAGTGTTCAGTTTTTGAAACTGGACAGCTGCTTGCCTGTTGGTGTGTAGGGGAGGGGGGGGGATCGGTATGTGAGATATACATTTGGACTTTAATCAGGCTGCTGCCAGTTTTAAAGGCAGTCAGCTGACTCCCCAATATATACAGATATAATAATCACCCACATGTAGGGGTTCTGCAGTTATCCTGCGGTTAACTCCGCTGAGAAAAGCCCTTTTTATTTTGTCTGAAACGGACATTTATTTAGCAGAAAGCACCGTCTGCAGGTCGTTCAGAGGTTTCAGAGCGTGAATAAGACCCCCCACCCTCGCGCCTGTTGCAGGGTGACTCAGAAAAGGCCGGCCAGTATTTTTACTCTCCATATCACAAGTTTTTCCGAGGAGTGGCTTAAAAATAGACCGCGGCTGTAATACCGCTGAAATAAATCTGCGGATGTTGGGACTCGGCTGTGCGGCTATACAAGGTGAACGCTCTGATTTATATACGCCACTTATAAATAAATACATCACCAAAGCGTGATGTGTACAGATCTGAGACAGTCGGGACAAAAATCAGCGCCTGTCTCGATGAATCTGTCGACATGGTTTGATAACTGCCATCCCCTACATGCCTTTTAACTGTTTATGCAAAACCCCAAGCGAATCTTGTAATGGCCATTGCAGACTGCCCCCGCGCCCGATCCTGCCGGGACACTGTACCCGGCGCTGAACAAACCGTCCGTATCTGATGAAGCAGGTTGCCAACTCCCACGCATCTGACGTATCACTCACGCTTTCCGTTGTCAAATCTATATTATTCCATTATAAACCTAAAATTAGCTACATCGGGGCAGTTTGTAAACACTACAGACTATTTACAAGGTAATAAAACTGTTACATAGATGTAAATGCGTGCGCATATGTGTGCAGATTTGTCGCGAATTGAAAATCTCACTTAAGCTCGCTGACCGAAGTTGGCAACCCCGTGATGTAAGTAGCAGCTAGTGGGCAGGGCGGACCTCCCTCGGTGTAGACTGCTGTGTGCGCGAAGCGGCTACAATGTTACATTATGAAATATGGCGGGGGAGGTCCTTCTCGGATGTAGAAGTACCGCTTACGGAAAATCGAGGAGAGATATGATCACCGTTTTACAGCTAGAAGGACGACAGCTTCCCATAAAATAGCGCGGTAAACGAGACCGGCGCTTAAAGCGGCCACTTCGGTATACGGGTCTGAATGAATGGAGATTAATACAGCGGCGATTTGCAATTGGCGTGTTAAAATTATGTGAAATCGTATAGAGCGCAATAATGCGGGCGGGACCGAAAATTTTATTTACAAAATAAAATGTTTAACTCACACAAAAGCCAGCTTAACACTGATTATAAAATTGTAAATTTCAACATCAGTAATGTTGAAAGGATGGTATACTCTTCCGGCCATTTAATTTCTGCAAGGGTTATGGCTGTAAAAAGCAAAGGAATGCGGCACACTTTTGGGCTGTATTTACGTTCTCCTCATATTTTAAAAGTAAACTTTGCACATGGATGTTTCGGCTGGATGCGGACGGAAGCTCTCTTTTGCCAGCTAACGATTTTTCGTTCGCGTAACGACTAATGAAATGGAAACGTCCAAAGTGTTCGGTTTTCCTGAAGTTCCCAGGATGTTATCCAACCGCAACTGTAACTACAACTAAGAATAGCTATGTATGATTGAATAAGGGGGATGGTGGAACAGTGGGTAACGTTGTCGTTTTCCGCTTACAAGGTCATGGGTCCAAAGCTAGTTGGCACATTTACAATATTCACATGTAGCTCTATCATACAGTATTTTATTATAAATAGTGTTGGGGAAGTTACTCGCAAAGTAATCCATTAAAGACAGGTGGAAAGTTCAGGTCCCGAAAGTACAAATCCAGACCAAGGTTATGTTTCAACCATCCAGTTGAGAATAAAGAGTTACAGTCAAAGCGTACTTAACTGGATGGTTGAAATAAAACCTTGGTCTGGATTTATACTTTCTGGACCTGAACTACCCACCTCCATCTGTAATGGATTACTTTTGTGAGTAATTTCCCCAACACTGCATATAAAAAAATTCTATATTTCAACATTAATAATGTTCTCTGCCGACTTTGAGAAGACATTTACATAAGTTGACTAAAGTTTTGGGAATGTTCCCTGTTAGTTGGCTTAGCACTGATGGTAACCGGAAACCCCAAACTTATGTCACCATATGAAAAAGGATGGAAACGGATAGAAAAGACTGTGATGACAATATTATATATATTGTGTATATATAATGTTTGAATTCAGGAAGCCACACTTGAATTTGATTGACTGTGTGTATAGGGCCATTATAATGAGGGAACAGTATTTGCACAATAGGGTGTGTCTGACCCCATAAAATGGCCTTGTATTCTTTGGCCATTAAAAAGAGAAAGCGAAGCAGTCACCTGTGATAATGACTCCCCTGAGGTGTGGTTCACAGGGTGAAAGGTGCCTGTAGGCGTCTGCCGTAAATGCCGGCTTTGCAAGACTCGCCATGTACAGTTTTCGCCAAAGCTGGGTACCAGTCTCTGCATTTTTGAGGCCTTCATAGATTGTCTCCTTTAGTTTCTGTCTGGCTCTTTGGGCAGACTTCAGTTTGCCAGCACTGGTCCAAAGCTGAAGCAGTGTGTGTATGTTTGCCGTACGCTATCATGATTTTTGTTCCCCCTGACAGTCATTTTACCATTTTATGTGACCTGTGCACCAACTATTTGGCCAAACCTACTCAGAAGGTCATGCCTGCGTCCGTGTGTCTGTGTGTGAATCCTGAAATTCTAAAGTACGTAGCCTCCTGATGTGGTGGGAATCTGACCTGTGGCTGACTTGATTTGCTGACATCTTGGGTGGGGGGGGGTGGGGGTGCTGAAACAGCTGCAGGTTGCCTTGTGGCAGTAACACATGGCACCCCAGTGCTGAATAACAGAGGCCCTGGGTGTTCATGCAGTCAAGGCCACACAAGGACTGCACTAAGATCTGATATAAGATCAGCTCATAACTGCCCCCTGCTGCCCCCTGCTGCCCTCTGCTGCCGACTGCTGCCCCCTGCTGCCAACTGCTGCCCTCTGCTGCCCCCTGCTGCCAACTGCTGCTGACTGCTGCCCTCTGCTGCCCACTGCTGCCCCCTGCTGTTTGCTTCTCCATTTTGGTGATGTGCCTTATGTTCTAAATATAGCTTGAGGCAGCACATAAAAGCTGGGGACATTGTGCCTTTGTAAATCAGATCCGCTTTACTCCAAACAAGCCGTTCGTGTAGTTCAGCCGGGTGCTATATATAT
>JAODLD010000144.1:5698235-5717467 GCA_026781065.1 Mormyrops boulengeri
CCCCCCCCCCCCCCCCCCCCCCCCCCCCCCCCCCCCCCCCCCCCCCCCCCCCCCCCCCCCCCCCCCCCCGCAGCACAGTGCAGCTCAGTCACACAGCGTGTGCTCTCCTCATGAAGCTACATGCAGGCCCCAGGGGATTCTGGAATTTTCTATGTATCCCACATGTTCCAGTCACTGACCCTGCCCACTGCAGTCCCTAATGAGAGGTCGCTCAGTACGGATAACTGATAACCGTGCAGCAGGCCTTGATCTTTGGCCACAGACTTCTGGCCTCTACGTCTCTTCTTGTAATCTCATCATGTTTTCACCAGTAAATCCAACTCTTGCCGCCTACTGTGATTCCACCCCATTGGCCCCCGGCATCATGGCTGTGCTCGTCCGCTGATGGTCCCTCCTGGCCTCTATCGCCCATGTCAGTGGCAGGAATGTGAATAAGTCATTCCTTGGCGAGTCCGAGTCAAGTTTCGAGTCAAAACATTGCAGTCCGAGTCAAGTCTCTAGTCATTTGTCTTCTCGTCTAAGTTGAGTACAAGTCTTTCCAAAATTTTTGCTGTCGAGTCACAAGTCATCAAATTTGTAACTTGAGTCCAAGTTGAGTTGTAAGTCGTGTAATTTGAGTTCCTACCTTTGTCAGTTTTTTATCTTTAGTAATTAAAACTTGCAGTAAAAGCCCACCACAGTACATCATAAGATCTCTTTTTAATAGGCAGAGATGCGTTGAAATGAGTGTCCACTCATGATTGCCCTCACATAGTTTTTACGTCTATGTATATGCAGGTAGTAATGCATCTTTCCAACAAACTATCTCCAGAGATCTGGCATTCAGACAACACAGAATTAATTTACACAGAAATTATAAAATTAATATTATGGTATCCAGAGGGGGGGACTATAACCTCAAGTCTTTTGGAGTCGTAGGGTCCAAGTCTTAAGTCATTGCTCTCAAGTCCAAGTCGAGTCCAAGTCTTTCCATCAGTTTTGCCGAATCGAGTCACAAGTCATCAAATTTGTGATTTGAGTCCAAGTTGAGTTGCAAGTCAGTGACTCAAGTCTCCACCTCTGGGCAGTGGCTTAGTCTGCCTAGAGGCAGCCAGCTTCCATGCGTGTTATTTTTAACTGCTGCCCTTAACGGGGATGAAATGCAGTAAGAATAATAGCAGTAAGGCTGCTCTGTGGCTTTGCATCTCCTTGGGGATGGGGACCGGGGTAGGTTTATCGGGACACAGGTCACAGTCTGTGAGGTATTGGTTAGACAACCCTAATTAAACCTCTGATGCTGTGTGTGCACACAGACGGACAGGCACACAGACAAACACACACGCACTCACATACCCACACAAACAAACACAGACTGGCACACACACACAAATATCTCACACAGACACACACACATTCACGCGCACAGCCATATACACACACAGACACGCTGTGACCTTTTAAATGACCTGTAAAGCTAAACATGCTTGACCGAGAACAAGCCTCAAATGACTTTGAGTGTCAGTTGATTTATGCTATATTCATGCAGGTGGAGAGATGTTAATGGTGAGCAGTAGTGAGTAACGAGGGATAGATATGATGCAAGCAGACTTGCTTGCTCCTTGTGTTGTGGCTCCTGGACTGCACTCTCTCTGAAGGGGGGGCAGTAACCCTGAGACAGATCACGGCCGAGGCAGAACAGGCGGTGCTTCTCCTAGCACAGAGAGACTTTCTTTTTCTTTAACATGACCTTGATAATCGAACAATTGGAGACCTATGCTATGACATTTTCCCCATTAAGCCAAGATATGAATAATTTCTCTTAATAATTGAACTGGCTTTATTAGACTTTAGGCGCATATACAGTATGTGTCAAACAGGTGCAATACCGCAGCTTTCCACTAGAGGTCAGGACATACCTCCAGAATGATGAGTGCACAGTCTTTGCATATCTCATCTGATTAGATCCCATGGCCCAATGGGACCGTAGGGACTGGAAATTGGACGCCGACAGACAAAACTTCTGTGTGCTAATGGAAAAAAAACATAGAAAAAGATAAGAGAAGTAGGTGAGTATCTAGGTACATGTACAAAGGTTGGCCACCATTAGTGGCTGCCTATAACTCATTGGCTGTTACTGTGTTTAGAAGGCCGTGAATGTGAGCTGCACTGAGCTGTCCGCTTTCTCACTCCCATTCTCTGCCGTGGTCTTGACTTAACCCCCCCGCCCCGTTTCCCTTCCCCCACAGACGTGTGTAACGGCACGGATCTCCCAGAGGTCGAGATCATCAGCCTTCTGGAGGAGCAGCTGCCTCACTACAAGCTGCGGGCGGACACCATCTACGGCTACGACCACGACGACTGGCTGCACACGCCGCTCATCCCGCCGGACGCCGGCCTCAACCTCACCACTGAGCAGATCGAGGAGACCCTCAAGTACTTCCGTAAGAGCCTCCCCGCGTCCTGATCGGTCTGGTGACACACACCTCCGTACCACACGGGGACACATCTTCCATTTACACCATTGTTTCCCAACCTGGTCCCCAGGGACTCCCAGACAGTTCACATTTTTGCTCCCTCCCAGCTTCCTACTGGGGGAGCAAAAATGTGGACTGTTTGTGGGTCCCCAAGGACCGGATTGGGAAACATTGATTCAGAGAAATGGAAATAACATTGAAAACAGTCTGATGTTTGTTTATACAAGTTACTTAGTAAATGTATTTGTTTATTTATATTGCAGATATTTATTCTGTTTTAACTATCAGAGCTAAAAGCATGCAGCATGTCTGTAATTAGTATAAAGACTTTGAGTGTGACACAGGTAAATAGTCTCAGCATATACAGTTACTGTATAAGCTCTTATCCAAAGTGATAAGAAAGTGGGGCCAGCCAGTCACAGGAGCTATTGGGGTTAAGGCCTTTCTCAGGGGCCCGACGGTGACATCACTCACACGAGATGTGAACCCCCAACCTTCTGATTTCACGCGCAGAGCCATACAGAGCTGCACCGTACAGTCTGGGTTGACAGTGCCGTGAATATGGTGTGCTGCCGGCTTTGCTCTCCTATCCATTATACAGGCTGCTGACTCGGGCAGACTTTCCACGCGCCCCTTTCCGCCAGCCTGGGATTGCTGTGGTCAGACACACACCACGGTTGCTACAACAAAGCTGTGCAATGAGCTGGCACACTTGGTGTGTTCAGATGGCCCCGGGTGCCCTCCTCCCTCCTCCCGACTCTTCCTGCTTATGTTAGACTGCTGGAGAAGGAAACATCTCACTTGCCTGAGTGGCTGCAGATGATTGCCCAGGTTGGCCTGGAGGCTCCAGCTCCATTCCATTTCGTATTCAATGGGGAATTTCCCCAAAAATGCTGTGTGCTCTCTTCTGTTCGCTGCTGCAGGACCTATACTCACTGATCCATACTCAAGGACTTATACCAAAGTACTATATACTCCGGTTTCAGTTAACCTGGCTTCCTGGCATGGGGAAACAGCACTCCGTCTCATATTATTCCCTGTTTGGACAGTATTTGGATATAATCTGGGCTACATTTCACTTTCTAATAGTGTCATGGATTCATGTGTAATTGAGAATTGACCAGGATACGTAGTTAGAAGATGGATGGATGGATGGATGGAAGGACAGATGGACGGATGGACGGACAGGGTACTGTCAGTGCTGATTCTGCTGTAGGAAAGACGTAAGCTGGATGTTGTTAATGTGTTAATCATCTGAACGTGTTTCTGCTGTTTCCAATTCAGTATTAACTATTGTCAGCAAACAACAGGATTTTTTATGGATCCTATGTGACCAAATCTGGTTCCTAACTCAAAGATGCCAGGATATATGGATTATTTTTAGCTTTAGGAACAGGTGCCACTTCGGATGATTAATGGGTGTTTGTGTCTGGATGATCTGGGTAGATTTGGCAGCAGTCGATGGTGAGTCAGTATCCTGCAGCCATGACAGCGGGTGACCCGACGGAGTGTCGTCAGGACCCGAGTCACTGTGATTCCTCATACATTCACATGGTGAACGCTGCACCAATCTCCTTTTGACTCCAAGTGACTGCTTCATGCCAGGTCCATCTAAACGGGGGCATGGAACGGCGTGCTATGGAATGACGTGGAACTAAGGCGCAGAGATCCATCACGGGCAGACGGTGGAGCCTGCCTGTGGGTCATGTCAGATCCTGATCTTTGTGGCACACCATGTGTCGTGTTCTTTAGACCATCATGGATCTATGCAGGCGAGAGCAGAAGACCCACCCCCCACTCTGGGCAGAGCCCAGCGTCAGCAAAGTGGGGGTGAACATGCATCTGGAACTATAGCATTTGTGGAATGAGTTTTTATATAAAACTGGCAGTCGGCGTATTTTTGATATTTAGCCTATGAGAATACTCAAGCCTGAACACCCTAAGGCTGTCTGCTCAGTCCCCACTTTGTCAGCCATGTTCAGCTGCCTTGTTCGAGCCTGAAGACCAGTGTGTCTGTAAGGCTGTCTGCCCAGAGTCCCCACTCTGTCAGCCTTGTTGAGCCGCTTTCCTCGAGCCTGAACACCGTTGATTCTGTAAGGCTATCTACCCAGCCTTGTTGAGCTGCCTTCCTCAAGCCTGAACACTGGTGATTCTGTAAGGCTATCTGCCCCGAGTCCCCACTCTGTCAGCCTTGTTGAGCCGCTTTCCTTGAGTCTGAACACCGGTGTGCCTGTATTGCTGTCTGCCTGTATTGCTGTATTGAGTCCCCACTCAGCCACTATTTCCCGGGACACAGTGGCGATGGCTCCTCCTGCATGAGTGAGTCACGTGACCTCCGAGTCAGTGGGAGGGGCAGCTGGGCAATCTGTCACATTGCCATCCAGCAGGGCGTCCCTCTGGGCAGACGGCCGACAGGGATGCGTATAAGGGGAACTGTATCACCACACCAGACACGCCTTTAATCTCGACCCAGACGGGCGTACTGTGCATGTGTGAGATGCACAGCATGATTACATTTTCACAGTCCTTCCTGTTTGTGTGGCTGAACTGTGTTCATATTTAGAGATTCCTAATAAGATTGCGTCCTTTTAAAATTGAATTTGATCTTGCTGATTATTTCCAGTAAGCCACAGCATATGACAGCACATCCAGAGCCCTGCCTGTACCCCTGTGTCCCATCCTTCTGTGGCCCTGATTGGCAGAGGGGACTGAAATCCCAGCCTCTGTGTTAAATTAGCCGTCATTCTGCATGTGTTGCCGTCGGGCCCTTAGCTTTGCATCATTTCTGGGTGCGGATGATGATGCGTTTACTTCTTAAAGGGACCTTAAAGGGAGGGAGGGCCAGGCACTCATATAGAATCTTGCCCTGTGCTAGTCGCCATGGCAACCGCCCCTGGAAGACGATGTAGGCTGCATCTGCAGAGAGGTGGGCGAGAGAGACAGAGAGATAGGGGGGATGGGCGTGACGGACAGCCCCGTCGGGGGTGTGTCTCTGATGTAGCCTGCTGCTATTGGCTGCCTTCTCATCCGGCCTTCACTCCTCCCCCTTCCTGTCGGGATCCGGCACTGACTCGGCAGCTCAGAGCCTTGGAGCACGAAATCGGACACGCCCCTTTCCCAATAACGGGGCTTTCTGGCAGCCTGCCCCCTCCCCCGCTCGTCCCCCCGCTCTCCCGCCCCCCTGTGCTCCCATTTGGGTAGCAGATCGCGTGTGTGGACGGGAGCTGGCCCCTGCTGGACCGCGGGCGGCGCGGAGGACGGCCTGCGATTCTCCTGACTGGGCAGCATGGAAGAAGGACGCTGATTATGCAGAGATTCGTCGAGGCGGATTACTTCGAGCTGGACTGGTACTATGAAGAGTGCACTGATGGTACGGCGACAGCCTCAGCGGCTGCTCCTCTCGCTCCTGCGATTGATGCGGCCGGCAGCCGCGGGGTGGGGTTACGCCGAGTGTCTGTCCGACCTCCCGTGCGCGTGTCTGCGTTTGCGGCTGCATCTGTCCTGCCTACTCGCCCTCTGTGTCTCGCGTATGACCTCCACGGTGTTCGGTGCGGCATCAACATCACATCATTGGGGGGGGGAGTCGTCACGTTCTCGTCATGACGATCGCAGACGCACCCCTCCCCATGTCATCACGCGGTAACGCGGGTCCCAGTGCGCTGCCCGCGTGTGTGATTCTGATGCAGCACCACGTGTCTTCACCCCCGGGCTCAGCTGTCGGATGGGGGGGGCGGTAGGTCCCGGAGCAGGTTTGCACATGCAAATTGGCTGACAGGGATGTGGCTTGGCGGTTCATCACGCCGGGCGCGGGGGATCACAGCTCAGACGCACTGTCGCTGTGATCCCATGGCAGAGACGCCGCGCGTAACAGACCGTCTCTGTCAGCACTCTGGGCTCCATTTGATCTCTTGCTACTGGATTTCAATATTCACAAGCTGTTTATCCTGCCTCACCAGAACACCCATTCTCTGAGGAGGGTGGGTCATTGGTCTCTATCGTGGAGGTGGACAGGCAGGCTGATGTGCCTTTTGTTTTGTTTTTTTTTTGGGACCTTTAAGCCAGTGATGAGGGAGCATTCCCCCCTCTGGCACTTCTGTGGCGCATTCCAGCTTCGCGCTTGTGGTTACTGTGGTGTCTCCATAGCGATACTTCATTGTGTGCGCAGAAATACTCTATAGTGTAACAGCGCTAAACATCTCAGCAATCACAGGACTTTCGGTATCTTTCTGTTTCTGTTGAATTCAAAGTTTACCCTGTGATTTCAAAATGCAGAGTTGCTGGTATTGCATAACCAGGCAGAGTAAGAACGAGCCATTATCTCCTGTTTGACTCTTTTTCTTTGCATAACTATGTGTGATAAGAGCAAACCTGGGTCACCTGTGCGTATCACCTGTGGCTCCGCCCCCAGGAACAGGTGTGCCTGTTTTGTAGCTTGAGCTGCCTTGTTAAGTTTCCATGGCATTTCCTCAGAACGTACCATTTTCCCTATATGGAGAGGGGAGGCCAGGTAGATGTAAGTGTGAATGTATATATGTGTGAGTAAAAAACACTAGACAGTAGCTCACAACTTTACACTACATTTGCAAAACCATCTAGGTGTTTTGTGATTTTCAGTGAATTCATTGTCATACTTTGCCCGCTTTACGGACCGAGAATGAGGCACCCCTTCAGTTAGCCTGATCCCTCCCTGCTGTGGTGGTTGAACACAAACAAAGCGCATGGGACAGAGTAACCGTGAGGGTGTGCCTGTCCGGGCTGGGAGCTCAGCTTGTCCTTGGTGTCTTCTAACCAATAGAAGCAAAAGCCATAATGGCGGTTCTGAAGGAACCTTCCTCCGTCACGGACCGCTAACACTCTAATGTGTGCGGATCATGTCATCCTCGCCCCTGAGCTTTCCCGAGGAGGAGATCTTTGAGCTTAGCTGTTCTCCAGAGCCCCCTGACACGTCTGGTTCCCAGTGCGAATACGATGACGATGTGGAGGACCCGCTATCCCTGCATGAAGGTAACCTCTGTTTCCGGTTCCTCGATTGGTGGGTTGCGTTCCCCCGTGGGTCCTGTGACACTGTAGGAGTCCCTGACTGACGTGTTTTTCTCCTCTGTGCTGGTTTGTCTAACTTAATCAATCGCTTGCTCTTCAGTCATGGCTTTTCCAGCATGTCGACACAAAGTCTGAACTGAGGGGTGATAAACTGCGTGGTGCATGGAGATGTTGGGCACTAATCTGGTATCTGATGTCCTAACCTGAGGCCAGAAGCAGTGACTGGTTTGTAGTTATTATTTCTCAGTTGTTGTATTGGCGTTTTGGTTTTATCTGTGTGGTGTAATAATGGTCGTGTCATCAGCCGGGAATGCAGCCTCTCCCCCGCTTCAGTGCTTTCGCTCTCTGTGCTGTCCCTGCACGACGACACGGCCGCCGCTCGCTGGCTTTCATGACTGTGTGCCCTTCTACTCCTCCTCGATCCCCCGTGCTGTTCTTCAAACAGACACACTGCACAGCAGTGTCACAATAGCACACGGCCTGCTGTTGTGCTGACATGTCTGAGGTTGGGGGAGCATGGCACAAAGAGTTAATCTTCACCTAGCCAAGAAGTGAGTGTTTCTGCAATGAATTCTCCAGTAAAGTTCAATATGTTAATGATCATCTTATTAACGGTGTGTTTGCTAGTCATGGTAAAAACGGCGTCCTCCCTCTGAACCTAACCGGGTTCTCTCCTGATATCAGTGTGCTTATTTATAATTAATAAGGGCTTGCCTTGGCTTCTGGCAGCGGACTCCTTACTGTGGCTGGCACGGGTTCGACTGTGCACTGTTTGCTGTGTAGTGCAATGTAGTTCTGTTGTAAATGTTAATCCGTGCCTTTAAGATCCGTGTTAGGTGTCATTGCATTGAGCTTAATTACAGTGATGGCACATCCTCAGCTTTCAAAGAGCGCTGTGTGTTTGCATCGTTACTGAGTTACGGGGTGAGATACGGCCCCAGCAATCACACGCTGTGATTACAGCATTCCTTCTGACCCTGAGTATAGCGAAGGACTGTGACCCCCGCTGTTCTGCTGGGCGGTGATCTTCTGGCTGGTCCTGTGGGCGCACCCTCTGTAATGTTTGTACGAAAACCCATGGGAGCTCCTGTGCTGGAATGACGAATTGATGCTCGGGGAGTCTGTTTTGGATGTGCCATGTTCTCCTGGGGGGGGCTACGGGGTGCCTCGTGTTGGAGGGACGCGGCAGTGAAAGTGGGGTGGGTCGTCACACTAAGCCGCCTTCTCTCTCAGTGGCTGCTGTTTGAGGGGGGTGAGCAGGCTGAGGGGTGTTTGTGTTCAGTGTCGGAGTGGCACTGCGTGTTTATGTGGGAGCTGCTCTGCATCTGGGTGTGAGGACGCCCCCTTGTGGTCAGACGCCGCAAGCACCGCTACAGTTTCACAGTGAGCAGATCTCATCACCGGCTTAGCTTATCGGTGGTAGGCGTCCAGTTAATGGCTGCTTAGCTTGTTATGATCATGTTATGATCTCATGCTGCAGAAGGTTGGTGTTTCATCTTCCTGGGAGGAGATGTTGGGCCTGCGCCTCGACGGAGGTCTTGCTGTTGATATTATTATGGTTTTGCGAAATCCCCTAAATAAGCTGACAGCATGGAGGTAATGGGGGCGGTGTGCTGATCAACAGGTTAGGATACTGTGAGTGGAGAGTCCCAGGTTCAAATCCCAGAATCAGCAGAGTGATAACAGCACTGGGCCCATGAGCAAGACGCCAAATCCCAGCTGCCCCAGGGACTGGCTGACCCTGCTTCCTTAGCTTTGGATGATGCCGCAGAACTGGCAGCTGGCTGATTTTACTATGCGGTGAAGCAGCCACGCAGCATTTCATGCGAAAGCCGCAGTCTGACCTTCCTCACATGAGTGATTTTTTTTTCCACTGAGAGTGTCACCCGGATGAGTGCGTGTCACCTGCTGGTGTCCCGGTCTGATTCAGTGCCTTTATCTCTGAGCCTCCTCTGTGGGTCTGTTATGTTTTAGTCATTTCTGAGATGACTGTCGTCATGAAACAGGGCCTCTTGCCAGGCAAGGGCACTGACTCTACAGGGTGTGTGTGTGTGTGTGTGGTGGGGGGTCAGGCTGTCTGCCCTGTCACATGTATGGCTCCCATCTGCTTTCTGTTTTCCCCCCCCCCCACTCTCCCACAGTCCTCTGTGCTGAACGTGTGGGCCAGATGACCAAGACATACAATGACATCGACGCCGTGACCCGATTGCTTGAGGAGGTGAGGCAGTTTTCATCGTCATGCACTTCAATTTGGGGCCAAAAAAGTGCTAGAAATCCCATTAACGGCTTCGGTAGCCATGGTGAGGAACTGCTGCACCTGAGGGTTGGGACAGGAGGCTGGTCACCGCACGCGACGACGTGCCTAACAAACCATGTTCTTACCTGTACCCCTGAAAAAGGTGCCTGGCGGTCTGAAGTCTACTGGTTACTCCAGATTACTACCCTGTTGTAGGAAGGCTAGAGGCTGCGGGTAACTCAGGAAAAGCTTTTATTTCCTACTTTTGGAGGCGTGACCGCGAATGAAGTGGGGGAGCGGACACTGGGTCAGGTCCTCGGCGTACACACCCTTGCCGACTCAAACCTTAACCCTCCCCACAGAAAGAACGTGATCTGGAGCTGGCAGCCCGCATTGGCCAGTCTCTACTGAAGAAGAACAAGACCCTGAGTGAGCGAAATGAATCCCTGGAGGAGCAGGTGGAGATCATCCGCGAGGAGGTGAGGGCTGTGCCTGAGGTGTGCAGTTACCCAGAGTGTGCGGTTACCCCCCCCCCCCCCCACTGACACCCCCGCTCCTGTGACCTGGCCCGCAGGTATCGCAGCTGCGGCACGAGCTCTCCATGAAGGACGAACTGCTCCAGTTCTACACCAGCGCCGCGGAGGAGAGTGAGGGCGAGTCCACCACCTCCACACCGTAAGTCTGACACCTGTATGCTGCGGGTACCTGCCACATTTGCCCCCGGGACACCTTCTCCCACCATCTGCCAGCAGGTGGCATTGTGGTTAAGGAACTTTTTGGTTCAAATAAACATAAAACATGGACTTATTTCTGCACAGTCAGCCATAAGAGCCTGTCCGTGTGAGCTGGGGAATTCCCCCGGGGCACAGCCTCCCTGATCTAGCATCCTGTCTGTTCCTTCCAGTGATTGTCCTCTCGGGATCGTCACTCACTTCATGCTGGGGGGGGGTTATTGCCTTTAATAGCACTTTTTCCATTGGCAGATAGGAACCGGTCGTACCCAAGCCGTACCGCAAAGTCACACCAGTCACAGCGCGGTTCAACTCGCTTCGGTTTTCCAATGCAGAAGGGTCGGCTCGATAAAGGCGCTTGTTGGGTTTGGAGAGCGACAGCGATGGAAAAACCGAAGAGATGCTTATTTACTGTTTGCACGGTGTACATCGTGGTTTACCACCGGCGTGTGTGTGCAATTTTAATTTTAATTTTTTGTTTGCTAATTTCCGTTAGCATGTCTGTGAGAATCGCCGTGTTATGCAAGTATCAAACGCTAGAGGAATTAGCATTTGCTTGTGTAAATTTGCATTATGAATCCATTCTGTTCAGATATTCTATAGTACTATTTTTTTTTTAAGCATGAGGTTCAAAACTTAAGTTCCGATTCATCAGGAATGTATCAATACATCGCAATGTGCAGTACTACTAAAAATGAATGATGTATAGAAAATCCCTTTTTTCCCATCACATAATCCATGCATATCAACGCAGAACACCAGAATCTCCATCCATTTCGACCAGTCAGCGGTGGTGACACAAACGGCTGTTTGGTCACACTTTCGGTGTACACAGGACCACGTTAATGTGGTTACAGCTAGCATACTTTACAATGGGAAGCGGCCATTTTGTGGTACGGCTTGGTTCTTGGTAATCCTGTACTGGATTAACACCCGAGATTTAGTGTGTCGCCCCCCCACTTCCCGGCTCTGACTCTGTGCTGCAGTATATTAGGCTTCCATCCTCTGTGAACACTTGATCAAAGCTCTGTCGTGTTTTTTTGCTGTCTGTGGTTGGCTTAATACAGATACAAAGAGCTGCGCGGGTCACCCCCCGCCGCCATGTGACAGACAACAGGTTTGATTCCCGCTCGTTACTGTGGAAGCTGCTCCCTTAAGCCAGTTATGTGTCCAGCTGTGATGCGTCCCGTCACGTGACTAATTGGCAGGCAGTCTGTGTCCGTGTACGCGCACACGCGATCACTGGTGCTCTCTCACCCCCCACTGCTAGGCTACGCCGTAACGACTCGTCATCCTCTGTGCCAAGCTACTTTCCCCTTGACTCACTGCAAAAGAAGCTGAAGGACCTCGAGGAGGAGAACATCGTGCTGCGGTCGGAGGTAAAGGTGGCCGGGGAGCGCAGGAGGGGTCAGGCTGGGTGGCTGCCGTGGCGACTAGGATATAACCCCGCCCACCATCTCACTGCCAGGCGTGCCACCTGGAGACGGAAACCATCTCGTACGAGGAGAAGGAGCAGCAGCTTGTGAATGACTGTGTTAAAGAGCTGCGTGAGTACACATGGTTTTGGGCCGCGTGAGTACGCACTGCTTTGGGCTATACGGACAAAGTGCATGAAGGGCCACTTTCCTTCTGTCTGTGCTGAGTACACGTGGGGTGAAAAACTGGTTACCTGACACCATAATGTTACCTGACCCCCCCCAGCCGTGCTCCTACTATATGAGGGCTGGTATTTATATTACAGTGTTGCCACTTAACTAGTCATGCTGCTGTTGAGTGCCTCAGCCTGACAGACCATTTAAAGGGCAGTCCTGCTTTGGGAGTAACTCCTTAATCCCGGAGACTCGTGATGTTAATGTTGATCCCATCATGGCCGTGACGTGACCTCCTTCCTTCTTCCCCCTCCCTGTAGGAGATGCCAACCTCCAGATCACATCCATCGCGGAGGAGCTGGCGAAAAAGACGGAGGATGCCTCCCGCCAGCAAGAGGAGATCACGCATCTCCTGTCCCAGATCGTGGACCTGCAGAAGAAGTCCAAATCTGTGAGTGCCAGCCGGCATACATCTCCCAGAGGTCCATTTAGGCATCCTGGGGCATATCCATAACTCCATCGTCTGCTCCCGTTT
Organism: Mormyrops boulengeri; assembly: GCA_026781065.1. Taxonomy (NCBI): domain Eukaryota; kingdom Metazoa; phylum Chordata; class Actinopteri; order Osteoglossiformes; family Mormyridae; genus Mormyrops; species Mormyrops boulengeri. The sequence goes on from JAODLD010000144.1 coordinate 5,710,820, forward strand.
CTCGTAGTACGCCATCGAGAACGAGGAACTCAATCAGCATTTGGCGGCAGCGAAGGACGCCCAGCGGCAGCTGACTGCGGAGGTAAGTGGAGCTTGGAGCCCCGCTTCCGGCCACACCATCCAATGACAGAGCCTGCTGTCTGTACTTCTCTCCCTTACTGGCCAATGATACGGCCTGCCATCTCTCTCTCGCTCCCTACCCCTGGGCAGCTTCGCGAGCTGGAGGACAAGTATGCTGAGTGCATGGAGATGCTACGGGAGGCGCAGGAGGAGCTGAAGAACCTGAGGAATCGGGCGCTTCCCCTGAGCACGCCCCGGAGGTTCCACTCACTGGGCCTCTTCCCCATGGTCAGTGGGCTTAGGGGCCCTGATGAGCTCTATTTCGGGGTGTAGTGGAGGTGCCCGTGTTGGGGCTTTGCTGAGACGTGACCTCTGACCCTGCAGGACTCTCTGGCAGCGGAGATAGAGGGGACCATGAGGAAAGAGCTGCAGATGGACGACCCGGAAACGGAGGAGCAGAAGTGAGTCTGTCGTACATTTTGGAGGGCAGCTCAGTGGCCAGTGTGATTGCCCTGGCATCACTGCTAAGTCCATGTAGATTCCGGTATATTCACCACGGCCTTCCTGTATGCAAACAGATCCCACCATCGGCGTGTGTTCGAGACGGTGAAGAACGTCAACCAGGCGGTCCGCCAGCGCTCCTGGGGCCCCTCCCCCATGAACATCCCGGGGTCCAACCAGTCGTCGGTGCTGAATTCGGCCCGGTCCAGCTGCAGGAGCACGCCGCGCTCCAGCCTGTACGGCGGCGACGTCAGCAATGTCGTCATCGACAACCGCACCAACAGCATCATCCTGGAGACGGGGTCGTCGTCGGGGGGCAGGTGAGTGGGATCACCCATTAACTACCCTTAGAGGACATTTTTGTCCTTCATTCATGTCCCACCCTTCTGTAAAATTGCAACCAGTACCGCCCCGCCCCCTCCCCCATGGCCAAAACCCTTACAGCTGGATCACAGGGGGTGAGTGAGTTCTTGGATGAAATCTCAGGAGTGTTGCAGTCTGCTGCTGTCCTGGGACTGGACTGAGCGACCTTCAGTTCTCCTGAACCAGCAGCTCATTGGAATCCTGCTAAGTGTTTCCGCTGAGGATCCCAAGCTGCTGTGGGGCCATAAACATACAGGCTCATCCTCTGTCTCTCTCCATTATCTGTGTGTTCTAGAAGCTTCCGCCAGGTCCACATGCCAGCTGTCTGGATTTGACGTTTATTTTCGTCTTTCCCTCTTTCTTCCTCTCCGACCCCCTGGCTTCTGGGTCGCAGCCCCATCGACTCCAACAAGAAGCTGGGCACCCCCGGCACGCCAGGTTCGCGCGACCTGGAGGTGGCGCTACGGCGCCTGTCCCTGCGACGAGAAAACTACCTAAGTGAGCGGCGCTTCTTTGAGGAGGAGCGGGAGCGGAAGCTGCAGGCGCTGGCAGAGCGGGGCGAGCTGGGCAGCGGCAGCCTGACGCCCACCGACAGCCTGGCCTCGTTGGGCACGCAGCACTCAGGCCTGTCACTGTACTCTGTCTACAGCCGCTCCTACCTGCCCGAGAAGCTGCAGATCGTCAAGCCGCTGGAAGGTGACCGTGCCGGGCCCCCGCCCCTGCCGCTGCTCGTCCGCGACGCCCTCTGGGCCCTCCTCAACCACGAGGCTGCTGGCCTCTCCACACTGCAACACTCCTTCTACTTCCGGCACACACAGCCGCGCTGCTGGTTCGAAATCCCCTAGTGAGCAAGAGGGACTCGAACCCGCACAGTGGCTGGGCTCACACTCGCATGTCATTTGCACTGCATATAAGTTGTTGTTTTTGTTTTTATTATTTATAGTTATTATTTTTGTTTATAGTATTGTATCACGTACATACAGTGAAACCAGAAGTATATCTGCAGTATCAGGAAGGGCAACAGATGAAACCCCAGCTAATAGGCCCCGGCTATAATGCCCAAATCATATTGATGCAAAGAGGAGAGTCACCCGGTACCCTGGGAAACCAATATGACGTCAACTGAGGGTCTCTAAGCTTGCAAATAATTGAAGTTCCTGCGTAAATGGATGACTGAAGCCCTAGAGCCTTAAAGGGCCAGTGTGCTTATCATATTTGCGCTGCTCTGAAGGTTGGGTACAGGATGGACGGAGGTTTTCCATTCCTGATGCTGTCCTTCACCTGTGCCATTTCTGCCCCCCTGCTTGTTTCCACTCCTTTTCTTTCTCGTTCTGTCTTTCATTCAGTCTTTGTTTTTATGACCCTTCAATAAAATCCACTGCTCATTCTGGCCCTCCTCTCTTTCTTTGTGTTGTCGGTCGTGTACCTAATCTTTCGAGAGCAGGCTGTCCTGCCTTGGGTCTGCCTCTGTGACTAACCCTGTAAGAGGTGCGGTCTGAACCCTTTGCTGGTGTTTCAGGCCAGCCAGAGGGCGGTTTAGACAGCTGTGATGTACATTACTCTGTTAGCGTGACCCAATTCTGAACTGAGGAAAGGTGCAGTGGTAATACAGTCATGCTACTGTTATCAGTGATAGATTCACGCCGAGTTCAAGGGCAGGTTTGCACCAGAATGGTGATGTTGTAATATGTCACGTGGCACAATACACAGTGTGTCTGTGAGCGGGACTCCTATCTAACTGCAGCCTCCTAACTACTGTTGTCTATAGCAGTGTAAATCCCGCCTCTTCTCCAACATGATTGGCTAAGCTCCCAGGGTGGGCGGCCTAACCCTGCGCTCTGCTCTGCTATTCTGTCCCCCGCTGCCTCAGGCTCCGTCACCCTGCATCACTGGCAGCAGCTGGCCCAGCCTCACCTGGGGGGCATCCTGGACTCACGGCCGGGTGTGCTAACCAAGGGCTTCCGGCCACTGGAGGTCGACGCAGACGAGGAGGTCTACCAGTTCACAGACTTTGAGGTGGACGAGCCAGGTGACCGTCCTTTCGCGAGCCTCTCTACCTCAGCCCCCATCCGCCCACTGTGTTCCTCGCGGCCTGGCTCCGCCTCCTCCCACGAGCACAACGCTGGTGACCCCCAGGCCTCAGGTGAGAGGCCCACCTCCGGGAGACCAGCTTCTCCCCCGCACAGCACCCAGGATCCTCCAGAGCCGCCAGCCGCCAGTGCTAAGGCGTCCGGTGAGGGAGCCCCCTAGAGGACATCCAGCGGCACGCCGGGCACTGCCCCCCCCCCCGCCCCCACGCGCACACACCTGCACCCCCCACCATCCCAGACGTGTGCGCCTGTACCCACTGAGTATACCCCATTTTTAATTTCACTCCAAAAACTCTTCGTCTTACGAGAATCTTCAGTTTCCCTTGGTACCATCTGTGTGCTGATAAAGAGCATTTAAACAGTACTGTAATCAGTCCTAAACGTACTTGCCCGATGAACCAGTCACGTTACTGTCCAGGAGAACCCCAGTGTAGACGTTTGTTTGGGGGCCCCCTGCCTCCTATAACAGCCATGTTTAATTAACTGCCTAACAAAAGCGAGATGCTTCATTGCAGGGTGTAGAAATGCTCAAAAACAAGCAGGTTATGGTTGGGGTTCAGCTTCAGGGTTAGGTTCAGGTTCAGGGTTAGGGTTTGACATGACTAGTCATGGGTGTTTACCTGCCTGCTCAAACTTAACACTGAACTTGTCAGCACACGGTGGTCCAGCTTCCTCTCCCATCCGTTTTGACCTGCAGATTTAGTTTCCCCATCCTATCCTGCTCCCTCCTGCCATTTTTTACTGTAATCAGTCTCTATGAACAGTCACGCCTCTTTCCTGTATTGACATCCAATCAGGGGCTTTGATTTAAGCTGCTTTTGGGCGGGGGGGGGCGTGTAATTCAGAGCCATGAAATTCCAGATCCCAAAGGCCCGGTGGGCCGTTGCTTCTGCAAATGCATACGGAGGAGCTGGTGCGACGCGCTGTGGAATTATTCATGTGGCAGTGTGGTGATACTGTCCTGAAGGTCGTTTGCACGTCTGTGTGAGCGATGGTGTCGCGTACGCAGCACCGGGCAGCGGCGCCCCCAGTGGACAGCATGAGTGTGTGTGACCTGCACGGCACCTGGCATCTGGTCTCGCCAGCATAGCCAGGGGTCGGATCTAATGACCTAGTCTATTTTTAAAGTGGCCCCATTCAAAAGGGGGTGCTCTAACCGCACAGCCGGTGCTCTCCTCACGAGCCTCATACCTCCATTCTCTAATCTTTCATGCTTTTATCTGGCTGCCTGCCTCTTTAATGACAAATTCTTCTTGTAAATCTGCATCAAGTCAAAGGCCATAATTACCTGTATTCAGAGCAAGTGAAATCATGCCAAGGGCTCTGGGGAGCATGATCCACAGGAATAAATTATACAGGTGCTTATTTACTGTGTTATACGGCTATGGTAATGCAAATGAAATGGCTCTCTGTGCCTTGTCAATGGGATTCCTTGTTCGTAACCACATGCTGCTGTGAATACAGGCTTGATGCAGCTTTAAACTTTCCTCTTGGTTTCTTGGGCTGTGTTCTGATCTATACCATGTCTCCTGTGCTAAATGCTGACCTGGCGTCCCCTCTCGCCTGTGTTCTGCAGTACATTTCCCCGGCAAATGCATGTCCCACACGAGCTCCACCTACACCTTCACCACCTGCCGCATCCTGCACCCCTCTGATGAGCTGACGCAGGTCACGCCCAGGTGAGCAGTCACACTCGTGGACCTAGGGGGCGGCCATACCCACTGCTTCCACCAGGTGGCAACATACCAGCCCTCTTTCCGCTCCTATCCTTTGAATGGTGATGAGAATTCCGTATTTATACATCTATGCACGTCAAGTACTTTTTCTCATCGAAACACCTGAAAACATGGCTTCATTGGCAAAAGCTGGCTTGAAAGGACTCAGACTGGGATGTGCTTTTAAAAGCTCAATTGTACAATTGTTCTCGAACCAGTAGCTCACGTCTACAAATCAGGACTTACTTCATAATAGTAACGTTCACTGCCTGACTACATTAGTGGCATTTTAATATAATTCTTATTTTACAATTGTAAATACACAGGAAAATGAGGGCTGCCCTGTCTGACAGTTCCAACACAAATCTATGGACTGTTTCTGTCTTGCTGGGGGGGCACCGTAGGGACTGTCTGAATGCTCTGGGGATCTTTCCAGGTCATGTGACGAGGAGGAGGAGTCTACCCAGTATCACGTTGTTCTGAGGGCGGGCTTAGAGCACGCCCACTGACCCTGCTGGGGGTGAGCCTCTGTGTCATGTGACCTCCTCCTCCCCTGCTATGCTGTGTGCTGAGATAACAGCCTGTCTGTGCCCTAACAGTGCACTGACGCTCAGTCTGACCCCGAGTCCAGACCTCCCTGACTCTGGGGAATAATGACTAAGGAAAGTCTGAGTTTTAGAAGGCTTGCCTGTGATGTCCTGTCAGTCAGCCGGAGCAGGGGGGGTGTGGAACATGGGGCCTGTATGCATTTTACATTTACCCCCCCCCGTGCTTTTAAAATGGGATGCGCTGAGTTTGGCGAAACGGGGGAGGTGGGTATTACTCACTAAATGGGCAGACCTTTGTTTGCTTAATATTGACACTACCTGTGTATGTGTAACCTGTGTCTTGTTCGTCAGCATTTTTAAAGGGCGTTTTCTTAGTGAGTGGGATTCGGTACTAACCCGTAAAACTGCATGCGATTGGTCTCAAAGCTCGCCATTTGCAAGTCACATGATCAGCGTGACAGTGGGTGGTCGATGGCTGATCACATTTTAATTGTGAATTGCAACATGTAAGCTTATCTTAATACATGGCAGCATTTCTGCATACTTGGATTTTCTTTTTAAATTTTGAACATGCAACAAGGTGTAAGATTTACAACAGATGTAAGATTTGGACATTTTCTGTGATGGGTTGGTGCCCCATTCTGGGTTGTTCCCTGTCTTGCGCCCGTAGCTTCTGGGACAGGCTCCGGACCCCCTGTGACCCTGAATAGGACAAGCGGTAACAGAAAAAGGATGGATGGATGGATGGGGCATTTTCTTATCTAGATCAAATAAACAGGAGTGAGATTGGTATTGCTTGGTTGTATTTACCTTCAAAGCTGAGCAGATTGAACACAAGCGGGAGAGAGAGAGAGGGCCAGAGATCTCCTCTTCTGACACATTTTAGCTGTACTCAAGTCTGTCACAAGTAGTTCCCCGTACATGTAGCTGGATATCTCACTGGAGAAGGTGAACTTTGGTAGAAGTGAAGCTTCTTTCCTGGGTTTGCCTGCCTCCGGTTGTAATGCGCGTGTCACTTCCTGTCCCTGCAGCCTTAACACTGGCCCTGCGGCTGCGTGCATCATTACCAGCGGTATCAAATCCACGCCGGCCTCCACACCGTGTACTCCGCGTCGGCTCAGCCTGGCAGAGTCCTTCACCAACCTGCGGGACTCCACTAAGACCATGAGTACCTCGCTTGGGCTGGTGCGCCTCCTACAGGAGAGGGGCATTTCTGCAGCTGTCTACAACCCGCAGAGCTGGAACCGGGCAGACGTCGGCGCCATGGCCGCCTCCACCAGGACCCCCCGTGCGCTACCTTCCACACCCCCCAACTCACCCACCAGCCAGACTCAGCCCATCCTCCCCTCACCCCCCTCGCCCCCCTTCGAG
>JAODLD010000144.1:5718571-5733721 GCA_026781065.1 Mormyrops boulengeri
CCAGCCTCAAGTGACGGACGGACGGATGGATGAATGGAGAGATTGCTGGCTGCTTTTCCCTGGTGACCCTTTATGTGTACAGACTGCTCTAGTGACAGATCAACCATATGCCTGTAAGAACTTTGTACAGCCTTTTCATCTGTAATTGTAAATATGAAATAATCTTCCATGCTCGTACAGTGTATAGCAACAAAACGTGTTCTTAGGTGTCGATGAACTCGCTGTGACTGTAAAGGGGCCCGCTGGCGCCCCCCCCAGGCTCATACTGTAAGTAGCACAGTTCCGTTAGGGACGTCCTTGCTGGCTGCTGAGTGTTGAGGAAAACGCCGGCCCAGCAGAAGCACTTTTTTGTTGAATCCCCGGGCTCGTTTGGGGGTTTTGCTGTCATTTCTCCTCCATCACTGCACCCCTTCCTCCATTAATGCACCTTAAAGCCCCCCCCGTTCTGTAAGCAGTGATGGTTAGTGCAGTGTCCTGTTACTCAAGTGAATGTGTGCTGCCCGCGCTGTGTGTGAGTGCGATAGTCGTGGTCAAAGGCTTACGACTTGATAAACAGACTTGAATTTCTTGAAAAGTGGCAGTCGAAGAGCATTGATTTCATATCATATTTTCTCTCCTTTGTGACTTCCTCCCTGAGATCGGAGACCAGGCAGGTTAGAGAGAATCCGACTGTATATGCATTGAAACTGTTTATAAGTTCGGTGCGGCTCCCCCCCCGCCCCGGACGCAGTGCCAACCCCAGTGTAACATTAGTGTTTTTATCGGAGTGTGACTGCAGGGGGCGCACACCGATCACGATGATGTCCATGCAGAGGAGTCTGTTTATTCACCGCCTTTGTATGGCTTAAACTCATCATTTGTGTGCACACTTGTTTTTTTGTAACTTGAACTTCTCCTCTTGAATGTATTTAATGGCAGCAGCTGTGTCCCTAACCGTGCACCATCGCTTTAATTGCCGCTTTTTACCATGGTTCTCCACAAAGGGAATTATGATACCTGTACATTGTAAACAGTGACTATGCCATATGTTTAGCTGGTTGACTTTTTAGTAGAAAAGAAAAATGTCAAACACACTGGTACCAACTTTGAGTTGTACTATCGGGAGTTTGAAATGCTGTCCTTTGCAAAAAATTAAGAAAATAAAAAAAAAAGGTTATTAATAATGAGATTGATATGACCCGGTTCTGTTTTGATTAATGTTCCGGTTTTTTGTATTTGAGCAGCATCTCTGTGTGTGAGCAGAGCGGTTTCCGACCAACAGAGGGATCCCACAATTTAGTGGATGGGCGGCACAGTGGTTAACGCTGCTGCGTTACAGCAAGGAGGTCCTGCGTTCGGTCCCGGGTCCTTTCTGTGTGGACTTTGCACGCTCTCCTTCCGCCAGGGGACTCCGGTTTCCTCCCACGGTCCAAAAGCGTGCAGGTAGGTCGGTTGGCGAGTCTTAATTGGCCCTGTAGTGGTGTGTGTGCCCTGTGGTGTGTTGGCGACTGCCCAGGGTTGGTTCCCGCCTGCGCCCCTTGTTCCCGCCCCCCGCAACCCCAGTTGGGTTTAAGCAGTTGCGGTGATGGATGGAATTTCGTGGATGAAAACTTGCAATGACGAGTGTTCACCACCAGGTGGAAGAAGATCATTTCTGATCTATATATATGATCATTTCTTAAGTAAAAGGGTTCAATGTAGTTTTTGTTTGCTTTAGGTTACATCAAATTACCACCTACTGAGACGTGCAATAGCGTTTGAATAAAATGTCCTTTACATTTCTAATGCAATAAAAGGTTGTGTTGTTAAAAACTGCTTTGGGGGAATTTTGAAGTGCTTCTGAGTGTGTGAATACAAACGATTTGATTTACCGCTATCTCTGTCTTTAAGTAATTGGCTTAATTTAGCAGTAAGCTACCAAAAAGTAATTTTGAGTTAAAATGATCTATAAAAATGTTGATACATCATAATTATTAAGAATAAACCACAACCCAATCTATAGCTCATGCAGTTGTAGTGTAGCAAGGAATATGTCTGGCTCTGTTGTTGCATCTCTTGTATGTGTATCAGCCTAGAGTTTTCTGGTGTGTGTGTGTGTGTGTGTGTGTGTGTGTGTGTGTGTGTGTGTGTGTGTGTACTGCGGTTATGTCATTGGACCTTAACAGTGTGGGTCACATGGCAACTTAACGACTGGAGGAATCCCACAGACTGAATTACCTTTCCTACCAGACGATCTCCTTTCCATCCTACTTTTACTGCTGCTAAATGTCTTGCCAGGATCCCATTGGTCGGGTACAAGTCCATCTAGAAGATCAGACTCCATCGTTAGTGCTGCTGATCATCTGAGAAGCCACCGGCACTTTTTCATTGACATTCTTATTATATGAAGGAGTCTTGTTGGTTTTTTTGAGCCCAGGTGAACGTCATTTTATCAGAATGGATGCTGCCCCCTAATGGTACTTGAGGGAACAGTGGCAAGCCGCACCACTATCAGCCATGGATGTCTGAGTTGTGTCTCTAATCCCAGGCCCATTACATTCTTCCTGAAGTCAATCACATCCCACCACATTCGCCGCGCTTGCCGATCTGTATGAGCACAGCTTTGTAATGTTTCTCGGAAGTTACGTTTAAATAATGAGCGTGTGAGGTCTCCATTGTGGTTCTTCAGCACAAACAAATATTACTCACTCTGGGTCCAATTAGCGTCTGCCAGCCTGCGATGTGCCCAGGGCGGGTGTGAGCTTCTTCGGCGGACTAAATGTGATGAAGGGAGGGTGGCTTTTATCACTGGAAATGAAGTCTGCAGATATCCAAGGCCATCAGAGAACACTGGCGGGAGGCGAACGACACCAAACACTACTGAATGCATAGTGCGTTTGTGGTTAATGCCAGACTGACACGCTGGACTCATTTATTCTCATACACACAACACCTCTCTGATCACAGCACAATATTTGATATCATATATGTGTCCAATATCAGTAGAATGGTATCTCCTACACAGAATTAACAGTGTGGAAAAAGTCAAGGAAAACAAAAAAAGGCTTATTTTTTCTGTCGTGTTTGTATATCTTATTAGTACTACAAACAGATCATCGGACGGGTTGATGATAAATGTGTCGTGGATTCCGACGTTGGGGACGCGTGATGAAAGTGATCTCTGGTTCTCCGCGTACTCTGTGTACCCATACACTCATGATGAGTACTCGTACTCCTCAGCGCTCCGACGCCCAAAGTCCATCCAGCCCAGGTAGTCTCTGTCTTGTATTCTGTGGCCGATCCTCGGGCCGATGGTTCTGCTGAATGCTTTGGAGCTTCTGCGGCTGGGGCCTGGAGGACAGAGACCGTCACAGTATCAGAAAAGCTGGTGAAGCAGTTCTGAGACTCCCTGCTGGTGGCCATTGCTGCCTACTGTCCCCAGGACATGACTCTGCAAGCCTGTGCCCCTCAGCCGCCACGCCACCTACTGACAGAAGAAAGTTTTGATTTTTCGCTCTGTGACTCATCTCTGTTGACCACCTGGCTTTTAAACAATTCTAAAGAAGCATTTAGCAATTAAAGGCCCTTAACGTTCTCAACCTGCCGATGCTCATGCCAGAGTCGAAACGACGAGAGTCACGCTAATTTGATGCTTTAAAACAATGCCGATGTCGATCCTCCTTGTTCCTTTTCGTTTTTAGCAGTTTTATCGATCCTGGGAAAGGACCACAGACAACAAAACAACTACTCATCGCTCTTATACACCGTTATAGGAAACCTCAAGCATGTGAGTGCCATTTAATGATGCATCAGAGTTAGGAAGAAGTGGCGTGGGATAAGGACGATAGAGATGGTTTTGGTCTGAGACAAACCCACAAGCAGAGGAGTGCAGGTGGGCGTGGGAGATTGTCTGCACACATCTTTGAAATCAGAGGGATTGTGTTGTGCTAAAGTGGTGTTTTAAGAACCTGGACTGCGGGGGCTGTGGTACTCGCCTGCGTGGACACCTCCCACACGGGCCCTGGCAGGTAGAGCTGCCATAACATCCACAAGCTTTCTGCTATTAACGGAGAACGTTGCTCAGCCCAGTCTCAGGCCGGCGGCAGTCTGAAGACAGGAGATGCTGTGAAATCCTCCTGTCCTCAACCAGGCTTTCTCAAGGCTAATTGTCACCCCCTCCTGCTTCAGTGGAGGAGCACAGCACTTCATCTGCGAGGAGGAGAAATGGCTGGCAGACCCACCCCAGCTGCAATTTCTCGTGAATAATTCACAAAGTGCTCCAGAGTCTAGATACTCTAAAGGCGAGTTGGCGTCTCCAGTGAGTATATTATCTTCTGGCATGCAGCCATGGTCTTCTCGCCACGCCTTCGGGCTCTGGATTTCTGAGCAGGCGTTACCACGTGACGAGCTCTCTCGTCTCATTCTTCAGCCTTCTGATTTTCTCCTTAATTGACAACCCTCACATCTACCCCTGCCGACACGGGTAAGATTCTGAATTTTAAAATCCCCTTGTTAGCGGTTAGTCCTTATCCAGCAGGGAGACTGGAGGCCTTATTAGAACCTCAGCGTGAAGATGATCGGGGCGTCATAAGGGGAAGCATCGCTGTGCGCACTGTCACGGTCCGAACAGCACATTAGGCCAAGAGTAAAGGAAAGGATTTTAATTTGCTAATTAGCCTGAGGGGTAATTGTATGGTCAGAGGAAGACTGAGAATTTGTGCAAAGTAGCTGGCGTAATCTTTAGTGCTTCTACAGTAAGTACTGAAACTAAATCTCTGGGACACAAACTCCTGTAGGACATTGTCCTACGCCATATATCATACATACTGCATCACTTCTGCACCGTATCACTTATACATTGTGCCACTTATACACTGTATCACTTGTATACGCTAACCCTAATATACCATATCAATTATACACCATATTTCTTATATGTTGTATGGATTATATACTGTATCAATTATACACCATATCACATAAACTATTTCAATTTTACATTGTATTGCTTATATACCATATCGGTTATACACTGTATCACTTATATACCATATTCCTTATATAACATATTGGGAATATACCCTAACCCTTATATATCACATTGATTATACACTGTATCGCTTATATACTAAATGACTTCTGTACCCTAGCCTTTCTATACCATGTTGGTTATGCCCTAACCCTTATACATTGTATCGCTGAATACAGCCAATCCTTCAAACACTCCTCTACCAGCAACACTTGATCCAAGACACTCGTAAGATCAAATCGGGCAGAAGCTGTATCTCGATGGACTGTAACTACCCCACCGCAGACTGGGTCACATGGTCATTTTTTTAATACACGTTACTTCTGGCTCTGCTGTGGTTCCAGAATCCAGCGAGAACTGACAAAGCAGATTTCAGAGATCTCATTTTCAGCTGTTAGAGAAGTAATTCATAAACATTTCTCAATAAGAAATGCATAAACATTTAGTATAATGTCTAGTAGGACTGCTGCGTGAATATAAGAGCATGTGAAAATGAACACGTGTGAAACAGCCATGGAACATCAGCAGGTGCCACATCGCTGTGCTCGAAAAAAGGCCCCGGTCTGTTCCTGCACATCAAGGAGTGACGTGGCTCATTCACACAGAGAGCCTCATGTTGTGGGATAGACATGATCAGCAGAACGAGTGGCCTCCTTTGGGCGTGAAAAGGCCATTGTGCTGATCCACGGCGTACGGCACGCTTGGAGAGGCTGCAGATGGTTCCTTGTGAGTGACAGTCGTGCGGCACCAAACACAAACATCCCGCCGCTTATAGCCCTGACATTGTACTGACCTTCTCAGCATCGCCTTCCATGCAATGTCTGAGGCTGTATTAACTGCTTAACAGATAGTAGACAATATATAGTAGTTTGATGCATGATTTTGATCAGTAAATATAAAATAAACTGCCACAACCCTGTCCTGAAGAAGCGGTTCTGGAAGAAGAACTGATGGATAAATCAAATGAATAAAGTTTCAAAGCTTTCCTTTGGGTTTGGAAACAGTTACAGTACTTTTCAGTATTTTAGCACCAGTAAGTCAGACACTCAGATGGAAAATCAGTGAGTTTTCAGTCTGTTGGGCTAAATATCAGCACTCCCGCTCTTATGTGGTTCCTGTCACGTGGATTAAATCGTTTCTCTATATTCTAATACAAACTGGTGATCTGTCTTGAAAATTAACCTCAGCACCAACGTCCTTTTAGGTATATGGAAGTTTTTTTTCTACTTAAGTACTTAATTGAATTACGTGCGGAGGTCGATGGCAGTTGAAACGGAGCTGGGATTCGTAAACACCCTCTTCATCTATTATTAAAGAGTTGTTAATAAAACAGAGCACGATGGGCTATAATTATGCCTATATATAACAATGTCCCAAGGCTTTACCACAAAGCGGAGGTTCCTCACCTTTCCTTGAGAGATACTGGGCGAGCAGCTGACCCAGGCTGGGCTCATCAAACGCCTTCATCGAGTCGCCCAGCGGCGCCGAGCGTACCTGGCGGCCGAGCTCCGCCACAGAGGGCTCGCTTTGCGGGGCGGGTCCGAACACGGCCCCGGCCTGGGCGGAGTGTCCGGCGGGTTGTCCGACCCCGGCGCTGGACAAGGCGGCCAGCAGCATGCACACGCAGATGCCGCTGTTCATGGCTGCGGAGGCGCACAGGGGCTGTCACTGTCACCGTGTCACCGCGGGGTGACAAGAGGCGCAGAGCCGTTATAAAAGGCAGTATTAAAGAAAATCGGTCCCTGTCTGCTCCTAAAGGCTGATTACGTTGAAATGGGTGACATGTCTGTTAATGAAAATCAGCAAACACAGAAGATTTAAAGGACAGCACGAATTGCTTTGATACAATCTCTGTGTGTACAAAGAGATGAATGCATGACTACCAAAGTATAAAAATGACCAAATATTATTATACCACACCATCTGATTACAACACTGTTAACAGCACTCGGAGTAGGAGGATCAACCACGGGCGTCGTTAAGTCTGATCATCTGCCGGCTATAACCCTGAGTGTTTTAACCACGATGCCAGTCTTCCTTCAAAAAAAAAAAAGCCCCAACTAAACTTGACTTGGCTCCTCATCAGCTAAACATAACTAATATAGTAAAACATAATTAACACTGAACACGGTAGGCTGTTATTAAATTCACACATCTGGGAAATCAGTAGTCCGGTATCAGTAACGTTTTTATAATCAATCGTTCATCTGCTTTTCTTTATTTATGTAAACATTCTCCCCGATATGCGCAGAAAAACGCTTAACCGCTAAAACTTCAGTGAGATTAAATCCTATATTTATTATCGGTAACACGCTCTTCTAAAAAGAGCTTCAATACGATAATACGATACAGAGCATCGACATACGGAGAACAGAAACTAAATCTTTTTTATGATCTTGTTTGCATAGGGAAAAATATTCAATTTGGTAGCCTACCTAATGAAATCGCGGCTATAGGCTACTATTTGTTTCACATGCTATGCATAAATCAGCTACAGGATTTACAAATGTGAATTCATGATCACTGTTAATTATTTAAAAATGAAAACTTAGCACAGATTATCCCAGCCACACCAAATATAATCCTAAATTCCTTTAAATCATTTGCACATGGTCGGTGAATACGGACTCGATACAGAAAAATAGCAAAATAACTCCTCTCCGAAAGTAAGTTAATTTCTTCAAAATTCGTAGTTCAAACTTTCATTTGCGAACACGGTAATCATATCATAAATACCGTACATTTACGTGTGCCGGTGCTTAATGCCATGCTTAATTAGATCTTAAAAGTACAAAGTTGTCTGATTAAAGTGGTCATTGTCCAGATAAAGGGTATTTGGAAAAAAGACATGTAGCTACATTTAGGTCCTTACCTCCAGGACAGACCTTGATGCCCACAGTCAGGGAAGTTGCGTTTTTAAAAACTGAATGAGGACGACTTGTTGAAGCTGGCAGAAGCCCTTATATACCGGTGAATCCTACTCTTTGCACAGGGCTAACGCTGGAGAGGGAGGTGCCGATAAAAGGAGACCGTGCCGGCAGCCCCCTCCTTCATCATCCCAAAGCAACCCCCACCATACCATCCGAGAAGCGGGTCTCGCAGCCCCCTCCCTCATCATCTCAGAGCGGAACTCTGGTTTTAAGTGTTTTTCTCGATTTTCTGAGTAGCTCATAAAAGAGCATTTTTAATACGAATAATAATGAAAAATAGATTACACAAAGTCAGATACGTTATTTCTGCGGACAGCTTAGCACACTGGTCGTTTATGTGGTGTTAAGGCTCAGTGAGGGTTTTATACAGTACTGGGGACTTCGCACCGGGGCTTCCTTTTGAGTAAGGAGCGGCAGCTTCGTATAGCAGCTCTTGCCGAGGATCATAACCGACAGTCTCGGCATGTCGTCGTGAGCCGTGTGTTGGGCCAAACGGTTAAACGGTTGCCGGTTTAAACCCGACTCCAAGCTCATTCCGGCTCCCTCTCTGCTCCATGAGACTCGCGGCGTGATACGTGGGCAAATTCCAGAAGCGCCCCCTGCGTTCATTGTCAGACATGCAAATGTCTGATGCACAATTAAACTAGTATCTGGATGGTTATCAGGGAACAGAGCAAACAAAGCAGGAGGTGCACCTGCGGTTTTGTATTCTGTTTTAGTATGTTCTGCATTTTTAATGACTTTTTTTTGCATTACATTTAAATACATTTCAAACCGAAGCCTTAATAAGCAGAGAATCAACATTCAGTTTTCAGTGACACGAAAAGGCGGTGAGGTAGAACGGGGCAGCTGTGAGTGTGGTGGTCAGGGCAGGAGCTCTTAACCAGAGTGATTCCCCTGCGAAGGGGGGTTGTCCCAGGAGAGGCCGTAATCCCCTTAGCTCAGGCTAGATGATTGAGCAGAGCAGACTTATAACACCAGTTTAGAACATTTAAATGCTTCTGTTTGCCATTACAATCGTAGGACAGGAACATAAAACAGTGGTGTTGCTTTATCATTGATAAATTATTAAAAGTGACATTTGGGGAACATTTTATTTCTAGTGTTATTTTTATGGTCCACTGGGGATCTCAGGAATTAAATATATCTGAAACCTTAATGTGCAGGAACAACTCAATAAGTCCAAAACGATGCATAGATTGTGTATGACAGTACAAAGATTTGCCAAATTCGGGAGCCGAATTGTTACTGATCTCTCAGAAACTGGCTCTGGAGGTTATTATTATTATTGTTAATTTTTTTTAAGACGGTCTTTTAAGGTCAAAAAGCCATGAAAAGCCATTCGCTGTTTTCCTCAGCTCTCAATAATTGCTTGGTAATGAGAATGACCTTCTGTGAGAACGAATGAAGAGCTGTTCAGCGAATCAGTACGGCACCTCGCCAAACTATCTAAACAACAATCATTTGCATGGTGATGATGTCAGTGTGTGACGGGACCAACGTGCATATATCGGAATCAGTTATGCGTGTTATGCACAATAAAAAGGCTGGAGATTTGATGCAATCACTTGATTGTTGATTTTTTGAAAAGTGATCAAGTTGTTCAGCATTGCTTGACAGAAACACAACGTCCGTAGCGTATCTGAAGTACATAAGAGGGACATTTGTAAGCTGTATTTTAGAGCTTTTGTCTGCAAAAATGATTAGCACTGCTAGATTCATATATAATACAGAGCTTATGAAGCTGCCATGAAGGTTTTGTAATGTTTTTTTTATTATTATGTAAATGGCAGGTATTTATAGGTACATACTGAGAAATGGACAGTTCTACAATTCTACATACCTATTAACTAAGCAAACAGGGGTACAGCTTCACAAAAGTCTCAGTCATTGATGTGACAAAATACAGGTCGATGTGGCAGTGCCCAAAGGCATCCAGGCCCGGCAGACAGAGCCGGCCAGCACCCGGCACCAAACATGCTCTGTGCATGATGATCGATGCAAGATATATAAGTGATGTCCTCCTCCTTTTGCTAGGAAGTGTCTTTTGGTCCGCAGCGATGGCAGAAATCATTCTGCTAATTTACTATAAAAATGAAAGTAAATATAAAGCTTAGGGGCCCCCCAGGAGGAAACAGGATGGATTACTATAGACATCAAAGATAATGAAAGCCCTGGAGCATGTTCCGGATCGCCCCTTAGCTGAGCGGCGCAATTCCCTGGCCAGCGTATTTAGGCTTTACATGGGGAGCTGAGGCGATATAATTCATTATCTCACTTATCTGTGCGGTTATGTCACATTGTAGTACACCTTACAAAATGTACACATGCATCTTTGCTTCACCACTATTACTCTTATAAGTAGTTACAGTAAATGAGGTGCTGTGCAGGTTACAAAAACTCAGACCATTATTTTATTAATATGTTTGTTTGTATATTTATTTATGTTACCAAAGAATGGCGAGCTTTCTTGTATGTTTCATCTGTATTCATACATATTTACCCTTTGATTTTTTGACTGCCTCCTTAATAGGAAAATGTCTCAAACAGGCCTATCTGTCTCTCGTCTCTAGTACTGTACACATTTTCTTTTGTACATTAGTGCACAAATTGGGAGAAAGTAATCCCCCCCCTTTAAATTGGTTTCAAATGTCAAAGAGGATCAGCTTGAACTCTGATCCATTAAACCGTCATGCTTGTTATGTTCAGAGAAAAAAAGTTTAATCAGGCAACTTGTCTGACAGAAGAAAGAGATGCAGATTTATTTTCCCAGCTATTTGTGTGTGTGCTTAAGGCTGATGAATATTTCATATTTGGCTCTCCTGTAAGTGAGGAGCAGATGCCCTCTCGTCTGGCTACGCTTCTCCCGGACCGCAGCGCCGTCACCCGTTTGCCCGTGCTTTTCTGGGCTTCGTTTTTGCATTCTTTCTCCTGTCTGCTGTGTTTAATGCTGACTGTGTGGGCTGTAGTCCCTTTTCCTCCAAGAACATACCATTTTAGGTATTTAGAACATACCGGGTGATATGGGGTATGTACACCACGTTCAGTAGGTGATGTCGAGCATGTGCACCATGTTCAGTAAGAGATTTGGGGAACGTAGACCACGATCAGTTAGTGATGAGGCGGCGTGTACACCATCTTCAGTAGGTGATGTGGGGTATGTACACCATGTGCAGTAGGTGATGTGGAGAATGTACACCATACTCAGTAGGTCATGTGGGGTGTATACACCATGTTCAGTAGGGAATTTGGGGTATGTAGACCATGTTCAATCGGTGATGGGGCAGTTTGTACACTGCGTTTAGTAGGTGATGTGGGGCATGTACACTGTGTTCAGTAGGTGACGTTGAGCATGTACACCATGTTCAGTAAGAGATTTGGGGAATGTAGGCCATGTTCAGTTTCTGATGAGGCGATGTGTACACCATGTTTAGGAGGTAATGTGGGGTAAGTATACTACATTCTGTATGTAATGTTGGGCATGTACACTTGGTTCAGTAGGGAATTGGGGAAATTTAGGTCATGTTCAGTTGGTGAATTGGGGTATGTACATTGCACTTAGTAAGTCATATGGGATATGCACATCATATTTAATAGGTGATGTGGGGTATGTGTACCATTCTGTCACTTTGTTACATCACTCTTCTTTTATTGTTCTAGCAGAAAGTGTGTCACCCTTTTGTTTACTGTTGTGTCTGACTCGTGTCATCGTTCCTGATGGATCTTCACAAAGCTGTTAAGCTACAGAACAGTTTTGATGCTCTTGTCTCTCTGGTTTAAAATAACCTTGCTATGATGCTGTCATGTTAAATCTTTAAAGAAAGTCCCCAGACACATATTTTTTTTATCAAGCATGTTTTATTCAATATGTATAAGACACACCCTTATTTCACTAAGGACATATTGCATGCTGAACGCACACGGCGATCCGTCCCTGTGCTGCCCCGCGGCTGTGTTTATATTGCATGTCATTTGAAACCTGGACGATAATCCTAGCAGTGACATGAAAGCGTATGCGGTTTCCGGATGCGTAAGGAGATTAATGGAGTTTGTGAAACAAGGGCGTGCATCAACGCCTCTCTAAAAGCCGGCTCAGGAATCCAGAAGCACAAATTATGCAAGTTTCTGTGAAGCATGGGGTTTTCTGAGGTTGGCTGGAATCACATTGCTTCGTATATTGCATGTCCTTCAAACAGAAAAAAACGCAGTTGTTCTCTAACACACTGTGCGGAGTTTGCGTGCTCTCTCTGCATTTTCTCTTAGTATAAGTGATTGTGTGTATGAGGGTGTTGTCATCCTCGGGTGGACGGGGGCATCATTCGGGGTATCCGCTGTTCTCTGTCTGTACAGGAGCAAGTCTGAGATTCACCGCAGCCCTGCGTTACGTCCCTGTCCACAGTCGTGACGTAGTTCTTCTCCAGATATATATTATAATTCAGGGGAGACACGGTAACACCGGGGCGAACTTCAGGACAGGCACAGGTCAAAACAACAAAGAAGACAGATGAGGTAAGTGAGTGTGAGTGTATCACGACGAAACCTACCCTTAACCAGAAAAACACTGAAACAAAAAAGCTAAACGCTACCCAACCTACCTAACTAAATAAAAAACAGAAACGAAACGACATACATGTAAAATAAATGGCAATCACGGATGGAATATTTATATAATATATATTGACTAAGCATCCTGTACAAATCAATCCAAAAGAAGTAGTCAATAGCCAAAAACTGAGGTCACAATACACAGAATAACCAATCACAATCGATCACTAACAGAGACTAGAGGACAAAATGCTCCCGAAAGGGGCTTTACGGTCCTCATTTATTCTGTAGGAGAGCAAAGAGTGGGAATCAGGAACAAGACGATAAACTGTTTTTTTAAAAAACAATTTTGGCACAGTGTACACATGGAAAACATGGAACTGGAACCTCTGGAACATAGATTCTCAAATGCCAGACAGACACAGACACATAGAGCGTGAATGGTACTGGATAATTGGCTATGCAAGATAGATGGATGATGTGTATTCTGTTTGCACTAAATGGCTTTTGGTGAAATCGTACAAGTTAATAAATGATGTCAACTGTAGTGTTGAAAGGCAAAGGAAATAAATAGAAAATATTGCTGCCTCTAATATATGTATGTAATATAATAGAGTGAATTTCACACTATATATCACACCCTTAAGATCTACAAGTATCATATATGAATATTTACATTACATAAATAAAATTAAAGCTTATATAATTCCCAAAATGGATGGAAAATTTCACTTTAAACTGAATTTCGACAGATCTTTGGATAAAACCAAATGACAGGTACTACAGTGATGAGCCGTTCTCTCCACAGAATACTTAGTGTTTGGGATTCTGATTGTGTACACTTTGAAAAAATGACTTACTTACACCTTCAGGAGTCTCACCTTGGTGTGGACTCCCCTCCCTCTTTATCAGGCGGTGGTCTGAGTGGTTGGTTTAATTTTGGATTCTCTAGTTTCATGTTTCTCAGCCCAGTCCTTAGGGACCACCACACAGTCCACAATTTGCCTCCCTCTCAGTTCCCTGCATACTTGAATTAAATAATGAAGCAACCAAGACCAAAATACTTGGTACAGGTGTGTTGGGCGCTGGGAGACAGCAAAAGTGTGGATTGTGGGGGTCCCGAGGACTGGGTTGAGAAACACTACTCTGGTGTGTGATACTCAGCCTAATTCACTTTTTTCCCCCAATACTGTATTTGCTGGATCTGCTTTGTCCAGCACTTGATTCTGATCTAGGATTAGCAGTTTGGCTTTTTGAATTAAACTTTGCTACTGGAGTCTAACTTGCAAGTTTCTCATTATTGCGACATTAGCTAACTTGACAAATATTATCGCTACATGGATTGCCATAGAGTGTAATGAAGCTCTGTAAATCCCTCCTGGCATTTCAAACACGGTGCGCAGATTCCCATTTCCAAATGTTTGCAGTAATATGTAGGATGTTAAACAGAGTTCCTGGCAAGAGTATTTAAACTGGTACTGTTTACTCAGATCAATACATCAGTCCGTTTTGACCTTATAAATATAATTATATGTTTATAATTGTCATAATTAATAACAGTTGTAAACAACAACAACAAAACAACAATGACAACAACAATAATAATTATTCATTCGTTTTCCATATCCATGCATCGGATGCGAGATCACTGCATGCCTGTATCCGGAGCCTGGAGGGAAATGGCAATAGGTGGGATGCCAGTCGATCACAGAGGGCTCTGTTACACACACAAACACAATGGCCAGTTTAGAGAGAGCGGTGCACATGTGCACAGGACTGTGGGAGTAAATCAGGAAGCCCAGTGGAAGCTCACTAAGCTGGAGGTGTGAAGGCCTGCCCACCTCCGCCTCCATGGAGCTATGAAGGCCTGCCCACCTCCGCCTCCATGCTGCGGCTTACTGGGATATTTTTAAGGCTGTATAAATTGAACCTATTGAAATTCCTTAAAACTGACTTTCTGAAAACTGACTCAAACTGAAATAATGTAGCATCGTTGAAGGATTTTATTCTTTCATGTTCTGCAATGCCTACATAGTCCATACACTACAGACAAAAGTATTAGGACACCTGGCCATTGCACCATCCTTTTACAACATCCCATTCTAAATCATTAGGCATCAGTATGGAGTTGGTCCAGCTAAAGACATGGATCCATGTGCAGCTTAGCATTGTGCTTGGAGATGTGAGGCTTGGTGATGTGAGGCTTGGAGATGTGAGGCTTGGTGATGTGAGGCTTGGTGATGTGAGGCTTGCATGCAGCTGCTCGGCCATGGAAGCCCAATCCATGAAGCTCCCAGGGCAGTTTTTGTACTGGGGTTAATGCCAGAGGAAGTTTGAAACTCTGTATTTATTGAGTCAACAGAGCTTTGGTGACTTTTACGAATTATGCACCTCAGCACTCGGCGACCCCCCCGCTCTGTTAGTTTACATGGGCTGCCACTTGGTGGCTGAGTTTCTGTTGTTCCTAAATGCTCCCACTTTGCAGTAATACCACTTACAGTCGACCGTGGAATATCTAGGAGGGATGACATTTCACAAATTGACTTATTGCAAAGGTGGCATCTTATGACAGTCTCACGCTTGAATTCACTCAGCTCTTCAGAATGACCCATGTAAGGTAATCCACGCAGGGAGTAGAAATATAAAGCACAGATATTTTATGGGTTCCACGGAAATAAAGGTAGCTGA
>JAODLD010000144.1:5743640-5775204 GCA_026781065.1 Mormyrops boulengeri
CGACGGCCTCGGGCAGGACAGGCGAGGCGACGGCCTCGGGCGAGGCCGCGGGCAGAGCGGCGGCAGCAGGCAGCGGGGCCGGGGGCAGAGCGGCGGCAGCAGGCAGCGGGGCCGGGGGCAGAGCGGCGGCAGCAGGCACTGGGAGCACTGGGGCCGGAGCTGCAGGCACTGGGAGCACTGGGGCCGGAGCTGCGGGCCGCTGCGGGGAGGCCGCGGGTTCGGCGGCGACAGCAGCAGGCCGCTGCGGGGAGGCCGCGGGTTCGGCGGCGACAGCAGGCAGCAGCGCCACGGGCGGAGCGGCAGCAACGCCGCGGGCCGGGCGTCGGACGCCTCCGCCAGTGCCTCCAGCACCGGCGCTTCCCCGCGGGGAGTTGTCCCTTTAAGGGATCGCGGTATCCGCGGGACAGGGTCCAACACCGCCCGGATCCCCATGAAGTCCAGGAAGCCTCCCTGGAAAAAGGAGGCTTCCGGTGGCGGCTGCTGTGTGGCTGTGTACGCAGACATGGAGCAAACGAGGACGCGACAATACAATGACGGATCTGGGGAAGACTAGACAGAACGTAGACTAAATACAGGAGGTAACGAGCAGGAAACGAACAACAGCTGGTAAACGGGAGGATTCCACACGGGGTTAACGAGGAGGTGTGGTCCACAGGAGGGTGACCGGGGCTGGGCGTGACAGGCTTGGTGTGGGATTTTGACTTTAATTGTTCTCACTGTACCTCCTGGATACCAAAGTGCTTGGGATCTAATGTCCATGAAATTACTGTTGAATCTGTTGAAATTTCTGAATTGTTTGTTGACTCAATTAAATGATAGCAGAACCCTATAATTTCCAGAAGAATATTTGTGGTTTTGATGCTCATTTTTCACATGCGTCATTGTCCATTATCAGCGCTAACAATGCACAGTGCTTTGGATGTCTGTCTTTGTAAAATACGACAAAGAATCCTGGACTGCCTCAATCTGTTCCAATACCCAGAGAAGACCCCAGATCTTTGACCTATGGACAATTTTGAATGATCCATTTCTTGACATAGGGTATAAAGGATCCAAAGGGACATTTGAGAATAATGTTAAGAAACTGAAAATAGTTGGGTGGGGGGACATGTAATCATTCCAGGCCATAGACTTGATGGATATCTGCACTTTCCAGGGTGACGCCATATTGATCACCATGGACAGTGAAGGGCAGGTGAGGAGGCAGAATTCCTTCTTCAAACATTAAATGAAATGCGGGGTGAATCTTACACATACAGTACTGTGTTAGTCAAAGAAAATGTTTAAGGATATTTATCTGGGTAATAAGTATATATTTTCTCACAGAACAGAATAACCAATTTAACTGACCAAATACAATTTAACAGTAACACAATAAAAACTAACAAGATTTGCCTTTGTTCTGTTACGGATAACTTGTTGGATGGCTAGAGGAACACCGCTTCAGTTCCCAAACCTCTCCTCAGGGGCACCTCAGCCATTCCATGTATCGTTAAATTTCAGCACCAACTCAACTAATTAACTTAATTAGTTAAACAACTCAATGAGGTATTGATTAACCATATGAGGTTGTGTATACATGGGTATATTAGATGGTTGCTGCAAATACTCGGGTGACTTTAGGAGAGCTGTTGAAATGGCTAAGCTGACACACTTAGACAGACATAATATCACAAGAAATTCTTGTTAGTCTTTATTGTGTTACTGCTAATCTGCGCATACACTATATGAACAAAAGTACTGGGACACCTGGCCATTACACCTACAGTGTTATGACGTGCAGAGCACGAACTGGGGAAGCAGGCAAAGAGAGCCATGGATATGAATAAAACAGGATTTATTGTGGGCTGACACACTTCCAAAAAACACAGCAACGCTATAACACCGCAATGACAGGACTAGGGAAACATACTCTGACGTGGACTTAAATACACCAAACTAATGAAAACAACTCGAAACAGCTGGTAAACACGGGGAATCCACATGAAGTTAACGAGGGGGGCGTGACACAGGAGGATCGAACGAGCAGGATGTGACATACAGGAACTTTTATGACATCCCATTCTAAATCCATAGGCATCAATATGAACTTTGTTCCCCCTTTGTAGCCGTCACAGCTGCCACTCTTCGGGGTAGGCTTACCACAAGATTTTGGAGTGTGTCTGTGGGAATTTTTGCCCATTCGTCCAGAGAAGCATTTGCAAGGTCAGGCACTGATGTTGGATGTGAAGGCCTGGCTCACAATCTCCGTTCTAGTTCATCCCAAAGGTGTTTGATGGGTTTGAGATCAGGGCTTTGTGCAGGCCAATCAAGTCCTTTCACACCAAACTTACTTCTTGGCATTTGCTAAACCCAGACTCATCCATCAGACTGCCAGAAAGAGAAGTGTGACTCATCACTCCACAGAACACGTTTCCACTGCTCCAGAGTCCAGTAGTGGCGTGCTTTACACCACTCCATCCGATGCTTCTTATTGTGCTTGGTGATGTGAGGCTTGCATGCAGCTGCTTGGCTATGGAAGCCCATTCCATGAGGCTCCCAGGGCAGTTTTTGTGCTGGAGTTAATGCCAGAGGAAGTTTGGAACTCAATAACTGCAACAGAGCATTGGTGACTTTGATGCACTATGCACCTCAGCACTTGGCAACCCCGCTCTTACTTTATATGTTCTGTCACTTTGTGGCTGAGTTTCTGCTATTCTGAATGCTTCCATTTTGCAATAATACCAATTACAGTTGAATATTTAGCAAGCAAGAAATTTCATGAGCTGACTCATTGCAAAGCTCGCTGTCACGCCCACATGGGCGTGACCAACCACCTGCAGGCAATCACCAGCTGATCACCTCACTATATAAGATCAGCTAACTAGATCACCGTTGTGAAGTATTGTTGCCATTCTCTATGAGCCATACTAAGCATTTTCTCTGTCTTCTGTTCCCTCATTTCGTCTTGCCTGCTGTCTCCTACCCGCCTGTCTTGTCTGCCCTGCCGGATTCATCTACTCCTCCGACCCACCTGTTCCTGCCTGCCTTACCTGCCTGCCCCGTCCTGCCCCGCTTCATCGTCGATCCTGCCTTCCCCTCGTCACCTCATCCTGTCTCTCGATGTAGGATTGATTTCTCCGGTACTCGACCATCGCTTGTGACCCGGCTACGTCTTTGGATTGCCTCTCTGGTTTTGTCTGCTCCCAGTCACTATAATAAACCTGCTTGTCTCCCTTCTCGATCGACATCACAGAATACTTTGCCTGAACAGAATGGACCCCGTGGAGAACAAATGTCTACAACAGCAGGTGGATCAGCTCACCTCCCTGGTCTCCCAACTTCTGGAGCGACAGGCCGGCAGATCACAGCTCCCCGACTCGTCCCCACAGCCCTCTCCCTCAGTTCACTGATCACAGTTCACTGATCACTTCACAGATCACTGGCGTACCCATCCACCTACGCTGCCTACCCCAGCAGCTGCCCCGAACCGATATAGCTTAGGCGATCCCCTCTGACTCCAACCGAACGAAGACACTGCACAGTACAAGGGCTGTGTCTTTACTGCGGTGAACCGGGACACACCCTCCGCTCCTGTCCGGTTCGTCCACCCCACTCCGAACCATCCACCAAGGTAAGCCAGTCGCTATTCTTGGGGGTTTCACGCGCTCAATTAACTCTCCCTATTGAAATCGCTTTCGCAGGTGAATCACAGGTTACGCGAGCCCTGATTGATTCGGGAGCTGCTGGGAATTTTATGGACTTGGCCCTAGCACAGAGGTTAAGTCTGCTGCTACAACCCCTCTCTAACCCCATAGCTGTACTAGGGGTTAGTGGAGAGCCCTTACCCAAGGAAGGATCACCTATCATACGGATCCTGTCAGCCTGAAAGTCGGGGTTCTTCACACCGAAACACTAACCTTTTTGATTCTTCCTCGCACCAAAGGTCCTGTGATTTTGGGTCTTCCTTGGCTGCAGGAACATGACCCCCACATCTGCCGGTCCTCCGGTGAACTTATCGCCTGATCCCCCCGATGTTGTTCTTGATGCATTGCTATGCCCTGTTGTGCTTCCCTAGTCGAAAGCCCGAATCCAGAGGACCTTACATCATCCCTGAGGAGTACGCAGACTTCCACAACGTCTTCAGTAAGACTCTAGCCTTCCAGTTACCTCCACACCAGGACTGCGACTGCGCAATTGATCTCCTCAAGGGAGTGCCTCTCCTGAAAGGGCAACTTTACCCGCTATACATTATGGAGGAGGCAGCCATGGAGGAGTATGTCAGAAAAGCCCTCGCACAAGGTATTATCTGGCCATCGACATCCCCAACTACTGCTGGGTTCTTCTTTGTAAAGAAGAAGGACGGGGGCCTATGCCCC
The DNA here is from genome assembly GCA_026781065.1 of Mormyrops boulengeri. Classification (NCBI taxonomy): domain Eukaryota; kingdom Metazoa; phylum Chordata; class Actinopteri; order Osteoglossiformes; family Mormyridae; genus Mormyrops; species Mormyrops boulengeri. The sequence continues at coordinate 5,747,999 of JAODLD010000144.1, forward strand.
TGTATTGATTATCGGGCCTTAAATGCAATAACAGTCAAACGAAGAGAACCCTTACCGTTAATCCCTTCTGCGTTGGAACAATTGCGGAGAGCGGAGATCTTTACCAAGCTTGATCTCCGCAGTGCCTATAATTTGATCCGAATTCGGAGGGGAGACGAATGGAAAACGTCATTTATTACCCATACCGGACGATACGAATACCGGGTGATGCCTTATGGTTTAGCGAATAGTCCCTCTATCTTTCAGTCCTTTATGTATACCATATTCTGGGACATGATTAATCAATTTGTGATCGTCTACATTGATGACATATCAATATATTCATCTTCCCCTTCCCAACACATAACTCATGTTCGCCAGGTACTACAAAGACTACGCGACTACCAGTTATTTGTTAAAGGGGAGAAATGTGAGTTTCATCGGACACAAGTGCAGTTTTTGGGGTACGTCCTCCACCCAGGAGCGGTGGCCATGGATGAACGAAAGGTGGCAGCCATACAGGGTTGGTTACGCCCTCGTACCGTCAAGGAATTACAATGCTTCCTCGGGTTTGCTAATTTCTATCGCTGGTTCATTAGACACTTTAGCCGGGTAGCCTCACCTATTACCTCTCTTGTCCGAGGAAAAGGTACCAGGTTGCAGTGGACTCTGGAGGCCGACCACGCCTTTCAGAGATTGAAGGACGCCTTCTGCTCAGCACCCATCCTTCAGCAACCCCGTCCCAAGGAGCCATTTGAGGTGGAGGTGGATGCATCGGACACCGGGGTAGGAGGTATCCTCCTCTAGAGAGACCCGGTGACCGGTCGTCGACACCCATATGCTTATTTTTCAAAAAAACTTACTTCCTCAGAGCGGAATTATGATGTGGGGGACAGAGAACTTCTCACGATCAAGCTGGCCTTAGACGAATGGAGACACTGGTTGGAGGGGGCACATCACCCCTTCCAAGTCCCTACAGATCACTGGAATCTCAAATATCTGCAGGATGCAAAAAGGCTGAACCCTCGTCAGGCTCGCTGGGTGATGTTCTTTGCCCGATTTAACTTTATGGTGACATATCTTCCAGGTTCTAAGAACATCAAAGCTGATGCTCTCTCCAGACAGCACGATCCACCGACTGTAATGGAACAGCCGGAACCCGTTTTAGCCCCATCATGTTTCGTGGCCACAATCTCCTGGTCTCTGGAGGAGACCCTCTGAGCCGCAAATGAGCGTACACCTCCACCTACTGGCTGTGCATCAGGACGATGGTACGTGCCTCCCTCACACCGATCCGCTATTCTCAGGTGGGTCCACACGTCTCGCAGCTCCGGACATCCAGGAATTTCGGCGACACTCCAGTTGGTGGCACGATGATAGTGGTGGCCGGGGTGGAGAGGAGAAGCAGAACAGTATGTAGCCTCATGTCCTGAGTGCTCCCAACAGAAAGCTTCTCACTTACCTCCAGCCGGACTCCTTCATCCATTACCGATCCCGTCATGTCCCTTGTTGCATATTGCGATGGACTTCATAACGGATCTACCCCTCTTGAAAGGGAATTCCGTCATCCTAACAGTGGTAGATCGCTTCTCTAAGATGTGCCGTCTGCTGGCTCTTCCCAAACTCCCGACAGCGACGGATCTGGCCAAGACATTGATAACATGGGTCTTTCGATACTATGGCATTCCAGAAGATATAGTATCAGATCGCGGTCCTCAATTCTCATTGTAGGTGTTTCATGCTCTCTGCTCTAAACTCAATATTTCTCTAAGCTTGTCTTCCGCCTATCACCCCCAGTCCAATGGCCTTACAGAAAGAACCAATCAGGAGGTGTCCAAAGCGTTAAGACAACCCACCTTGTATGGGCTGAGTATGCCATAAACGCCCGTGTGAACCGAGCTACTACCATGTCTCCCTTCCAGTGTGTGTTAGGGTATCAGCCCCAGCTCTTTCCATGGGATTCAAACCCAGGAGACATCCCGGGGTCGAGGAATGGTTCCAGAGAGCCCAGGAGGTGTGGCGTCAGACGCAACGTGCCAAGTACTGACCAGGCCCAAACCAGCTAAACTTCAGAGGGATTACTTAGCCTGAACTGTAGGTGATATGGCTGGTGACAATACATCATCTCAATGTTTCTGTTAGGAACCAATCAGCTGGTTACATTATCTCCATGTTTCTGTTAGAATCCAATCAGCTAATTTCAAGTAATTGCAGATAGTTGACTTATGTCACTGATATGTAAGTATTATACACTATGTTCACAGTAATAAGCTTTATATTATAAAATGTGCTCTTAGGTCTGCTGTCCAGAGCAAGAACCAGCTTCTTGGTTTAGGGAGGTAAGATGTGAGTCTCCTGCTTGGCTCACTGCCCCTTCGTTACACCTCTACATCTCTTTGCTTTGACAGGGAAGTTGGTGTTTTTCCCTTTTATTATTGTCTGTTTTACATATTAGTAGCTTTTCACTGGGTGCACTTACAGACACAACAGAATGGTAGCTGTCAGTCTGGAGGCTTATTTAATGTATATTTCAATGTTACATTTGTGTTTTACTTTGCCAGCCATATGGAGTTGGAAGCACCAAACTATTGTGCTCATAAATCATAAAAAAGATGCAGAATCATGGGCTCATGACACTTGCTTTTCATGTACGCTAGTCTCTTAAGAGTTCCTTGTTAGGACTATTAGATGAGTTTTTAAGATGCTTCTTCAAACATAATTTGGCACATGACATATGGCTGAAGAGCAACTAAATAATTGGAAATAAAACAGAAGCAAAGGATCTTCTTCAAGCTCTTTAATCTTGGAATCTGAATTAGTTTATCACGTGCAATTATGTAGGTTACTGTTGAAGATTCAGGCCCATTCATTTGTCAGAAATGGGAGGTGTAGACTTCACTGCAGGAAAGCCATATAGTTTCTGAAAAACAAAATACATTTTCAACATGTGCACTTTAAATGTGAAAAGCTATAAAATACAATATTTAGTCCTGTGCTGAGATAAACATTTTGTGAAAAAGAGTTTTATGCTTCGGATTCTGTAAAACAGTCTTTTATAATCCAGCAGTTAAGAGTCAAAACAAAAAAGAAACATCTGTCAGGAAGGTTAGAACATGAACCCTTTCAGAGAAGCACTGAGTGTATTTTATACCTCCAGATAATTTTTTAAATTAACACAGGCTGCTATTTACAAGCACAGGGCATTTTCACAGCATTTTAAGTCTGTTCTTGTAAACCCATTCCAATTCGGTCATGCTGGCCTATTTGTAAAGTATTTTCCAGACCGTATGTAAATATCATAAAGTAAGCATCAGATGTTGCACAATAAATGTTACATTTACTACAACCAAAAGCACTGGTAACGAATTTCTTGTATTTTAGAATCCTGTGCCTACCAGTTTTGTTTTTTTAATAATCCATATCACTTTTACATTGACTGAATTTTACATTGTGATGTAATTGTCTATATCATGCTATTTCAAAGAATATATTGGAGGTGCCCCAGGGAAAAAGGTGATTGATCGAACAGTCATTCCTGGAGCCGTTTTTAATCCAGTCCTGTCGCACACCCTTCTGCATCAGCTCCTCCTTCAGTGTGATATCCAGACTTTGCTCCAACCATCTTCAATTTTCACATTTGACTCCCATTTCTTCTCACAGAAAGTGTGAGGATTTTAACGCTTCATGGTCAGGGCTGTCTATATCCCTGCTCCCTCCTTTCCCTCCAAAAGCACTGCGTGTACAGACACAAGAGCCTCGAAGAGACAAAATATTACTTAAAATTTCATTCGACGATAATTGTGTAAATGGGGTCAAAACTATGAATAGTCACAAGCATGGGCATAAATTATGGGGGGTCTGGGAGCCAATAAACCCTCCCAGACATTTAGTAGACACTCTTTTCCAGAGCAACTCCCATTTTCTAAATTCACTGGAGTAAGTTGAGGGTTAAGGGACCCAATGATGGGGGTGCCAGAGGTGGGACTCAAACCCATAACCTCTTGATCCAGAGGCAAGTGTCCTAACCATGAGACCACCAACATCCCCATTGACTTCCCCACATACCCCCTCAAATGAGTGGAGACCTCAACCCCTCAAAGCTTAACCCAAAGTCATTCCCTCAGTCACAAGAATGGTAATTAAGGTTTTTACCTGACACTGGGGCAAAAATCTCTGAATTAGAAACAGCCTTGTAATGTACAATATTAATATTCAGCAAGATGTGATAATTACATGATATAAATAAGGAACATCACAATTATTTACTAAAGTCATTGAATTAATCAATTACTTAAGGTTATTACTAGGCTATATTATGAACATCTACAAAAGAATTAACGTTTTATGTGGGAGTGATATCAAACTTTTTTACAATTACATATGAACATTGAGTAATGTTAAAATTAGATGAATACCATTATTGTCATCATACAATGCAGAAAATCAAAAAGTTAAGACAGTAAAGAAAATAAAAATATGTTGTTCATACTATATGTATATATATAGTACATATTAAAATTTGTATGCGTTATAACAATAAACATTTACAAGGATAAAAAGACTGGATGAGAAGTAAAGAGGCATGACCATGAGGTAATAATGCAGTAAGTCAGCAGTAACAACAGGTGAGAGAACATGACACTGCAAAAAGACAGTGGGACAAAACGACATGGCGGAATGATGTGGACGGTATAGCAGGCGGGATTGATTATTGCTGGTTCAGCAGGGCAACAGTTCTTGGGTAGAAACTGTTCCTCATTCTCATTCCTTATTCAGGTACGGGCCTGGGTGATTCTGTATCATCTGTCTTACAATACTGGTTGCTCTGTAAAGGCAGTGGGTAAAGTTGGTGCTGATTTTTTTGTGCAGTGCTGATGACTCGCCTTAGTGGTTTCTTGTCAGCAGCAGAGCTACTGGTAAAGCGACAGGGATGCAGAGTGTGGTGATGCTGTCAGTGCTGCTACAATGAAAGTTCACCAATAGCTGATTAGTGCCTGATAACGGTGATACAGACTGTAATAATATTCTTGCGATTTAATAATATATCTTAGCCTCTATCAAACGCTCATGGTAATTCAAAAATGAGTCCTTGAGTGCTTTGTAATCTCTTATCCTCGATGCAACTTCAAAACGGTATAAAGGCCTAGTCTGAAATGTGCCAGCCACATATCTTTATTTCTCATGGTAGCATAAGCTATCAGAGATAATCAATGCCATAAACAAATCCATTAAAAGATATAAAGTAATTCTACAAGCAACAGTAAATTCTTAATCTTTTGAAGACACAGGTTGATGCTTATATCTAACAAGGTCATTTGAAGCCATTATGAATGCTAAAAGCCTGCTGTGACTGTTAGCTTGGGTTTCTGCAAACAGAGTGAGACATGCTCCACTGCACTATACAGTTTTTATGCATGGCTGCTTTATATTGGTTAATGAGAAAAAACCTTCCCTGCAAACCAGTGTGTGTATGGGGTATAAGAGAGTGAACAGAGAGATGCATTGTGAACCCCACTCAAAAAATGCCTATTTTGCCTATTTTGTTTACCTACCTTGTCTGTCTGTCTTGGAAAGCACCTAAGCATCAATGTAATATACAATGTAATATAGCCTATTATTGTATGACGTTAACCAACTGAATTCTGTAATACATGCACAGGGGGTGGGGGCGGGAATCCCAATCGAGTCACTAAGGGGTTGTGGGCCACCATGGTGGAAAGTTACCAGCAGAAACCCTGGACTGTCAACAGGCAACCAATGAGTTAAGAGTGTCAACAGGAAACCAAGGTGCTAAGACTGTCAACAGAACACTTGAGAGCTATGAATGACAACAAGAAATCATTGAGCGAAGAGTCTCAACAGGAAAGCAGAGAGCTAAGCCTGTCAACAGGTAACTGAAGAGCTAAGACTGTCAACAGGCAACAAGAGGGCTAAAAGTGTCAACAGTAAAGCAGAGAACTGAGACTGGCAACAGGAAACTAATGAGCAAAGAGGGTCAACAATCAACTGAAGAGCTAAGACAGGCCACCAGTCAACTAAGACAGTCAACACCAAAACATGTAATGAAATAGCTCATTACAAAACTTGGTGGTAGAATAGGTCTAGTAGACTATCATCTACTAGAAGACTGAGGCTGGACCTGGCCAGATTCCAAGATCAGGTTGTTTCTAATGAGTTTGCATGCAATTCCTGTGAGGAACTTGCAAACTCGGGTGTTACAGTCGATTCTAATGTGATGTGGGAGACCTTCCATGACACGACACTGAAGGTTGCTGAGGGTTGTGGTGGTGTTGCTGGTGTTCCCAGAAAGAGGTGTTTCATCTCACAGGGCACCCTGGATATTATTGAGAGGAGTTGCAGTGCATAGCTTAATGGAAAAATCTGGTCTGTATCAGGAACTGAGAAGGTCCGCTGCAAGGGCCCTGAGGGTAGATAAGGAGGTGTTTGTTAGAGGAATTTGTGAGCAAGTGACACACCATCTATGGTCTAGTGACCATAGTCTCCAGGCTGGTGGTAAGGCTGTCTTCCTGGCATAGTAAGCAATCTTTGCTTCCATTTGGGCATCATCCCAACTGACTGGAAGAAGGGACTTGTCCCTATCTGGAAAGGGAAGGGTGATCACTTGGATTGCAGCAACTATTGGGGGACAACACTGCTCTCAGTGCCATGTAAGGTCCTAGCTAGAGTCATCCTCAACAGGATTCGTGACCACTTGCTCACCTACCAGAGAATGGAGCTGTTTGCTTTTATGCGTAAGAAGTCTACTATCGACCGCATCCTGGCACTGAGGGTTCTCATCAAATGCAAACGCATATATCGACAGAGTTTCTTCTAAGCTTTGTCGATTTTCATAAAGCAATCAACTCACTTGATCGAGTTGCCCTCTGGGACATCCTGAGACTTTGTGGGATCCCACATTGGTCCCATGAGTTCTGTGCAGAGTGGAGGCAGAACCTCTGTGTTCTTCCAAATTAATTTTGGGGTTTGTCAGGGGTGTGTCCTTGCTCATACTCTGTTCAATGCTGGCATGGACTGGGTGCTGGGCAAAGTCGTGGGGCCCAGCAGCTGTGGGGCATCTGTTGGTGAAGAAAGATTCACTGATCTTGACTTTGCTGATGATGATGTGATCTTCACCAAATCAATGGAGGCTCTGATCAGGGTTCTCGAGAGGCTGAGCGAGGAATCTGATTGTCTGGGTTTGCATATGTCCTGGATAAAAACCAAGATCCAGGCCTTTAATGACCTCTTGGGCATAGCCATCAGCAGTGTGTCGATTTGCGCAGATAATGTTTACCGTGTCGAGGTTTACTTACCAGCAGTGACATTCATGTCTCTAGTAACTCTTCTTATGAAGTTAGTAGACGGATTAGGAAAGCATGGGGGGTCATGAGGTCACTGGAAAGGGGAAACCTTGCCTCCCTTCTTTGGTCCCTCTTATCTCTGCTATTATTCATTCCTCTCTACGGGAACTGTCCCAGAATCTTTCAAAACTGCTGCTATAACCCCGATATTGAAAAAACCTGGTGCAGATCCTTCTAATTTTAATAACCCATGCCCTATTTCTAATTTACCCTTCTTATCCAAAATTCTTGAAAAAACAGTAGCTACTCAACTCCATTCTCATTTATCACGTAACAACCTTTATGAACAGTTTCAGTTGGGCTTTCGTCCCCTTCATAGTTCAGAGACTGCTCTACTAAAAATTACCAATGACCTCCTTATGGCAGCCGATTCTGGTTCACTATCCATTCTCATTCTCCTTGATCTGAGTGTGGCCTTCGATACAATTTGCCATATTATCCTTCTTAACAGGCTATCCTCCATTTGTATTAGCCACACTCCCTTTGATTGGTTCAGATCCTATCTGTCACGCCGTACTCAGTTCATACAACTGAAGTCTTTTACATCCCAGTTTTTCTCTGTTACCTCCGGAGTACCCCAGGGCTCTGTCCTGGGGCCCCTCCTTTTCATTATTTATCTTCTTCCGCTTCGCAATATTTTCCATCAATACAATATTAATTTTCACTGTTATGCAGATGACACCCAGCTCTACCTTACTTGTAAGCCCACTTCCAATCTTCCTCCATCCTGCCTTTCCGATTGTATGGTTGAAATAAAATCTTGGTTCTCTTCAAATTTTCTTAAAATAAACAGTGCTAAAACTGAGGTGCTCCTCATTGGCACTAAAACAACATTATCCAAAATTAACAGTTTTTCCCTTGACATTGATAACTGCTCCGTTTCCCCTTCTCCACAGGTTCAGAGTCTGGGTGTCATCTTCGATAGTACCCTTTCCTTTCAGTCCCATGTTAATAATATCACCCAATCTGCATATTTCCATCTCCGTAATATCAACCGTCTTCGCCCCTCCCTCACCCCCAGGCTGCTGCTATTCTTGTTCATAGTGTCGTTACCTCTCGGTTGGATTATTGTAACTCCCTCCTCCTAGGGCTTCCCCAAAAAAACCTTCACAAATTACAACTCGTTCAAAACTCGGTCGCTCGGATAATTACCAGGACACCATCCCTCCATAGCATTACTCCCACCTTGCTGCAGCTTCACTGGCTCCCACTCAAGTTTCGTATTGAATTCGAAACCCTTCTTTTAACATTCAAGGCCATTCACAACCTGGCACCTCCGTACCTGCATGGTCTCCTTCACATCCCTACCCACTCCCGCTCCCTCAGATCATCTTCTTCTATTCACCTGGCTGTTCCCTCTGCCCGTCTTACCACCATGGGGTACAGAGCCTTCAGTCGCTCTGCTCCACGGCTCTGGAACGCACTCCCACTGGATATCAGAAACATCAACTCACTTTCACTTTTTAAATCTGCCCTCAAAACCCATCTTTTCAAATTAGCATTTTCTCTCTAATTATTTATTTCATTATTTTTATTATTGCTACAATTATTTTTGTGAAACTTGTTTTATTCTATGTTTTCTTATGGTTCTATACTTTATTGTACGGTGTCCTCGGGCGCCTTTTAAATAAAATGTATTATTATTATTATTATTATTGTGTGGTGCTTCCAATATTTTTTTAAGACAAGAAGGTGCAAGTCCTTAGACTCCTGGTGCTCCCTGTTTTGCTGTATGGACGGTTTACAGTGACCTGAGAACTCAGTCCTTTCGTACTGTGTCTCTTCAGATAATCCTTAAGTACCATTGGTTTGACTGTGTCAAACGAGTGGTTGCTCAGGGAGTCCCTAATGAGGCACATTACCTGCATTGTGAGGGAGCATCAGTTACAGCACTATGGCCGTGTGGTATGATTCACTGAGGGTGATTCGGCTCACAGGATCCTCACTGCTGAGGGCAGGAGCGGCTGGACCTGGCAGCAGATAGATGACCATTTTGTAAGAAATCGGTATAGAGAGCTCTGTATTGATCTGTATGTTTCATCCTCAGATTTAAGAACAAGTAGCTGTCTGACTGGAGAGACTTTAGGGAAGCATTTTAAACAGGCATACAGCAGAACACCATAGTGATGCAACCCTGAGATATTTATTGCATAGCCAAGCATTCATATATGATGCCTTAATACTACTAATAACGTGAAAATGATGAGTAGATGAGTAGAAAGTGGCCGTTGATAATGAGTCATATGGGACAAGCTTACATGTCATGTATGAGTGAAGGTAAATACTATTTATTTCTGAGTCATTACTCTGGTATTGCTTGCAATAGTTTCCTTGACATCCTTTGCACTGTTAGTGTTTATTGTTGTTTATGATGTATTGCCAGGGATCATTAACGTGTCCATGGCAAGACTAATCTATGTCCATGCCAGACTGAGGAAAAAAATGTATTGGGGATGGGTGATAATAAATGATATTAACATCATATAAAATTTGAACGATAACGGGAAGCTCTGATAAACTGTTGCTAAGGAAAATTGCTTGACAGCACACATCAGCCTATCACATCACAAAAACGAATGCAATTGCAGCCAATCATATGGCAGACCAACCAACTCACAGCAAGGTTGACTAAGTTAGCGGAGCATGCTACATGCTACTGTTTCTGTACAATCATTAGCTGTGTCCAAATCCAGGGGCTGCATCCCTTAAAGGATGTGGTCTAGGAAAGCATAGCCTTTGTAGGCTATGTCTTTGAAGGTTGAATGGAAAGCCTCGTCAAATGGAATGGCCATCATGAGCTGTTTCCCACCCTTATCCTTGAGACACGAAGCGCCTCTCCTATCCTCTGTCTGCACAGTGAATCTTGGGATATGTTGGGCTGTGAAGGATCCATCGGGTGGATCTTTAGTGACTCAGCAGAAGGACACATTTCTAGACCGCATTTGAAGGAGCCTTCCAAATGGCACAGCCTAATCACACAGCGGTGACGCATTTGGTTTTCAAATGCAGCCTTAGAAGGGTGCAGCCCCTGAATTCTGACAGAGCAATAGAAAAGAGTCCTGGGTATGACGTTAAACTGCATCTGGTCCTGCAAGTGGTCCTCCAACTTGCAGGGGAAAAAAATTGAGGGTTGGTGGCGGGATTGGCATTCTAGCCACCGTAAAACAACTCACAACAGCTCAAAATAAACAGGCACGGCATCCTTCTGTTCTCCGCAGGAGCAGCTCTGCTGCAGCTACCCACAAGAAGGCTACACGCACCATGAAAAGGATGGGGGAAAGCCTTGGGGAGCCCCATCCCTGGACAAGTCGAAACCATCAGAGAGCAAAAAATGGTTGGGGATCGGGGCTGGTGTGGTGCTGAGGCGTCGCCTGCTGCTTGGCGGTACTTGGGTCCCAGTTTGAGGTGGCCCATCTGGGTAGGTGCTTGGAACGTCTTGTCTCTCCAGCAAGATGACCTTCCTCTGCAGTCAGGGGAGCTTCGTAAACTCCACGTTTTGGTGGTAGCACTCTCTGAGGTATGTAGACTGGGAGTGGCCAGATCTCTATAGGTGGGTATACCTACTTTTGGTCTGGTCGGTCTGATGGCTGCCATACTCAGGGAGTAGCTGACCTGAAGTGGATCGGCTCCTCCCAATGGTGTCTGATGTCACTCCTTTCAAGGAGCGTATTATGAGACTCTGGCTAAGGCACTCCTTGTCTGTTGTCTCAGTGTATGCAATGACTGTGGTGAGTGATGTCTCATTGAGGGAGACATTTTACTCACAACTTCGCTTGGTGGTTGAAAGGTGCCCACAAGGTGACACTCCTCTGGTCATGGGTGACTTCAATGTGACCACTGGGACTGACAGGGCTGGCTATGAGGATTGTGTCAGTCCCCATGAATCTGGAGACCGGGATGAGAGTGGCTCCATGTTCCTTGACTTTGCTGGATCCTGGTTCCAACAACCTGAGCTGCATCGTTGGACTTAGTACTTCAATACTGGTGGTGTGGCAAAACAGATCGATCACATCCTCGTTGGCAGACGCTGGAGGCTTCTGCAAAACTGCAGGGTCTACAGAAGTGCCCAGTTTGTGAATTCTGACTACAGACTTGTTGCTACTCTGAAGATTCAGCTTAGATCCAGTAGGCGGAGAATGAAGCTGGACTTGGCCAGACTCCAAGATCAAGCTCTTTCTTATGAGTTTGCATGCAATGTGTGTGAGAAGCTTGTATACTTTGGTGTGACTGGTGACTCTAATGTGATGTAGGAGACCTTCCATGATAAGACCTTGAAGGTTGCCGTGGGATGTGTTGGTGTAGCCAGTGTTCCCAGAAGGAGGTGTTTTGTCTCACAGGGGACCCTGGATATTATCGAGAGGAGTTGCAGCGCATGACTTGGTGGCAACTCCAGTCTGTACCGGGAACTGAGGAGGACGGCTGTGAGGGCTCTGAGGGCAGATAAGGAGGCATTTGTTAGACAAATCTGTGAGCTGGTGACACACCATCTGTGGTCTTCTTCTTCTTTAATCCTGTAGACTCCCGGTGGAGCATAGGGACACCACGCCAACGGACTCTGTTCTGGGCCGTTCTCTTCAGCTCGGTCCACGTCATTCCGGCGGCCTTCACTTCGCTCTCGACAGATCTTCTCCACGTCTCCCCACTTTCCTTTTTCCTTGTGGGTTCCAGTCCAGTGCTTGCCTTGTGACGTTGTCAAATGGTTTTCGAAGTGTGTGGCCTATCCAGCCCCATTTTCTCTTCTTGATGTCTTGACCAACCGGGTTCTGTGGTCTAGTAATCCACATCTTGCTTACAGAGAAATCAAAGCATAATGCACATCTGAATCTGTTCCTCAGAGACTTGCAGTCAGGGCAGGTGATGGAACAGTCCTTACAGATGACACTGCAGTTGTGACCCGCCGGGCCGGCTACTTTGAGCAGTTGTTTAAAGCTGACCCTCCAGCTAGGACATTGGACATCTCTGGGTTCTTGAGGCTGATCGTCCAATCAGTTGTGAAACACCTAATCTCACTGAGATTGCATGAGTGTTGAATCAGCTGGAGGTAGGGAAGGCCGCAGGGATCTGTGGTATCTGGGGTGAACTTCTCCAGGCTGATGATAAGGCTGTCCTGCTGGCATTGCAGGCAATCTTTGCTTCCATTTGGGAGTCAGGCATCATCCCAACTGACTGGAAAACAAGACTTGTAGTCCCTATCTGGAAAGAGAAGGGTGATTGCCTGGATTACAACAACTACAGGGGGATATCAGTTCTTTCAGTGCCGGGTAAGGTCCTTGCTAGGGTCATCCTTAACAGTATTCATGATTTACATTTACATTTACCGCATTTAGCAGACTCTCTTTTCCAGAGCGACTTACAACAAGTGCTTAGTAGTCTATGACAACAGTCGCGCCAAGACCAATTTCCTGATTTCAGGGGACACTGTTTACGCTCTCAGGTGTGCATCCTCATCAGGCTTATTAAGCATTATCAGTTTTAATCAGCCAGATGGTAATGCATCTTGTATGAATGGAAATCATTCTTACTACATTAGTTACTATATTAAGTTAGGGTTCAGAGAATATAGTATAATTATATCTGAGCTGAATTTGTAATATTATGAAAATAGCCTACAGGTCAGCTTTCATAATCTACAGATAATGGCTTATGCGTGAAGTGTAATTTTGTGTAGCAAGTCCTGGTGGCAGAACAGATTAGCACTGTTACCTTGAGAGTGACTGGAATGAAGGGATTCATAGGCTGGGGATTCATAGGCTGCGGATTCATAGGTGGCCTTTGCTTCAATGGCCAAGGGAATGTTGGTTCCCACGGGTGTATCCGCAGAGTCGGTATTATTTTGGCACTACTACTGGTTTAGTAAGATTTGCTTGTTGTACAGGAATAGCCTCTCCTCTGCAAATAAGAAAACCATGACACCATAACCGTGGTATATAATGTCTGGGAATGCCATAAGAAGCGCAGAAGAACTTCATCTTCAGAATAATGCTCCACATCACACCCTTGGCCTGGCATCGATTTCTTGGAGAAGATTAATCCCCGTTTTCCTTTTCAGCTGGGTTTAAATGATATCATTCATCTCCAAGCAGACTCATATTTATGGGAACGTTTTATCCTAAAGGCCACTGAACATCGGGCACCGTTCCCAGTAGCCTTTGTATTTCTTTGAACCAAATGCCCTGTGAGCCCTATAAAGACATTTTCTCTGCATTTAATGACTTCCTGGTTTATTGTGAATCGGAGTCATTTAACGTGATGTTTTGCACTTTAAATGATCTCTGGCAGAGACTTGCTAAATGTTTCATTTAAAATTTTACAAAACGGGATGAATTATTTATAACTGTCATTGTATTATTTTTTAATTTATATATTTGACTGACTTCATATATTTTAAAGTGTAACCATTAGAGCATAACTTATTTCCCAGGTTTATAATGAAATCAATAATTCAAATCAGCACCTCTCACACTCCTTTAAAAAGCCGCGTACACATACAAACAGTCCACCAGAGTCCCCTGACTTATCCTAAGTGACACAGAACCAGGCGGAGAGCTCTGCGTCCATGATGTGAAAATGATCATCATGCCGCAGCCAGACCCTTCAAAACATTTCACAAGTGTGTCAGTCTGTTTATGAAGTGTTACATTATCCTACCATTAAAGCTTAATGCCCACGTCTGGGTTTTGAAGCCAAGATGGAGAAGACAATAAGCCAAGTCAGACTGCTGTAGTTGCACAGAGAGGGCCAACACAGACACTTAACTTGGCACCATGACACCATCTTGCTTTGGAATCATAACAACATTGGATAAACCCCTGAAAACGGCATGATTTGGGCAGGGATACAAAGACATTTTCAGTTCCTTACTTTTTATTTTATTCATATTAGACAAGAATCCTAAAAACACATTTATTTTCCATTAGATACATTCAGCATTCACTGTGCAATTAGTTCACTGTTATAAACCAGAAAGCAGAAGTCAATAAATGAGGGCAATGAATCAGGAGACTGTTTTATTAATAACACTGCTGACTACAGGTATTGTGTCTGTCCAGCTTTCCAGGCTTACTACTTCATTTCAAAAATAAAAATAAAATTGGTGGACAAAAGTATTGGGACCCATTGCCACAGGTGTATCTAGCCATGCAGTAAGGATTACTTAGAATGGTGAGCCAGGCCTTCACGTCCAACATCAGTGCCTGACAAATGCTCTTCTGGATGAATGAGCAAAAATTCCCACAGACACACTCCAAAATCTTGTGGAAAGCTTTCCACTCAGAAAAGTGACAGCTGTTATAGATGCAAACAGGGAACAAATTCCATATTGATGCCTATGGATTTAGAATGGGATGTCTTGTACATGTAATGGTCAGGAGTCCTAATACTTTTGTCCATATAATGTAGCTCTCGCTACGTTGGTTTCATTTAGTCCCGCCTTGACAGATAGCCAAGCCAATTGATACAGATGTAGCTCCATCCAGTGTGTAGCCTCGACCCATTCCCCAGACTGCAGCTGGGCGTACTTGGAGCCACCTGTAGCCTCGACCCATTCCCCAGACTGCAGCTGGGCGTACTTGGAGCCACCTGTAGCATCGCCCCATTCCCCAGACTGCAGCTGGGTGTACTTGGAGCCACCTGTAGCATCGCCCCATTCCCCAGGCTGCAGCTGGGTGTACTTGGAGCCACCTGCTCTGTTTGTACCTTCTACATCTATGCATGCACAGCATTACACTTCATGGTTAACTTGTCAGATTTAAGACACCCTAGTTTAATTGGACCTTCATTCACTCATATTTAGCCCAGGCTACCTTAATTTTGAAAAGTTATCCGGCTTAGTTTACTGTAAATGTAGACAATATGGTTTGTGTGAAATGGCACAATGAATAAATGGATGTTGAGTACGAATATCAAGAACATTTATAAACAGCCCACTATTATTTTGAAATCACACACCAATGAAGTCATGACTCAGAAATGTTAGAACCAAATCTCCATTATTTTGATTGACTTTTCTGAATAAATACATAGAAGTCAACATGGCTTCCTTTAGCATTTTTCAAGGCAAAAAAAATTACCACCCCAGTCACATACCAGGTATCCCTTATGTTTACCCTGCCTGAGACATGGATTTCTCAGCAATCGGCATATGTGGGCTGTCATCTTTGTTGTCAGATGTATCAAACTGTTATGAAATCATTTTATGTTTAACTAACTGTAAATAATGAGGCACTGACAATAGGTAAAGCTTTTACCATGAAATTATGTTAAGAAAAAGACACTTCTCCCTATTTATTGACAACACAACACCAAAACATTTATATGCACCCAAATATCACTGGCATCACTGGCCAGAGCAGTCAGCAGTGGTGGGGGCCCCTGCTCTTCCAGCGCCCACCATTAAATGCCTCCTGCAATCCCCAAAATATTATGGATAATATATAAAAATATTTAACATATTGTTATGTAATGTAGAAATTTAACAATGCCTGTAAGATTAACCAGAAAAGAAAACATGTAAAAGATATGTTAAAACCAAGAATCGATGTTTAAGCTTAAATTAAGATTCATAAAAGTTTTTTTTAATCATATTAAAATCAAGAGATTTAGGCAGAATACATATCTGGTAAAGTCAATAAAGTTTTCAATGTTCCCTTTTCAGGATGATTAAGCCAGTCAATGGTAATAAGCTGCCAGGTATACATTGTTGGTCAGGTGCTTCCTGTTGTGTAATCAGGGATCCATAAAAGGCTGCAATGAGGAGCGTCTGGGTAATGCTGTGCTGAAGAAGACCAGGAAGTCTTTAAAATTAGTGTCTCAAGCAGCCAGATTGCCTTTTATAGCTTAGAGGCTGAGGATATCCACAGTGAGGTCTGAGCTTCTATCCACTAACAGCTGTGTATTTCATCAGTTAAAAAAGGCTTAGAAAAGCACTCTGAATATGCAAAAGGACAGCTGGGGGGAGGCAGTGGCTGCCCTCACAATTGAGGGCTCATAGAAGAGGCAGTCAGTCTGTAGACCGATTGTTGGTTTGCCCAAGCGAAACTTCTCTCTCTCCAACTCTCCGCAACCCCAAACAGGTTTTTTTTTTTCTCAGTCAGATTGACAGGAGCCAGGGAAATGCACCATTTCATGGCCTGAAGAGCTAAAAACAAGAACGCTTGAAAAACCAGTGTAGATTAGAGGAAGCTAGACAAGCTCAGTAGGCTGTAGACCTGCATTTATCAGAGGTGCTAATACACAGGGCATAAGTGGCGGCTGGCGAAGGGCAACCGCAAAAGCTCATGTGATAAATCGTGTAGCTGTTGCTTCAAAACCCCATTCGGCCAAATTCTGACCCTTAGCATATGACACGTACCGCTAATAGAGATCAGCTTGACTAAAAGTACGAGTAAGGCTTTCATTGGACTGTCTACTAAGCTACACTGTATTTTTGGTTTATAAATACCTTTCTGAATTGTTTTCTAAAATTTTTATTCTGTTTTGTCCTTTAATAGCACATATAATGCTAATTGCTAATTAGCAATTCCATTATCTGCTCTTGTGGTGATTTAGAAATTTATTTATTTTTTTATTCATCTGCTCTGAACCATAGTAAAACACTGGGTCAAGCATACAGAATATTTCATGGACACCAAAACACACGATTATGTGATTGCAACATGCTTGTAGGGAGTTTCATGTGGAAAATTCAGCGAATCAATACGATACTCCTTTATGCAATTGCTATTCAGCCAAAGTAACTTTCCCTTCGCCTGTCCGCTTTAATCATGTGTATGCTGCACACAGCGTCCATGACATCCATTTCATGTTAAACTAACTGAGTTTTAATTTCAGTCAGTTAGTATAGGTAATAAGTTTGATTTATCCAATCATCTTCAGCCTCATCCCCTGGTCAGGGTTAAGGTGGGTGGAGCCCATCCCCCACGGCAGAAAGCTGGGATACACTATGCACAGCATGTCAGTATGGTGTGCCACCTCCGAAAAGATACTTATTCTTTGATTATTTTGAATACAGATGGCTTGTATGCTCTCTTACCGTCTTCACAACATTGTGTTGCGCGTCTGAGTGCCTGAATCTCACTTTCTACATCCCTGCTTTGGGAACCTGCACCGTTCTGAAAGCGAGATTTTAATTTCCCCAAGGAAACGCCTCATTTTTCCACCAGACAGAGGGTGGTTTATTAAATCTATGAAAATTGGCTCTCCTTTTATTAGTCTGTCTAACAACCACGAGAGCGAAGCTGTTCCCGAACCTTAAGCCGTCCAGCATTTCCCGCATATCGTCTCTCCACCCTTTTTCAGGTTCTTTGTACGGTGATTGTCCACCCCTGCTGTACAGACTGCCGAGACGGCCGCACAGCACCGTGCAGCGCAGGTTTGCTCAGTGTCTGGCTGCTTTCACACCTTCACAGTAAAGGTTTCTTTCTTTTATAAGCCAACTGCACCAAGAGGGTGCTTGAAAATAAAAATGGATAATGTGGGCAAAAAATTCTTACATTGCTTATATAATTAAAATGATTTGCCATGAAATACACAATGGAGGAAAAAAAAGTGTTGGGAACGCGACAGTGGAGTGTGGGGGCATATTCCCCTAATGTTAAGAGGGAGTTCAATTGTTCTGCCTGTAGGGGGTGGTATTGCACACAGCATCTGCATAAATCCTACATCCATTCTCAAACAGCACCATGTTCCTCTTAATATATGTATTTATGGATTACTGGACCTCAAGATCTGATATCATCTGTACTGATAGCTAACTTTTAACGTGTTTCACACAGGGGTAATTCACCAGAATTGTTCGAATTGCCAGAATCCTTTTTGAGGAAGTTAGTATCACATGCGACATCCATATGATTATTACTTTAAAAATCACTTGGATAATTTCCAGCAGATCTTGGCCATCTCTATGCGGCTTACGTTGAGAATTGATTTGAAACTACTTCCAGATAATAACACACCATCAGCAGATTCACTATCATAAACAAAAACTATCCCTGCTCCCTTCAACCCTTCAGCTTTGGGACCTTTACACCAGCCGTAAGCTTTATTCTCTTCATAATTCCCTGGTCACAGATGTTAGAAGTGAGAAACGGAAGCAATTTCCCAGTCCTGGGACCTGGCCATGTGATAGCACTCCGTGTGCCTCAGCAGGAGGCTGCAGCTTATTGGTAACATTGCTCAAATTGCCACCTGTACTGCAGGAGATTGATACGAATTTTTCTGTGACAGACTCATTAGGGAGGCCACAGTACCACTATGGAACATTAAGAGCTGAAATGAAAGGAATTGTGATCCAACTGGGCACAGTGGAGTGGTCACTTCTAGGGTTGTGTGTTTGAATCCCACCCCTGCTCTTTGCACTTGTGGTGTTTACATGTGCACCTGGTGTTGTGTGGGTTTCCCTTAGTTCAGAGGCGTGCAGTCAGACTAACTTGTGTCTTATGGTTGCCTGTTGTGATTGGAAATGTTGCCAGTGATGGACTGGCATCCCATCCAGGATGTACCTCTGCTTGTGATCTATGCAGTGAGGGATGGATTCCGAATCCCCTAGCAAATCAGTCCGAGCTAGGAAATCGAAAGAGAGATTCTGCCTCAATGCATGTATTACTGCAGCGTTATCACATACTGACATCTGGTGGACAGAAAAGGAACTGCACATACAGAGTGAGGGAGCAGAGTTAAATGTAATTCTACTGAAAGTCTCTGATAGAGTCTACAAGAAAGTAGCGTCACAGGAGTACCGAAACAGTCCCAATGTAATTATGTCCCAATGCAACCATCTCCCAGAGACAGGGGTAGAGGTGCGGCATGCAAGGCGGGTTCCTTTTGCCAGTAAACACAAGGCGGATGGCAATGTACTTCAGAAATTTTTAATGTTAATGTACATTTGATATGGGTTTCATGCCTTTACATAAGGTTTTGGATATGTTATTTTAATGTTCATGCAGACAAAAAGCGCATAGTAGTGATGGGCTGATGAAGCTTCATGAAACATTCCCCATATTGTGCTGAAATGTGCTTGGAGGCTTCGGACCTTCCATTGAATAAATAATGTTGCAGGTGTCACAGCAGAGTCTAATTGTGTTTTGCAAAATATAATCTTAAAGAACTGCTTAAATACTAAAAGTGTGTCAAGTGTGTCTTTCAGTTTACTTAAATGTTTTTTTGAGTCATGTACATACAATAAATATTGGGGTGTAGCTTAGCAATTACTTGGAGGCAAGAGGCCCTCTGGAGATGATAGAAATTATCGGGGAGGGGTGGGTGATCGGTAGCTGAGATATTGCTGGATCCTTTTTAGGGTCACCAACAACCACCAACCAGAGGTGGAGATTTCAGGTCCAGAGAGTCCAAATCCAGACCAAGATTTTGTTTCAACCAACCAGTTGAGTTCTCTGTGACTGTGACTCTTTATGCTTAACTGGTTGGTTGAAACAAAATCTTGGTTTGGATTTATACTCTCTGGACCTGAAATCTCCACCTTTGCCATCAACGTGGGGACCTGTTTCAACGGAGTCCCCTTGGACCTCGCATGCTAGTATTATGGCATCTCACCTGGTAGGAACATTCCCTGTCATCGTAGAAGTCCACAGTGGGGCTTCTGGTGCATCAGAAGCAGGGAAATGCTTTTAAACTTAATTCATGTTTTGCCTGTCCTTGTTAGTCTTGTGATGGAGCTGCTGCAATATCAGGGAGGGCCGACGGGGTGGTGTGCCTCAGGACTGCTGGGGTGTGCTGTATTCACAAATTGCTCTGAAGTATGTAGTAGGGTGATTGTATGATGGAAGTGCCCATAATATTAATGTGCGTGTGTGTTCCCTGTGATAGACGAGTATCCTATCCGGTGAGTATTCCTGACTTGTGGCCTATGCTCCTTGGACTAGGGTACAGGTGACCCTGAACAGGATGAGTATTTGGAAGATGGATGATTGTTGGTTTATGGTTTTAGGTGGAGAAAATCTTATTTAGGGGTCCAAGCAATACACGATTCAGTTCGATTCGATTGATTTTTATATAGCGCCTTTCAGGACAGAGTCGTCCCAAGGTGCCTTACATGGATGTGGTGCGATACATCACGACATCATTAGAGAGAGTAATACGAAATGGGGAAAAGGAAGGACAGAAATTCAATAAAGAAAGCCAGATGACAATGAAGGTGAGGATCCTTTGGTATAAAATCAACATTGCAGCACTGAGCAAAACGCGTCTCTCTGGAAAATACCCTGACAGTGGTTGGTGAGCAGTGAGCAACACATGATCTGGCATTTTCTCCTGGTCGTGGACGCGGGCGTGACCCTCTCGATCTGGACGCGGGCGTGACCCTCTCGATCTGGACGCGGGCGTGACCCTCTGCGATGGAAAAGCTTGTCTATGTAGCCAGCAGTTCATCCATCAGGCTCTCACTCCGCTCCCGTGTTCCTGTCTCACTCCTTCCTCCTCCTCCTCATCTTTTCCTATATTCCTTTTTTTATTGCGTGCTGCCTGAATGGGTGTTGGGGTTGGGGGGTGGGGGGTAGCGGGGGGGTGCTCTCTTCCCTATCTTTGTTCCCCAGAGCTATGAAGCAGTTCTGTTACAGTCTTCCTGTCCACAGAGGTGGATGACACCTGGAAACCCGAAGCTGCTTTCACACTTAGTAATGGTACCAAACCGTGGCCCAGTGACAGGCTGGACGGTGTGGGTGACTTTTAACTCGGCTTTCTGACCAAACTCTCAAAGTGCTCTTCAGCGTGAACTGTGTTCCTCACAGGGTGTATCTCAGAGGAGCTGGACTTAATCATTAATCTGCTTTGATGGTTTAAAGACAAATTTTGTTTACATTTTGGGGATGGGGACCTATGTTCGAGTCTCCGCCAGGGTTCCATGTGTGTGGGGTTTGCTTGTTCTCCCCGTGTCATCGTGGGGGTTCCTCTGGGTACTCCGGTTTCCCCCCATAGTCCAAAACCATGCTGAGGCTAATTGGGGTTCCCAAATTGCCCATAGGTGTATGTGGGTGAGTGAATGATTTGTGAGTGTGCCTGCGATGGGTTGGCACCCCATCCTGGGTTGTTTCCCGCCTAGCGTCCGTGGCCTCTGGGATAGGCTCTGGAACCCTGCAACCCTGAACAAGTGGTTTCAGAAAATGGATGGATGGATGGATTTTGGGAATCGGTCTAAAGATCTACATGCAATAAATGGAGCAACATAAATGTTACAGTCCTTCTTGGAAAAAGCATCAGTCTCAAATTAATCCCATTCTTCATTTGCAGGTCAGGAGCTGCATGAGCTGTGGGATCTTGTGTTGTTGAGGGGTTGATTGGGGGTCTTTAAATGTGCTGTTTTTAGCTTTAGGGTCCTGGAGTCCCAACAGCCTGACAACCTGCAACCACATATTCTGATGGTCCAAATCCCTCATGATTCACTGCAGTACTGACCTCATTCCTGAACCTTACAGGGGTGCATTTCCTAAAAGCTCTTATTGGTGGCCTACATAGTTGGACCCATTCAGCTGCATGGTTACATGGTACATAGTTAGCAACCATGCTTTTGGGAAACGCACCCAAGAACGACTGACTCGTTAACCTCCCTCTCAGGTTTTACCCTCCCTTTGTACTGTGCTGCAGTCAGTCATACCACATCTTTTCTGTAGCAAAACGTTCATCACATACAAAGGAGATTACAAGTGTAAAGTCTCTTTTTAGGACCACATATGTTCAGCAGATGTATGTGTGTTTGGGAGTAGAACATGATCTTCATCAGACTGAATTCCTCTCTCACCAAATGGCTAGGGGGTGCTGTGGAAGAGTAGCTGATGACCCATCTGCCTGGGCTGAAGTCACAGCATGGAGACATGGTCCACCTGTGTCTGAGAAGACCCCAATCGCAGATCTCAGGCACCACTGGGTCTTCCACTGTCCAGCGGGTGCTGGTAAAAATGTCTAGCTTCCCCTGGCCTCCCTTTGCTCATGGGAGTTTTACTTACACAAAATTGTTCTGAGGGCAGAACGAAAAATTATTGGTTCAGAAAGACAACCAATCAGATTGTTGAGGAGGTGGGTCCAAGACATCTGATTGGTTGGTCCTGCCTCCTCCAGTTGCTTGGATGCACCTCCTCTACGATCTGACATGGCTTCCCCCAGGCTCCCCACAGCAGCTTCACCATTCAAACCCTCATATCGATACTGACACAAGTCTGGTGGCTATCCCTGGTGTTTGGCCTGTTAATTACCCCTTAATGCAGCTCAGTGTTCCACTACAAGCCTCCAGGAGATCATAACCATCATAACCTGTGTGTCTGTCCTTCCACGGAAAACAGGCCTTAAGGTCTTAACATATCTGCTGCGTAACCCTGGGTAAAGGCATAGAAGAATCAGTTAAATTGATGAAGATTAAAATATCTTAATGAGATCCAAGATAAGTATGTCACACACACTGCTGCTGGCACAAAAACATATATAAAATTTTATGCCATTACTGAGCCCCCCACCCCAAGGCAGAATACATGTCTACTGTGAGATAGAAAATGCAGAGTCTGTGTGGAGAAGATGGTTTGCTGGCTTAGCATGCAGGCCAGGGTGTAAAATGCCGCCCGTGGGTCTCGTTGTTATGGCATCAGATTAACACAAGCACACCATAGGCAGTTAGTACTAAGAAAATGTCCCTCCATTCAAAATTAATATTAAGAGAAAAGGAAGCCTTTCCTTCCACAAACTCACCCTGACTGGAAGCATGAGTTAACTAGAGCTTTACTCTCAATTCCTCAAAGAAACCTCTCCACCAATAATCAAGGCTAATTAATTTCCATGTGTGAAACTTATTTTACTTTGTTATGTGTCTAAGTTTAGATTTTCTGGGTTTAGCACATTGACATGCTCCTAGAATCTCAGAGCCCTCATCTTTGTAAAGAACAAGACAAAGATTTGGTTCCTGCTCTGTGAATGTGACTCTTTATACTCAACTGGTTGGTTGAAACAAAATCGTGGTCTGGATTTGTACTTCCTCAACCTGAACTTTCCACCTCTGTTTAATCACATGCAGATCAGTCCTTCCGGCACTGTGCACAGGATCAGGGGACTGGAAATGTGACATCAGAAGCTTTGCACGGCATACTAAAGCGGCAGCAACAATTCAAGTGTGTGCATCACGCATCAAAATCTTTTGGAAAAATCACTGACCGATTTATGATCCTCAGATTTTCCATATATTACCTTAAAAGTTATCACATCTCCTGAAATCAGTACGGCACCCTGACGACTCTTTCTTGTTCCCTCGACGGCTCGCTGGAGTTGCTCCTGCGGGTTTTCTGGTGAGCCACCTGGAGAATGCTATGAGGTCAGGACCAGGCCGGACAATGGGCCAGGCTGCTTGTCCCGCTGATGGGGGAAGGCGGGTTAGCGTGGGCAGAGGAATTTTAGCATGAGAAAGGAAAGGGGTTCTGGGGTGGAGGAGCAGGACCACACACACAACAAAGCCAGGCTGGAGCACTCGTCATATTCATCTCACCACCAGTACTGACTGAGAGAACCGCATCCCATTAAGAATTAAAAAAAAATAAAAAAAACAAAAAACAAACAAAAATTCTGATTTGTGACAATAAGCAAGGTTTCCCATCAACGTAAAACTCTAAACGGGTGATCAGTCACTTAAGTAGACATTTAAAGCCGTTAAATGTATTAAATTCGTTCCACCATAATTAAATTTAAAATAATATTGAGGTGTGACCATTAATGGGGAAGTTGCTGCACTTGTGGGGATGGTAATTGACACAGTTCAGTCTTTGTGTGTCCTCTATAATGGATAGTGGTCTTAAGCTGGATTCCTGAATGAGTAGGAGCCCTTGACTGACCTTGCCACCCTCTTGACACTTTGTAGAGAAGGAGAATGGTACCTACTATTGTTGTCACTCTCAAAGGGCATTTGTGGCTTTATGGTGCTCCTGCAGGGGGCCGGACTCTCAGAATGGAAAAAGGATGACAGCCACATAGACCTCTTTTAGGGGATTTGTGGGCTGTTATTAATTCATGACTCACAAGGGTCATATGATATAATGGTCTTTTTTCATGCGTAATATTCTTTCATACAACAGAATAATGCTTATCGCTGTGAAGTCGTACTTTTTCCTTCTAGCCCAGTGTAACACTCAGAAATAACCCATAAAGATATGGGCGCCATTGTTCAAAAGTGCATTCATTATATGGCGACAGATTTATGTCTAAAGTAATCGTACGTTAATGTCACAATGATATCGTAATTTTATGAAACGCAAATCCATATTCAGAGTTGCAAATTTAAGTAGAATAGAATAGACATTGAAGCTGCATAATGCATCAATGACATAAATTTTAATTGAAATGTAAACAAGGACTGGAAACAGTCACAAAACAACAAGAAAACTGCAGGAAACTAAAATGTTTAAGCATCTCCTTAGAGCCAGTTTAGACAGCTGTGGCCCCCAGTTGCCGACGTAATGCAGAACATCGCAGGGAAGCTTTCGGAACCCCACATGCTCGCAGCTGCTGGTTTGTGGTAAAGGACCAGTATGGCCAAAAGATGTGTTTAATAATGGATTTAGCAACAAGAATTTTGCTTTAAATCATCTGTCATTATTATAAACAATGGAATATACTTTAAATGCTTTTTTAAAAATCTGTATGATTTCTAAGAGCAATCTTTCATCATTTAGTGGCTACAAAATCCAAAGACCCAGTCAACAAAACATTACATTTTTTAATGATCACATTTGTCCATTTTCACTTTACTTCATTTGAATGAATGGCTGAAACAGAAAATGTATACAAAAAACGATCACTCAGTTTAACTGCAATATGGGCACAAACATCACTTTATCACAATACGAACGTTTAAATTTTCAGTTAACGTCCCAAATTTCATGGTGTGGGGTTGTTACCGTGTTTCTTTTCCTTTTTCAGACTGATGTACCAGAATTCTGTAATCCTTGTTTAATTTTTTTCCTTTGACTTAACAAATTTTACACTAAATTAATATCACACATAATATTATAATCTTAAATATTTGAAAGACAATCAAAAAATTAAGGCATTTATTCATCGATCAGGAGTCGTGTTTGACTGATTGTAGGAAACACAAAAAACAGTGAGGAACCTTGCACACCTGAGGTCAGGGAAGCTGCTAACACACTTTTCCCTGATTCCTCACTGAGGCCGAACACCAAATCCAAAGGCAAATGCGTTTCGAGGTACATTTCCGCAGCTAGTGTTTTAACACGGGCGCAATATATTTGCAAAAAGGTGCAGTAATAATTTGTTTTAATTGCTTGGGAAGGTACTGGCCATTATATATCAAAATATTCTCAAATGTAGCTGACAAACAGAGGCGAGGCCTTCAGACTTTAATATTTAAATTAATTTTGACAAATGTGCATGTGTTTACTGTTGGGGTGTAATAACACTGTTTTCAGAAATATATATTTAAAAATATAAAACTTACAATCTCCTGCTAAATATGTAAACATATAATTTTAAAATATCTGTTAATGTTAAATGAAAGCTCTTTCCAGTCACTAAACCTGAGCGCAGTTGCTGCCCAAATGCTGGGCTCCCAAGATAAAATGATTTACTGCACAAAAATTAGGTAATAAAGATGAGAGTCTTTCAGTTCAGAAAGACTTGTATAACTAGTTATGTGAGGATTAAGATGAAGACCTGAACTGCAAAAAAAAAAAAGACCATGATACTCCGCCACATCTGAGTCCCATCATTCAGACGTTTCTTTGCTTCTCTTTGGCACCTGAGTCTCCTTTCTCACATTACATTTTGGTTTATTGTATACATCTGTGCTTGATGTTGTGTAGATATATGGTTACCAAAAGGTGCAAACTACACTACAGGTTAAGACACAAGAGAGTTCTAGTTTTGCAAAATGGCTGCCATGAATTTGTATATCATGCTTTTATATCAATTGTCGGTTTTGAAATAGGCAGCAAAATGACTCTCGCCACATCATTGACTGTAGAAGAACAACTGATTCCCCTGGAGCTGGCATCTGCTCATTGGCTGTTTTCGGGAAAGATGTTCCTGTGATGTCACTGTAGCTGACGGTATTCCTGTGGCTGGAGTACTATATAAAGGGAGGTCTAGTCACTGGCTCATATTCCATAAAATATGTCCAGAAACCATACACTGTTAAAGACAAACTTGCCCATGACACTGGACAAAATGATCCCTCCATTCATTTTTTTTTAACTGCGGGATTATATATATCAGTCAGGGGGCCAATGCCATAGACCCTCACATACCGGGCAGTACAGAGACGCCAGTTCACCTGACAGCATGTTTTTAACTATGAGAACTTGTGTGATGGGGAGAACCTGCAAACTTAACATGCAGAACGGGGGTGGCAATCAGGCCCCCAGCTCTGGGGTGTGACCGCGCAACCCAGCCACTGATAAATTACATGACATTAAAGCTCACAGTATTGTTCCAATAAAGGGTAGGTAAGCCCCCCCCCCAAGAAAATCCGGACACCCGTAAATGGCTCAGTTTGTTGCTCTCAAACCTTTTGTTGCATGAAGTATACAATAAAGTTTTAACTGGGTTTGCAGGGTAGCCCTGAGCACAGAGGGTGTGTGTGTGTGTGTGTGTGTGTGTGTGTGCTCATTGTGGGGTCCCTTAAAGGTGACATACACATCTATTTACAAAATACAAAACTGATATTAACACTAATTAATAATAAATATATAGGTAAGTTATAAATCCAAAAAAAGCAACGCAAACAAAAAACTATTTTCTTCCTGTGAAATCGAGGTGCTTCAAAACAGAATGAAAGCACTTTCTCCCAGTTTATGGCCATTACAGGCCCATTGACCTTCCCATTTGAAACCTGGCCCTAGAACAAAGCTTCTCCTACCATAAAAT
>JAODLD010000144.1:5798751-5816810 GCA_026781065.1 Mormyrops boulengeri
ACAGGTCAGGATGGACACTTTTACAGCTCCATCTGACTGTTCATCGCTGTTCAGCAGTCTTTATATTCAATTCAATTTAATTAATTTTTATTTGTATAGTGCATTTTCACAACACTACATTGTCTCAAAGCGCTTTACATGATCCCTGCCCAATAGCTGAATGCCTTCTAGACAAACCAATCTCAAATGTCTGTATTCTAGTGAATAAGGAATCTACTTCCATTATGCTTTTACAAATTGTTTGCTTCCACAGTTACTCTGAATTCGTTTTTATCTTCACATCCCCTGCTTTAGAATTGCTTATAATTTCCCTTACAAATTTTAAGGTCCCCATGCATGGAATAAGATACCTTTCTACTTCAAAAATGCAGATTTCAAACGACTTACATGGAAATAGTACATTTAACATTTATTAATATTATGAAGTATCCATCATTTTGCACAAATCTCTAAATGGCAACAGTTACTTATCGCGACCTGCCGCCCTCTAATGGACAGATCTTCATCTTGCCTTTGTCTCTTTTCATTTTCTGCCCTCTATGTGTATTTTGTTTCCTAGTGTTTGTCATACAGCCCTGGTTCTGTCTCGAGTTTCCTGTCAAGCAACAGCGTAACACTTACAACACTTACAGATAAATACCTAGAATAAAACAGAGAATATTCAAAATAGGCTACAAGTACAAGTCTCTGCAAATTTTATTCATATTTTTTTTCGATACACTTTTGGTTGAACCCATGAACACGCACCGTAATGTTTGAAATAACTCAATCCATTCTATAATTGTATCATTACTTTAAAGTCCCGTTTCCGGCAGCCTTTGGTCAAGTCTATTAATCACACTTTTTATTATCTAATCCTTAATTAATCCCGCAAATTGATAATAAAGAAGCCAATCACATTATATTACAGCAGCTGAAACCACTGTGCCGTTTACTGAACGGGAAAATTGCCATTCAATGCCCTTTGTGATTCCAAACTTTTGACTGGTAGTGTGTGTATGTATGTGTATGTATTTATGTATGTAAGTATGCACGTATATAATCTTGTGTGCGTGGCTACAGCATGTTAAAACAATCACGTCACTTAACACAAACAGAAATACAGATACTTACTGTAAATTACTGCTGTAGATTACAGTCAGTAATTGAATCTTTCAGCGAGGTGCGATGTTTGGTTGCCGAGACGCAGAATAATTAAGTGATGACGGTGCATTTGCTTCCTACAAGGGACAGCCGCTGCGAAACCCCCTTTAACTTCGTTCAGATTTCTCTGAAATCATGTGATCATTTAACGTGTCGGTTAAAGCAAACGTACAGTATTTGGAGTCTCCGGTTTATGCTTTTAAATGTTACTAAAACTACCTATCACATTAAGTAATTTTCACAGGCAAGCACTTCTGGCATGGTTGTTGGTGTATAAGCATAAATTTTCAGCTCAGGGGTATTTTATATGGAATAACAGAGAGATACTATATAAAAGTAAGTCACTATTTTATAAATCATGGATTGACAATGGTATTTTGATTTTTTTTGAGACATTTAAAATACTTTTTAAACCTAAATAATATGCTGTGGTCTTTCACACACTGTCTAGAGGTGCCATACATTTTCTTAAGAATGCTCCTATAAATTATAAATGCTCAGACGTTGCCTGCAGAAATATATTTATTGGGGATATTAACTTATGGGACGATAAATGTAACAACCAGCTTATTAGGAATTCCCTTTGCCAGCTAACAGTTCCCTCTGCGAAATTCTTTTGGACTTCCCTCTTTAATGTTATAGATTGGAAGAAAGCATGGAAATTGTTAAATCAATATTGCATCCAAAATAAGGTTAAAGAAATTTCATTTAAAATATTACATGGAATATACCCTGTCAAGAAAGTCTTAGAAAGGTTCAAATTAGAGATATATAGATTACAATTGTGATTTTTGTGGGATGGAAACAGTCTACCATTCATTTGTTTTTTAAATGTATCTATACAGGAATGTTTTGGATAGATTTATCCAATTTTACTAGTGGGAAGATTGGAAGGAAAGTGACGATTGAAATGTTCGACGTTTCTATTTATTTTAAAAATGAGGGTTTAAGACCAGATATTATTTATGTGATTCAGTTATTTATTGCATACGGAAAATTCCACCTTCATAAGAAAAAGTTCTAAAAGATCTAAACCCAACCTTTTCCAATTTTTAAATTAAAATGAGCAGCACGCACAACTTTAGTTAAGTGTAAAACCAAAACAGTTATCAAAACTTGTAAAACTGTGGAAGAATTTGGTTTTCTTGGGTATTTCTTTTCTCTTTCTCTTCTCTCATACCTGGCTTTGTTACTGTTTTATGTATTGCATGGCGGTTCCCTTGTTAATATGTTGTAATATTGTTCATTATTAATAAACAAAAATAAATGTAAAAAAAAGGTTTCAAATGTTACTTTACAGGACTTAACATGGTGTATTTCCATGGTCTATCGTTTTGTGAATTTTGGAAAAGCAGCTTTTAAACAGCTCATAGTTGGCTGGTAAATATTTTAACCTATATAAAATGCCCATAACTTCCTCATGACAGAAAACACCTCAATACCTTCGCCCAGAGATACGTCACAAATAGTGTATTTGTGACGTGGGTTGTTGCTTTAAATCCGGAAGTCAGTCTGGTGTCCCCGGTCAGTGCTGCTTTGGGGTTTGGAGATATTCTGGTCAGTCCCCTCTGCAGACCCGGCGTAGTATGCAAACTGATCGCACATTTCCGCAGCAATTCATGGTGACAGACACATTTCTTAGCTTTTCCGTAAGGCATGACAAAATGGAATATTACATGTCATTCGGATATCCCTGAGAGTTCAATGGAAAATATAGTGCGATTTGCTGAAAGAAAGGACTGCCCTGTGACTAGGTAAAAGCATGTCTCAAGCACTGCCGCGACATGAAGACTGAATGCAAGAGATTTAACAACACGGTATCCGTTCTTTGTTAAAAGATCAGTCACATTACTTTTTCGATGCCTTTCTACGGTTCACAAAGACCGATCTTTGCATAAACTCCGCCTGGCGAAATGTATAGAGGGTGTTTTGTGACAATATTCAATAAATGAATATGTTATTCAAATGCTTTTTTAAATTATAATTTATATTATGTATATTTCAATTATAACTCAAATTGCAATTTAAATGATTAGTTATAAATATCCTATTTAAATGTTTATTTACATTAGAATTTAAATTGTCGTTAAAATGATTGTTTACATTTCAATTGAAATGATACCAACAACCATTACAATTATCTGTCAGTCACCCATCAAACTCAGTGGGCGGGATCTATACAAACATCTGGTTGGTTACATTGCATTTTTATAAAAGTACGTAGAATTATATTGTGTTTTCTGCATCTCTAATAGGATATGAATTAAATGTTGGCTTCAATTACCCGCAGTTT
This sequence comes from Mormyrops boulengeri, assembly GCA_026781065.1. Lineage (NCBI taxonomy): Eukaryota > Metazoa > Chordata > Actinopteri > Osteoglossiformes > Mormyridae > Mormyrops > Mormyrops boulengeri. Next base: position 5,802,188 of record JAODLD010000144.1, read on the forward strand.
ACCGTGGCCTGAAAAAAAAAAGGTCATAATCCCTTTTATTCGAGAGAGTAAATATTGTGTAATGTACAATGTACTTTATTATGACTGTATTTAATTACAATGTTTAATGTTTTACTGTGGGTAATTTATTATTTACCATATGTAAGTACACAAAAATGCTGGGATCCTCGGATTGTTGGCTATTATCCGCAGTAGGTCTTGGAATGTAACACAGGGACATGGCAGTACTACCGCAGTAAAACATGGTCACAATGTATGTACTTTTTTATCGTTATGTAACGAGCAGTTCTGTGTAGTTATCCTAAAGTTAGGGTTTTTTAAGATTTTGGTAAGTTAGGAAGCCTGTGTAAGACACTTTTCCTGTCTTAAGTTAGAATGGGAACCATAACTTAGAAACTGTTCGTTTGTTAATCAGGTCCTAACCCTAGTTACAATGGTCACCAAACAGTTACAACAGGATCTGGAAGTTAGGAAGCTTCTGTAATATCTCCCCAGGATGGAACAGACAAAATGCAGTTATGAATGAGAATTCATTTGACTAGGCGAGATGGATCTGGTGAGCCTCCGTGTAAGTGGGAGAACCGAGATTTCTCTGTGGCGAATTGTCATCCGGAAATAGTTAGAAAATTATACAAAGAAAATTTAAATATTTTAACGTAAAATGGCCCTTGGGATCATTTCTTCAATGTGAAGCATGTGATAACCAAGAAATTCGTATTTTGTATTGTGCCGTGTTACTGATTCTGCAGAAGTGAGAGATGCGGCTTTGGCGCATTGTTTCAGCATTACTCTCTGAAATATATGCCAGTAATACTATTTGTACATATAAGAAGAAATCAATGACATTCGTTTCATTACTCCTGTGTTAATGGCTGGTATTTTGAAATTCTGCCATTACAACTCCTTTGCGCATATTCTAAGGAAGACTAAGGAAGGGAAAATGATTGGATCCAAGTAATTACAATGTTCGCTTTAGTAAAACTTCAACATCCTTTAAACCATTGAGAGTGAATGGTAGACAGGCTGAATGAGTGAGACATAGCCGTGTCACTGTGGAGAGGGAATGGCCCCCATTACCCCGTCCCGGATTAGGGGCCATCGGCCCTGGTCATTCCTGCTAGGTTTTATTCACAGGACAGATGATCTGTGTGCGTGGAGAGCCAAAGAAAAAGGTCAGAGGAGATGTTCAAGATGACTGTGGGTGACACGGCCAGGATGCACGCAATGGGGGCTGCGTCTGTTATTCTTACCCTCCCTCCGAGAATATCGAACAAGGAAGCAAGTCGTTCAGCTCACTTTGACAGGAAATTGATTCTCCTTCCTGCTTAAATGCGAGTTAATCTTCCTAGTAGGTTGAATTTGGTCAGGAGGCTGGGGCGGGCCAGGAGGGTGGGGCTGGCTTCTTGGATATACTCCGGGATTCTGGAGGCTCTCTGCCAACCATCAGAAGGAAACAGGAACAGAGAGTCCGATGGAGTGTGTGTGTGTGTGTGTAAACTGATGAGCCAAAACATTATGGCCACACTCACGTGAAGTGAATCAGGTTGATTATCTAGTAAATTGGGTGCATGTTAAGGTCTGGGATATTAGATGGTAAGCTAATGATTGGTACCTTTAGTCAAAATGTTGAATGAAGGAACAAATGGTCAGGGATAAAGATCTGAGTGACTCTGATAAGGGCCAAATCATTAAGGCCAGACGACTGGGACAGAACATCATAAACGGCAAGGCTTGTGGGGCGGTCATGGTCACGGTCATGGTCATGGTCATGGTCACGGTCATGGTCAGCAGCAGTGAGTACCTACTAAGAGTGGTTCAAGGAGTGAAAACCATGAACCTCCAACAGGACATGTTCAAGATGGCTGTGGGTGACACGGCCAGGATGGGCCCATAGCATCTAACGCAGAATCAGCAATGTAGCCACATGCTTCTTAATGCGATCTTCAGATCTTCAGGTGTTATACTGCCGTGGGACGATTTTTGGCATCATCGGGCACTGCAGGGTGTGCGGCGTTCAGAGGAGTGAAAACCTCGGCGGACCGCATGCGTTCACATCACACAAATAAAGTGCTGACAAATAAAGTGGCCTGTTATGGGTATAATTTCACCAATTAGATAATTTTCTGTAAACAAAAAAACATCTGCGACTTTTAAATGGAAACACGAAAACGTGAAACAAAAATATTCACGTAATCTTTCGCCTCACACGAATGGTGAAGATGGCGTAAAAAGCCAGGCTGACCACAAGAGGGCGCCAATCACTCTCAACAACAGAGTCATCACTCCATCCGCCTTAATTAATCCCGTATCTGTGCCCAGCCCTGATCACTGGCTTAACTCGTTCACATAAAGCAGAAATCAAATGCATCCTTTCAGAATGAGAGAGATCTGTGAGCCTTTCTGAACCGAGTGCATCGAACAGACAATCTGCAGTAACCAATGCCGCTCCTCCTTCTGGGCTGATGGTGGGGGCGGGGCAACAGGGACACGCCCACTGACACCTGATCTGGTCCTGGAGCCTATCCCAGCATGCACCGGGCATATGGCAGTGTACGCCCCAGGCAGGCCCCCATGCACGCACATATGCGCACGCACACACACAGACACACACGTGCTGAAGGTACATCAGGGTCACTCATTCAGCTAACTGGTGACGGGACCCGACCTGTACGCCCAAAATACTGAGCCAGGTATAAAGCTCATGTGGGTTTAGCAGGGCAAAGACCCGTGATCTGGCAGCAGTACTGTGTCAGTACTGAGGTTAGCTGGTTCACTATGGTCTCTGAGCACAGACCTAACACTTACATACTCCTGACCAGGCAGGTATAAGGGTGTGTTTCCTGTGATTGGGGGAGGGGCTGATGAAGGCCCTGAAACAGGAGAACAGCAGCATTGTGAGAGCTTAGCCACAGGGGGCGCAGTGCACAGAGTCTGTAGGCACTGACAGGCCTCTCTTCAAATGTCAACCAAGATGTGATGCAGGATCAGACTAATGTCTGTTCCTGCATCCAGCCAAGGCTGTACGTCCATCCCAGACAGAGAGGCGACAGGACAGTGTCACCATGGAAACACTGCTATGGGTTTAGCTTCCTATGAACCCTATTCCAAGAGCATCCTCAAACGACTGGCCCCTCCAGTCTCTGGGGGCCCCCCTCAGCCCCTCCAATCCCAAGGGATGCACAGGTCCCCGTCCTGCATGACGGAGTAGAAGTGAGATACGCAGACACGCAGACCCTGCAGCTGGGGCAGCCGCTGCTCCATCAGCCGCAGGCAGCAGGGGATCATGCGTCTGCTGCTGACGCTCGGCTCCTTGCGGAGACTGCGCAGCGACAGTGAGCCCTGGCATCGCTGGACCATGTCCCGCTCCTCCGCCTCCAGCCTGCAGGGGGCGACAGAGACCTGGTGTTAAGCGTAGTGGTTCCGGGGACCGCGCCACTGACAGGCCGGTGGGTGGGGGCACACTCACAGCTCTCTGTCCCGGACGAGTCTCCGGGCTTCCTGGGCTCGGCTGAGGAGGAAGACCTGTAGCTCATCAGTGTCACATACCGTGGGGATGATGAAATGGCCCAGCTCGTGCAGGCGGGGGCTGGAGCAGTCACTGCAGAGGGGGGTAAGATTAGGGGGGGGGCTGCGATCCCACAACCTCCTGATACTGATCTGTGGCCTGCTGTGACTCCCCCAAACTCACGTAGTCGGGGGGAACTGGGGTCTAATTCACCAGCACTGGGTGTCCCCTACCTCCCGGTTCCCCAGTTCACTTAAGGTCATGCAACCCAAAAGCCAAGTGATGAGAACCTAAGCATTATAGCAGATTGCTGGATGAAATTAGAGGGCTGGGCCTCTAGGGGGCGCTCACTTCTCAAGTGTCATGGTGAGGCCCTGTAGGCTGCGGGGGTGCAGGGCTGGTCGCTGCGGCAGTAGCCGCTTGTGGAAGGCGCTGAGGGTGCTGTAGTGGTCCTGCAGCGGCAGCACGGGTCCGAACCTCTCGATGTGGACCACCTGGATGCCGCCAACCAGCAGGCTGATCCTGTCCTTCAGCCAGTCGGCCTGCTGCAGGAGAGCCTCGTAGCTGGGCAACCGCTCAAAGAGCTTGGGGGGGAGGGGGGGGCACTTCAGCGGTTCAGGGATCTCTGCTTGTGGGTTTGAATCCCGAGGACGGAAGATCGATCATATCACGTCTGGACCCTTGAGCACGGCTCTTAACAACAAACGCCCCAGGAAGCTGGTTGACCCCGCTCTCTGACACCTGTACCTCATTTTTATGAATAAATAAATATGTGTAAATGCGTGAAAGAAAACACACTCTGTCTATACACGGAGGCCAGACATGTCATCGGCAGTGTAGGGTGTCTATAATACAAGTATGACTTTAAGTTAAGGAAATAGTCTCTTGATGTGGAAAATCTGCAAACAGCTCACAGAAAGTCTTGGGATACTTGCTTAATTCAGTAAATATAATGCAAATTTGTTTATAACAAAATCATTATTCTTTTGTTTACAAAATACATATATTAAAATACACACAATTAGTACTTTTAGGTAAAATATTCATTTCAAGTAATAATAAATTGAAACCTAAATTATATACTAAAAGAGCTATATACTAAAAGAGCTATATACTAAGTTTCTTGACAATCATTCTCACTGGGTGCTTTTTAATTAGTGACACCTTTGCAATAACATAAAACACCAAACGTTTGTGTTTAGTATCCCTTTGGGAGCCAGTGACTACAATTGCAATTAATAGCAAAATGGCAGCTTAATGAGTCAGTCGAAAATTGATGACACTTAATTAAGACACTTAAAGGGAAATGTACTTGTGGAAGATATATTATCAATGCTTGTCAATGGACGTTTGTTATGAAACCAATGAATTTGCAACATTGTTACAGAATTAAGCAAGACTAGCTTAATTCTAAGCTAAGACTAACTGTGGGCTTACATAAAGGGAGAACCCAGAGCCCCGGCCACAGAACTGAGATGTTTTCATGTGATAAAAGCCATGTTAACCTCAGCCCAGCGTGCAGGAGACTTTAATCGTATATGAAAGCAAAGCAAATTGTGACTGTGATTTTTCACAAGAATAAATGTGTCTCACTTTTGACCACTGGTGATGGACGTCCATGGTTCCCAGCATCACATGTCCAGAAGCGTTCATCCCTGATTGGTCAGCAAATACAAGTGTGTGTCCTATAAGATTTGAGGGAATATTACACACACTGCTGGTTTTTATATATGCCTGACATTAGCTGCGCGATTTCATTCTAAATCTATTTCATTACTGCAAATAATTTTTTAATCGTACTGTACTAAAAAGTACCACTGAAAATGTGATACTTTAAAACATATAAAATCTGGATATAGTTTTCCTGTATTAAGAGCATCATTTTTACAGCAAATGGAGAACAAACTGAGGTCACCGTTTGTTTGGGGAATTGGCGCCCTCTAGTGTTACCTTGTAGGTTATGCAGCGAGTCAGGATTTTGCTGCGACAGGCGACTTAAACTCTGCAACTGGCAGCATCTGTGAGCGACTCCCCAACTTCGCTGCCACCTGCAGGAAAGTGGAGTATTGCAGCTGAGACACTTGTTGACCACAATTCAAAAACCAACCCAACAAAGGAGTCTTGTGAAGGAGAGGTATTATAAACATCCATCTTACACAGGGGGTCCCTAACTTTTCCTTGTGATCCTTATAAAGTGTGCAGCTCTCACCCTAAACATGTTTCAATTTTATTGTTTTAAACTGTTTCAAACTATTCTTTCATGCGAACAATCGCAAACTGTACTCAAGAAATCTTAGATTTATTGTAGTCAGCACAGCCCGTAGCCCTGAGTTTGAGGGACACGTCACCTTATGTCACCTAAGCACAGCATGAGGGTCACCTGATGTCGGTGAGGCCCAGCTTCTGGCACAGCGTCTCCCGCAGCCTTTGGAGCTCCTCCCGTCGCGGCTTGCTGTCCTCCTGCTTCCTCGCAGCCGTCGCCTCGTTGTTCCTCAGCCATGTGCTGGAAGGAGACGTGCATCGGAAGAAAGATCAAGGAGTGCCACCTGAAATGTCACTCAGAGTATGAAAGCATGCGGATCAACAGAGGTCCGGGAGAGCACAGTCTCCCAGCCAGAGAAATCTAATCTGCTAGGGAGAAAAATCCAGAAGCTCTTATGTGGTGTTTTCCGCGTCCCCTGGCTGAGCACCTCAGCGTGGTCTCCACCCTCTTGGCCTGTTCCAGCTCCTGCTCCGGGTCCCGGAAACCCGTGAAGATGTAGTAGCTCTTATCCCACTTAATGGGCCTGTAGAAATGCTCTCCAGCCTTGGGGTAGGACTTGGTCTGCTCCGAGTAGGATTTTAGCTCCTCAAGGTGCTCCACGGACAAGCTGCAGGACCTCAGCACGTCCACAACGGTGCTCAGGACATCCTTGGTGTGCAGGGTGAAGCTCACGGAGCGAAAGCTGGGGCTGTCTGACGGTGAAAAGAGACTCAGGTACGAGTAGCACAGGAATGTTCATTTTGAAAACCCCCTTTAAGTAATTACAGCAGCCCGTCAGGGAACAAGGCAAGTTTATTAACCCAGGCTGCAGCATGTTTCTTTGGTATTAACGTGTACAGTAATGGGCAAGACACACAAGACAGGGCCAGAATTACCTGCAGCACGTGAATCGTTCTTATTGTCTGATGTGTCTCTGACGTAGAAGGTCAGCTTGGCAGGTTTCTGCGAGCGGGAACCGGGTTTCTCCAGATTTTCCAAATAGCCATTGAGCCTTTTGAGCGAGTTTTCGTTCACTTCCTATAAAAAAAGAGAATTTAAATAAGAGCGACGGTGGGCTCAATATGACCCCAAATTAGATACATCATTAATTAGTTAAACCAACATTTCTTAATTAAAATTACTTTAATTATTGAATTAATGAATATTAAACATAAATTATTATGAATGTTGCACCATCATTTCACTGTTTATTGTCAGCAGCTGAGGTAAAGACTGAAGCATAAGACTGAAGCATAAGACAGCATCTTTTTGTTTGAAGTACTTCTAGCTATGCATCATATTAAGTGCTTTACAATACAAAAGTACTAAAACAAGAGCAGGACATGGCATAAGAGAAACCACAGTTAAAGCACAGTAAACAAACAGTTTGAGTAAAAAAACAGCAGCACACACTGGTGCTGAGAAAGTGCTGTACAGATACAGTACAGACGCTCCTCTACTTAAGAACTTTCAACTTACGAACTTTCAGACATACGAACGAAGAGGACTGTAAGTCCAAATTGTGTTCACTGGGCTCCCGTTTCCTGTCCGCAACATCTATTTTTTTTCTGCGCGGCAGTTCCGCCTAGTACGATTTCTGGCCGCTACTCTAAAACAGATACTTCTTCATAGCAAAAAATACTTTACATATTTAGATTGGATGGGGGGGGGGGGGGTTACAAACAGAGGAGAGAAATTACAGCCATGTTAGAAAGATGCGGGGGAGTGTGGAGGCACTTCACAGCTATTATAAGAATTTGTGTTGTGGATCTTGGCAATATTCTGAAGCCGGTGGTATTATATACTGGAGATGCTGCTGTGAGGCTTCTCAATGCAAAGGCGGCCGTCGAAATTGACTCGTTAATTCTTGACATGGTCTTTGGCCTTCAAAAACAGCAAAGATGACAAGTACATCTTCGCTTTTGGCTGCACCGAGAACAACATTTTCTCTGTTATCTTTAAGCTGAAGGAAGCTGTCAGACATTGAGATGTTGTGCTGATGGACCTCTGAGACGTGTACAGCTCTGTGTCATCTGCATAGCGATGGAAGCTCATGTTGATTTTTTTCACTACAAGGGCCAGAGGGAACTAATCAGGGCAGAATTGCAAAGATCTCAGACTCATGCCCTTAGAGACCCTCAAAAACCCGGCCTCTCTGAGCTCTTCTTGGCTCCTGGATGGTATTTCAACACTGAGCACCCTTACCCGTTCCCTGGGGTGCTGACCAAAAAAATCTGGGTGCACCGCGAAGTAGAAAGGCCGCAGTGCATTGATGGCATCTGCCCCGGAGAACGCCCTCTGCTGGAACATCGCAGTCACAGCGGGAATGCCGCACAGCCTGGGAGGGAGGGAATGCAAGGAATGGTGTTACCTGGAGACAGAGCCTCAGAGGGAAAAGCTGCTTATTTGAGCCCCAGTCTGAGCTTTTGGGGATTTGATGTGGTGGAATGATTTAGGTGCCGTCGTCACGCTGGTCAACGGATTAGGGCAAAAGTGGCATGTTCACATCCCCAGCTTCAAACGAATCAATAAAACTTTATTTGAGATGTACACTATATACCAAAGATCAGAAAATATAAGCAGACTTCATGTTAATGTGGCTTTAATGAGAAGCAGACACAAATAAATACTTTAACTTATCTGTTTATTTATTTCATTTAAAATGTAGATGTCTGAATCTACAGGCAAAATCAATGCATTTTGTAGATGAACGATCGGCCTCAGATACGAACCTCAAGGCACGGCGCAGAAAGGAGATCACAGACATCCCGTCCCCTTCCGCATCTACAGGTGATTGAGCTGCTCTGAGGAAATCAGTGCAGGTTTCTCACCAGCAACGTGGTCCACCGACAGGGCAGCGGTTTCTCCTGGCTGGGAACGGTGCACGGCGATAGACTTCGCAGGACTGTTTACACCTTTGAACTTCTGAAAAAATGCTGGTATTCAGCCACGGTTTGAATCCCGAAGTCAGATTAAAGCGTGACAGGCGTAGAAACACTGTCAATACTGCAACCTTTGCACCGTAACCTTGGAGCACAAGAGCATTGCTCTGTCACATTCCTATAAATACTGGAGATAAACACAGCAGGGAAAGCGGACTCCTCCAGGCAGACAGAAATGAACGCGTTTCCAGAAGCCAGACACCTCCGTACTCTGTACTGTCTGCCTTGCAGCGCCAGTAAAACTGAGTTTTGACTGTAATGAACGCCCACCACTGCACTCCCTACGGCTGCACGTCTGCTTACACGCGTTTAGTTTAATCAGGCTAAAACAATCGCTTCTCGCATCGGGCCGAGCTCTCGTCGTGTTCATCAGAATCATGCTGCGCAGCTGCTCGGTCAAAGTAAACAACACAACTGCAAACACCGCTACCTTCCATTTGTTCTTTTTTGTATATAAGCGAAATGCTGTTAGATCGCTTATGTTATTTTTAGCCCGAATTAATTTATTTAGAAACTTGTATGGTAAAATTATTGTAAATAGGATGTCATTTCCTTTGCGCTTTTCTTCCCGTTGGCGCTCATATACAGTCATATACGGCTCTGTCATTCAGTAATCGCATGGTGCGGCACACCGCTTGTTGTCAATTCGTCACCTACATGGGAATGAACTTCACTCCCTTCGATGTCAAAGGGGTGACTGTACAAGAATAAACTTAAATCTATTAGTGTGAGTGGCGTAACTGTATAGGAATGAGCCCTACCCATATCCCGAGTGACGACTTTAAGGAAAATGTAATACACTGTTTTTGTCGAATATCTAATCATAAAACTACATTCTATCAATTGCCCTCAACCTATATTTCACGTTTAATATGATATTTAAATTTTTCATAACTTATCTTACATGCAGCGATAACCGTTGTTACGGTATAATGACGCCTAAAAGGATGAATGATTTAATCCGCCGTACATGCACGGATGTTGCAGCTGACTTCCAGTCTAGAGGTGCTTTAAAATGGTTTTTAACTACACATGTCTGGTCTGAAAACCGACGTTTGATATTCTTCGCGATTCACGTCAACAGGACAGGATCCGGATACACCGACATTGAACATGGATGCTGGGATTATGCAGTTAATTAAAATAAATAAGATTCAATTAAATCCAAAAAACACAAGCAGATCATTTGAATATGCTGAAACTGCTTCAATTGTATAACAGTATTTAATACTCAAACGTTACCAAAACAATTACACATATTTAAACAAAGTGTTTCGTTTTAATCTGCAATAATGTCAATCTTTAACAACGCATCTAGGCGGAAATTCTCAGTACTTGTAAAGAAAAACAACATTAATTACAATTAACATTTACATTGTAAATCTAAGTCAACTACTGAACACTTAAGGATATCTTTAAGTCCTTATTTCTGAAATAAAGTGCAGTAACTGAACACACATGAAACCCAGTCAGTTAACACAGTTGAACTATATACATGAAATCTCTCTTCAACAAGAGCAACAAAATCCAGTATAAGTATCTTGCTGTCTAAAAGAAAACAGGTTGTTAAAAGGTAAACATATTTCTAACCTTTCAGTAAATGTAAGTCCGACCTTTTAGACTGAATCAGGCTGCTGAATGTTTCCTTAAAAAATCTTATTTATGGTACATACAAATAATTATGTACACTTCTCCTGTCTTTTCTAAAATGTCGCTAACTGGAGAGGCAGTCACTATTTGGCGGGTCATCGCCGGTCTCACACCAGATGCTGGTTGCCCATTTCATATTCTGGGTTAGCCACTTGCGAACGGACAGCGGGTCCAGTGTGAAGACTTGCTCCTGAGATGGGTTGACAGTGGCGTATTTTATCACCAGCTTGGGGTTGGCTATCTGGGCAGCGGACAGCAGGCGGTTCCCTGCCGCATTGTAGTCGCCGTCGCTGGCCAGCTCCGAGCCTTCCTTCCTGGGAGAAATATGGACAAGTGCACAGGCCAGCAACGCCATATGGAATCCATCCAAACACCAGGGGGCATTCCCGACACTCACCTTTTCAACACGACCTGCAGAGGGACCTGCGACGGGCCATGGATCTCGTCGGAGTTGGACACCATGAACATCTCAATGGCTATGGCCATCTCAACCTCGGTCAGGGAATAGGGGATTGGCAGGAGCCTACAGTAGGTGTTTACCTGGGCTGGGGGGTAGCACCCCATGGATAAGGCACCTTGGAGGACAGCAGCATGTGATTCAGGGAAAATTGCTACATTCCCATAGCTTTATTAACCACATTACACAAAGTCAAATGTTAAACATGTAATCGGCATGGATAGAGATTACCATGGAAACAAACCCTATCAACCACTGTTTTAACTCAATGATATCCAGCCACATGACACTCAAAAGGTGGGTTAAATCCCTTGTGACAGGAAGTATACTACAACTCTATTAGCTGTGGGTTACAAATCCCCACTTAACCCATCTCTAGCACACCTGTATAATAGTTGTGACTGAACATAGCTTCTAGAATTAGTTATGGAACCCATGAGCACCGCGTGGGCGTCTGAAGCCGGTGCCTACATCTGAAGAGGGAACGAGCCTTCAGCCAGACGTTCTGCTTTCCCAGCTTGTGGATGAGCGTCCGCAGTAGACGCATATCCACGGAAACGCTCTTGGCGAACATGAACTCCACCGTGTCAGATGCCACCGTTAAGTTTTGCTTCTCTAGACAGGAGCTGAGGTGTCGGTTGAAAAGCTCACTATGCTGGGATGCGGCGGCCGGGTCTGAAACGCAGGTGGAGGGATCACAGACCGGATGGGAGTTGGACGGCCGCAGGAATGCCAGCGAGAGGCATCACCCAGCGATAACCAGAGAGAGCAACTGGCGGGAAAAATGGCTTTCGGGTACGAAACAGAAACTCCGGGTTCTGCAGGGTTTGAGGACCTGAGCTGCGGACTTCAGATCCACCATGCTGCTCTTTAAACCAGCGTATCGCACACCATTAAACACGCTCAGCAATACTCACTATTGGCAACATGCTTTATTGATAATAAATTCATTATAATATCTATAAAATGCAGTGGCACTTTTCAAAAATAAAACAGGCATCTTAGTAGCCAGCGCATGTCACTCACCTGCTTGATCCTGCAGGCCTGGTAACTTGGTCAACACCTCTAGCGCCACCCGGTGGACGCCCTTCTGTACGCAGCTGTTGGCCAGCTGGCACAGTACAGCCTGGCGGATGCCTGTTGTGTTGGCATCACAAGGCCACGGGGAGGAGCCACTCAACCAGTCGTTATCTGTGACAGTGCAGTTTGGGGATTGTTTTCTAGAGTTTAATACTCATGGGGCCCTAATACTCCAATGAAGTGGAGTACAAACTTCCTGCCCATAGCTAGAGTACAGCTTTCGTTACTTTAATAAGCCCATTAACTTAGGTGGCAGTGTCAGGCCTGCGGCACAGTGACTGACAGAAATGCCAGAGCTGGTCTCTTAGCTGAAAGCTGCACTCTTCCCGTGTGATAAAATCAGGCCCTTGGCATGATGTCACCTTGGGTCCCCAGCCTGAATTACAGGTCCCCTCAGTAGATTTTGCTGAGTGGGGGGGGGGGCATGGTACATTTCTGGGGTGGGCAGGGCCCCCTGAATCTGCCCGAGTATCCATATCCCTCCAATCCCCGTGGATAAAGGGTCCATCCTCCGGACGGACGAGGCCTGTCTTTCATGCACGATACATGGAATTTCAGCTAGAGACGTTAAACTGTATTCTTTGAAGTTATAGGAACATCGCAATCCATAAAAATACTCCTGATCAAAGCCAGAAACAGTGAAACAGGCCACTATCAGCAGATCTGCATCTTGAGGGGGGTGAAATATGACTCTCTATTCTTGGGGATTCAAAGACAGACTGACAGAGCCACGATTACCGCACAGAGACACAAAAACAGCAAATCAGAACTAATGCGGATCAGCTGAATGACAAACAGAACACTGCAGGGCGATGTTCAGCTTCAGGGTTACCACCCTACCTTTGAGCACCTGAAGAGCACTTTCCATGCTGCCGCTGTTCAGGAAGAGCTCGACGGCCACGCTGACCGTGCAGCCCTGGGATGCACCACTCTCGCTGCCAAACAGGCTCTTCAGCATGGAGTAGTTAATGTTCAAGTCCTTCAGGGAGTCCAGCAGCTGCCTGCCCTGTGTGAGAACTCCGAGAACTAAACCTGCACCAGAACCGCACGGACCACCCTGAGGACAGACCCGAAGATACCCAAGAGCGAACAAAAGCAAATCGCCATCAGGGTGGCTTTGAAGAACCATCCGGAAAGGAGCTCCTATGTGGGGCCAGAAGACTGGGTTCTGCTCACCTTGTGCCACTGCTTCGTACTGTAGTACCGGAACATCAAGGAAACCCCGATGCGGCCAATCAGGTTGTTCATAAGGCCGTTGCTAGAGCTGTCCTGGCAGACTGCGGAACCAAATCAGCAGGGTCATGAGCCCAAACTGATCAAGCTGCAATTTCAGTGAAACTGTGCCTTGTCATCTACTATATTAGACACTCATAAAATCGGGAAATAATTATCTCATAAAGGAATGAATCAACTTTCCATACTGGCTGTGCAAAATTCCCAACAGTATAAAATGTATAAGCATAAAACAAAGAGACATGGATTTTTCATGGTAACTCTGGCACAAAATCATTCAATTTTGTGAGAAGTGTTGGGAAAGGCAGGCGCCAATGCGCGTGGCAGCCAGGGCTGACCGGCCTGCGCGAACTGGCCGAAGGGCAGCGGAGCAGCAGCGGCTGAGTCCTTGAACAGAGCCAGGGCGATGCGGCCGCTTAGCTGTCGCAGGTCTGCCAGGCTGTGCTGGGATGCACACAGGCTGGAGAAGATGGTGCCCAGTCTGGTCCAGTTCCCCTGCTCCCTGCAGCGCTGGGCACAGACAGACAGACAAGCACGCGTGTGTTGGAGGACAGTTGGGTCCAAATGGACTGAAGGAGGTCTCAATCTAGCAGCATACGGCACCATCCTGTGAGATTCCGCCAGTGCTATTCAAGGATCCATCGCATCCATCTCAGGCCTAATCTGGGATTTCCCTGCATCCATGTGACCTGGTGTCTCCGAACTGCCCAATATGTGTGTGACTCAGTGTATGAAAGTGTGTGTACCAGTGTGTAACCTGCAATGGACTAGGATCCCATCCAGGGTGCTCCCCTGCCTCATATTCCGAGCTGCCTGGGACAGGTGACCCTGCACTGGATAAGTAACTATGGGAGATGGATTGATGATTAATGGTTGAATGGATTGATTGCTGAATTGGTGGATGGATGGATGGATGGATAGATAGACAGCAGTAATATGCTCTAAGGCGTGTGCTGAATCACCTCCACCTCTGCTACGGCCAGCTGCACCTCCCCACTGGCTTTCCATGCATTTGTCCCCAGGCCCCTATAGGTGGAGATGTGATGTGAATGAGACCCTGGGTCTCCCACGGCTTCCCCCCCCAACCCCCCCACTCCTCCCACAAAGACGGACCGGAGCTTGATGGCCAGGAAGCCGTTCATCTGTGGCGCTGGCATGCCGAGCAGCTCTAGGCACTTCTGCATGTGCTGGAAGTCGGCGGGCGTGAAGAGCAGCCCAGCGTCCGCACACTGCAACGACACCACGGTCACGGGCGTCACAGGGACCCTTGGCACGTGAGGGCGCGGGGCCGACATTGGGGGGTGCACTTGCCAAGGACGTGACATCCATGAGGTCTGCGGTCGCAACACGGAGGCTACACTGACTCACGTGATCAAACAGCGCCATTATGAACTCCGACGGTGGCTGTAGAGGGACAAACATCACAGGGCAAGGGTGGGCCAGGTGTGAATGGGTCATGCTTACACATGAGAGCTCCTAAATATTCAATGTAAGGAGACCAGAAATAGTGACAT